>PVJX010000908.1:0-59225 GCA_004027295.1 Dolichotis patagonum
GTGAATGGGGCAGACAGTGGAGTGGAACAGAAAAATAGACAACCAATGGCAGAAAAACAGAATAGCAGAAATAAGGCAGAGAAGATTGGCTATAATCTCTAGTATAGATGGCCTTGAAATATTAACAGAGAGAAACACAGGCAGAGTAGATCAGGAGATAGGGTCCATTGAGATGCTCTATATAAGGAGGCAGTGGGACCCAAAACAAGCAGTGTACCCTATGGGAATGAAAGGGGAGGAATTGTCTAAAAAAGGGAGGCAGAGCATATTGTTAATAGGGTAACAAGATTTAAAATTTACATTATTCTCATCACTCTGCTTGGAGGGATTACGTGCTGTTCCGGTTTGTCTACTTACACTAGACTTGAGGACATGGTCAGCTATCCCAAAAATAAGAGGACATATTATGGTAATCATCCCTAATTTCCTATCAACTTAATCTGAAACCCTTTATAACTTATACTGTCTTATCATGACTGGTCTTATTTGAATCTGGGTTGTTAGATTACTACTTTGTATTGACTGATTTTGTTTACATCTGTTATGATTGATAGCATCGAGTCTAAGAGTATAGGCAACTACACTGAAGATGACAAGATTCATTAAGATACCCACTCTGGTTTGATTATTACTTGCTTTTGAAGTCTTATAATGTCTCCAATGCTTTTTTTAATTAATGTTGTTATATACTGCTGAGACATCATGGTAACCATTGTAGATCACCTTGTATTGCGGTTATATATGACTTTTTTGCTTCATGCTTTTCTAGGAATTGTTTTATTTTATCTTGCTTTGTTTTGTTTTTACCTCTAATACAGAAAGGATATACATTTAGAGACTCATGCATGTGTAGAGCTTACAAACATTTTACAAGAACCAACTATAAACACATGTTGAAATGAACTACTACTTTGAAGAAAGAGATACTACAGTACCCAGTGCTGATTCCATAATGTCATGATGTGTAATCCAGCAAAATTATCATTCTTTGTTCAAAGTGATTTTAGCTTGTTTTGTTTTGTTTAAGTTCAACACACATGAAGGTATGGACAGCTGTCTTTAGGAGAATGAGAGACACTATGACAGCCATTCTCGGCTGCCCTATTATCTGGTCTTGAAGATCTGAAACGCCCTCCTCGTCCTGCTCAGATCAATTCCATACTATGTTGTTTCATGTGAATTCCCTGTATGTGACAATATGGACACCTATTTGGAAGAAAACAAGAGTCAATACGATAGAGAGTGAATATCTCCAATTGTCTAGTTTTGGAATTTATGTCCCTTACATTGCTTTCTAGTGATCTGCTTTGTTCTGTTTTGTTGTGTTTAATTTTACCCTTTTGATATAATTGAATGTATATTTGAGTGGGTAAGATGGATGACCATATTGCTGTTTTTTTTTTTGTCAGATCGTGGAACAGAACTGTTAACAGACTCACTGTTTGAATGTCTACTTTACATGTTTTAATTTTATAATTTGAACAACTATTTCCAAGAAGTCAGTATGTAATTTGTCAAGTAATAATCTGTTAGGTTTTTTTGTTGTTGTTCCTTTTTTCCTTGGAATTCTGTATTGTTGCTACCCTTTATTCTGTTTTGTTTTTTCTTCTCTTTAAATAAAAAAAAAAAAGAAACGATGAATGCCTTACCCAAGGCAGGGGCAACAGGAACAAAAATATTTTTGAGGTGTTAGAATTATAAAATTTGGTGACTAATGAGATTTCAAGCACAGAAGAGAAAAAAAGGGTGCATAGATGTCCATTTGACATAGGCATTGCAGGAAGGCAGACTGGCAAAAAGGTGTGAGGAGATAAAGAGTTTAGTTTTAGATTCACTGACTGTAAGATGAATAACTTTTTAGGAAGAAGTATGTGGCAGGCAATAGGGTATTCCTGTGTATTCTCTGACAGTCTACGTTTACCTCATTCACTGGTGTGGCTTAAGTCACAAAATCTGGCTCCTACCTTGGTAAAAGAATGAATCTGATCAGCGTTAAGCTCTATAGTCCTTTGTCAGAGACGCTTATATGCAGCCATAGGAATAAACTGTTTGTAGGACTGAACTGCCGTTTCAAACATGTTGACCACTCAACTCTGAGAATATCTTTTGTTCTTAGTGAGAGGGGCCTCAAACACATCACGACTTCCTATCACATCTACACATTTTTTCAAAAATCTGTTTTTTCTATAGACCACCGTACCTAATACCGAACATCTGCTAGTTTTATGGACATATATTAGTACCTTTCAGACTGGATGTTTGCTGGGGCGGGACGGTGATGACCTCATTACCCCACTCCACGCCCCAGCGGCTCCGGAGACAGCTTGTTTCCCAGCGCCGCGCACCTGAGCCGGTGAGGTGCAGCCAGACCGCGCCCAGAGAGGGGCGGCGCGCCCGCAGCCCCGCGTGACGCCACATAGGCAGACATCACCTCAGGAGTGCGCCGTGCAATCACAGAGCGCGCCTGATCGGGCAGACGCAGCCCCCGCCCGGATCCCTCCGCCAGGCCACTTCCGCGCCGGTGCCGGGCCCCTGAACCCCCAGGCCCACAGGCTCTGGGGCCCTCGGTTCTTACATGGTGTTCATTCACCTCTAAAGCCACATTCGCCTGCGTACAGGACCCCTCGCGCCACCGTTTTAGGCTGCGTCCTCAGAGTCTCTTTCTGGCGCAAGGAGACCTCGGCGGCGAATAGTACGAGTATGGGCGTGGCTTGCGGCAGGCCCTGCCCACCCGTGACGTTCTAGGTGGCGCGGCGGTAAGGGGGCGGTGGGCTGGGCTGCCAGGGTTTAGGTGGAAGTCGGTGTGTGGGAGCTGCTTCTCCACGCGCCTCTGCTTGTTTTCTCTCGCTTGGTCTCTTCTGAGAGGGGCAACGACGGAATGGCTCTGCTGGGCTTACTGCAGGCAGGCGGGTCGATGCTGGGACAGGCAGTGGATCAAGTGACCGGCGGCAGCGTCGTCTCCACGCTACTGGTGGCCTGCGCGTTCACGCTCAGCCTGGCCTACCTGTTCCGTCTGGCTGTCGGCCACTTGGCCCGTCTGTCACCTGGAGTGGTGCGTACAGCTCCTGTGGGCTGGGCGAGGCCTTGGCAGCTGAGGCGGCGGGAGGGCGGCTGGGTCCCCAGTCCTGGCCCTCCTGGGAGTTGGAGGTGGTGGTCGTGGCCACAGCACCGCTGTTAGTGGCGCTGGCTATCGCGGCGTCCGTGACCTTGCTGGCCTCCTTGTTGGGGCCTGCGGCCGCCTGTCTGATCCTGGTGAGATCGTGCGTGCAGCGTTTGTGGTCGTAGAGACTACACTGCAGGCCGGCCTGGCTGTGGTCCTTGCTGGCTGCCCTCCGACTTTGGGGCCTTGGCGAAGACCTTCATGATGATGCTCTTGGTAGCTGCGGCCCTTGTGGCCAACATCTTATAGATGGCAGCTGATGTCGGTGTCCAGGCTTTTGTGTTCAGTTTGGTAAAGTGGAGTCTCAGGGGCGCGGTAAGGGGTTTCTTACAATACTGTTACAATACCAGTTTCTTAAATTAGGGATTGGCCACCAGTCTTAAACCTGCCAAATATGTTTGATGAATGCACCCCCCCTTTTTTTTTTTGGTACTGGGGATCGAACTCATGACCTTGCGCTTGCCAGGCAGGCGCTTAAGCCACTGAGCTAAATCCCCGGCCCCGATGAATGCACCCTTAACAAGCAACTCTAGATAGATTTCAAAAATTACCTTTTACTGACAATGAAATGGACAAACTAACTACACTGTACTTAGACCAAGGCCTGGGTTAATAGCTTTTAAATTTTGTTTGAACTATGACAGGCATGAGGCAGGGTTAGTAGTAGTATTTTTCCTACACGTGCGATTTTTGAGGAAGTGGTATATGTTTTTGGGAAGTAGGTTAGTTACTTTTCTTGTTGCTGAGACAAAATATCCAACACCCAAAGTTAAAGGGGTAAGGTTTATTTAGCTGTCAGTTTGTAGTGGTTTTAGTCTAGACTTGGCTGGCTCCAAGGCAAGGTGACTGGGCAGAGAACAGTTCATGGTGCAGAAGACAGCAAAGACAACAAGGGAGAAAGATAGGCCACTTTCTGTCCCTTGTATTGTATGCAGGCAACATGCCCTAGGGTGGGTATAGCACTCACATCCTTAGTTGTCCAGATTCAGCTGCCTCTGAAAAGCCTGCCCCACTCTGCGACTGCATGGGGTTTTGGGGGGACATCCAGACACAAAGTGTAACACACATTTGAACAGTACCATCCTTTGTCATTGCAAGTTTCATTTCCAGGAAACTTAATGTTGTAATACGTGGATATCATTTTGTAACATTTGAAGTATAGTTTATGATGAATGCTAGAGAATTTCAGCTAGAGTCGATGTATTTCCTTTAACATTGGTGGATCTAATTCATTTGCAGTGAAAGCAGTATGAGATGTGTTCTGTTAACTGTACGTGTAAATAGTTCTCTTATGTCAAGTTAGTGGTAGCCTTTTCTGTTCCTTCTTTGAGGAAGATTCTGCAACTAAAATTAGTGGTAGAAGTGTGTGTGTGTGGAAACCTTTTGCTACTAATGGTTAGAAAGGTTGTCTGGAGTCACTAGTAATATGACAATGTCTGTTTAGAATTGCAGTGCTCATTTAACTATCCTGTTTTGAAAAAAATTCTTTTGGGAAACAGTATTGTTATATAGTTCAGGCTGGTCTTGAACTTTTTATGTAGCCCAGGCTGGCCTTGAACTCACTGTGATCTTCCAGTCTCAGCCACCTGAGTGGAGGTGTGCATCACACTCAACCTCGAATCTCTGTTCTTTTAAATAGTATTTGTCATAGATATTGGCTGTTTAGCTGTTCATAAGTTACTTAGGATATTTCACTTTTTGGTAACTTTAGGACTAATGAAAAATTTGATTATGTTATTTGGTTATGAAACTGAATTTTTTTCTTAAATATTAAATAAGAAATGAATTTTTTTTTTTTTTTTTGGTACCAGGGATTGAACTCATGACTTTGTGCTAGCCAGGCAGGCACTTACGCCTCAGCCCAAGACATGAATTTTGTTGCTCTTTTCACTTACAGAAAACTCCACCATACATTTTCTCTCCAGTTCCATTCCTTGGGCATGCTGTAGCATTTGGGAAAAATCCGATTGAGTTCCTAGAGAATGCATATGAGAAGGTAAGTCTTCTAAACAACTAGAGAAAAAGTAACTAGGTTAGATAAGTGATTATCAAACTTTTTTTTAAATGGAAGAACATTTTAACATTGTATCTTTATGATTACAGAGAGTATGGAAAAAAATGGAAGCTGCCTTAGTTTAAGAGATAGAGAGGCCTTGTAAACTACTATTTTAGCTTCCATTCACGTCCTGAGGTAGTCTGAGAGTCCCCTAAGGAAACCTGTAGTTCTGGCAATTATTGCTTTAAAAACACTGTTCTAAATTTTGTTTTCACTGATTGTAGTTAAAATTGATAAAATTGACCCTCATTTTTCTTAACCATGCATCTCTGGAATTTCTAACCTGCCTTGTACATCCTCTGTGACTTTACTATTTACTTGCGCGACCCACTCGGTACCAGTGAGCACTCAGATCTTTGCCCTCTTTTGTGTCACTTCAACCATTTAGTCTTCTGTGTTACTTTGGACTTGCTGTGACAGAATACCTGAGATAAATAAAGAAGGAGACTTACTTTGGTTCATGCTTTCTGAACTTTCAGTCCCTGGTTGGTTGACCTGTGGCAGAAACATCATAGTGAAAGGAACGCTGTTCAGCTTGTAGAAAGCAGAAAGCAGAGCGAGAGAGGATGTGCTAGTAGGCTTCTTCCTCTTGCGGTTTTTGTTCCATCCAGGCCCTTACTTTATTGGATGGCGCCATCTACATTCAAGGTAGTTCTCAGCCCAGTTTGCCATCCCACATGTTAATCATATTAATCATCTCTGGAAGTCCCTTCGGTGATTTACTGATTTCTCAGGTGTTTTTCAATCCAGTCGAATGATAGTGATTAACCCTCACAGACTTGTTCCCTGTTCCACTTTGTAATTTTTCTCAGTTCTTGGGTCACACCTCCTCATTGCCTGTGCAACTCCTTTAATTATAATCATTCTTGACTTCATTAGATTATCTGTTTCAATTTTCCATTTACTTTTTTCCTGATCTGTCAGCCGTCTTTTTTTTTTTTTTTTACTTTTGGCCCATGGGCCATCATTTCAGTTACATTCTTGCCAAGACCTTCAGTTTCCTTGTTCCTAGATCTCCTTGTTCCTCACTTGGCAAAATTCCAATGGTGGGAGACGTCAGTTACTCATTGTCTCCTTTTTTGCATCAGATTGATTTTGTAATTTCATGATTATCAGCCTTGCGTGAAATTTGAATATTGCTCAACAATTCTGTTTTGTTCTTGTGATTGGCTGAATTTCTTTTTTTTTTTTGGTACCAGGGATTGAACTCGCAATCTCGTGCTTGCAGGGCAAGTGCTTATACCACTGAGCTAAATCCCCAGCCCCTGAATTTCCACATAGTTTAAACTTCCTCCTTTTGCTCATGAACAAAAATGTCCTTAATCTAATTTATGAGCAGACCCTGGTATAAATGCTGCCTGACTCTTGATTCTCATCTCATTTTTCCCACTGTTCTCATTCAGGACCGTTGAGCATGCTTGCTGCCAAGCTACCTCCTGTTCATCCACTGGGGCTCATTGTGGGTGTTTTTTCCTCTTTATATCCGCCTTTCATCACAGTTGTTTTCCTTTGTGTACTACTACCACACCTGCAATTTTACATTTATTTACAGTGATTTACATATTTTCTAAGAGACTGCTTTAGGACTGAGGGACAGTATTTTTGTTCATGATTATGTTTCCAGAGTCTAGTCTTTAATAATAATAATAATAGTAATAATAAATGCAAAATGAAGTTTGTAACACCTAACAAGAGTAATATCAACATGATAAAATCATTCAGTGTTGGTGAGACAGTATAAAACTGATTATGACAAACTTCCTGGGTCTTCACATGATATGTTTTATAGAAAAGGACATACATTTCAGCTACTATGTAAATTTATTTTCAAAGAGGGGAGGGCTGTATATTCTCAGAGATACTCATTCCAGAATATATTAAAACAACAAAAACCTTGACAGCATTACCATACCCAATATGAAAAAGCAATTAAGTTAACACCATGGTGTATTATAATAGAAAACAATGGATGACTAATAAATTTAAATGATAGAAAATGTTTTCAGTATAAAAAGTGGAAAAAAGAATAAACAGTTGTCTTTATACTGAATTTGCAACTAGATCGACATAATTATAAATTTAGATAAATACAAGAGGGGTTGGGGTAGCAAATTGAAATGGATTCCTTTAAGATATGTGAATTTTATTTTTTGGCTGTGCATTGTATGATTTAAGAAGTAGTAGTAGTTGTTGTTTTTATTGTTTTTGTGTGTGTGTGTGGTTTTTTTTTTTTTTTTTTGGTAACTATCACTATGAGTGCTTTTCTCTCTTTAGTATGGACCTGTATTTAGTTTTACCATGGTGGGCAAGACATTTACTTACCTTCTGGGGAGTGATGCTGCTGCATTGCTTTTTAATAGTAAAAATGAAGACCTGAATGCAGAAGATGTCTACAGTCGTCTGACAACACCTGTTTTTGGAAAGGGAGTTGCATATGATGTGCCTAATGCAGTAAGTTACACTGTTATCTTGAATAAGGACAAATTTATACTGTGATAGTTATAGCTAGTAGTGGACTATTACACATTTACAATGTGGAAACATTTTATTCCTTGGTTCAAAAAATCTGAGGTGCATGAGACATTTGAAAGGAGAAAAACTACACTGATACAGAATATATATTTTGTTTTACACTGCTGGCATGGCCTAAATGAAGGGCTTCCTGTAAAAAGAAGTGAAATCAGTGATAAGAGTGCATTGGGATTTTTTTTTGAGAAATTATTAAGGAAATCTCATTATTTCATCAAAGGAGCTTTTTCCCTCCCTACTTCTCCCTGAAATTCTATCATAAGTGCTGGTAGAAATTGCTGACTTCACAAGTTCTCTTTCTAATGCAGCTCATTCAGGTATAGTGAATGTTTGTTGAGTGCTTTTTTCTTCTAAAGTTAAATATTAAAGTGCACGTTGATACACAACATAACTTAGATGACTGGCTTGGTTGCTTGGTATGTGGACTCTGGCTGACACATATAGACCAGTACCTAAGTGTCGTAGTTAGTTTTCTTATTGCTGAGACAAAAGACCTGACGCCCAAGGTTAAAGGAGGAAAAGCTTATTTGGCTCACAGTTTGAAGGGGTTTTAGTACATAGTTTGTTGGCTCCAAGGCAGGATGGCATGTCAGAGGGGCTTTGCAGAAGAGAAATAGCCCACATCAAGTAGTCAGGTGATGAGAGCACATTAGCCCTCTTTCTGTCCCTTTTTTTATAGTCTCATTAAACTTGTGGAAGATAGTGTCAGGCATGATATTTTTCTTGGAAATAAATAGAGGAAGAAAGCATGTTAAAAAGGATAAAATAAAAATAGTATCGAACTGTAATGGACCTTCAGGAAATTGCAGTGGAATTCGGGTTGGGTTTAAAGACTGGAAATTAAAGAGAACAGGAACAGGGAGCTCTGGAATTAGAAGTGGGAAAAGGGTCTGTAGGAAGGAGGAAAGGAGATGGGCTTCCTACTTTATTCATCTGGGACCTTGGTAGCAGACACTGTCCTTCCATACATTACTTCAGCTAAATGCATAGATGCTCTTAAGTTGCTGTACCTGGTATAGTTTTTAAAAACTCTTACTGTTTTGTTTTGGTTTTTTAAAATAATTTTTCAGGAGGTTTCTTTTTGAATGTTATATAGTTAGACTAATCTAATGGACTGTATGATATGGCGGACATTATTGTAATGCTGTGTGACTTTGATATTTTTTCTTTAAAGATTTTCTTGGAGCAGAAGAAAATGTTAAAAAGTGGCCTTAACATAGCCCATTTTAAACAGTATGTTCCTATAATTGAAGAAGAAACAAAGGAATACTTTAAAAGTTGGGGAGAATGTGGAGAAAAAAGTAAGGTCCTGTTATTTCTACTTGTCCATGACTAGAAATAGTGTGTGTGTGTGTGTGTGTGTGTGTGTGTGTGTGTGTGTAGAAAAACAGTATGGCACATATATAGTTTCCTTGGATTTAATGAGAGGGACGTGTTCTGATTACCAAGGAGTAGTTACTGTGAATCCAGTTTTTCACTAGACTGTAGTAATGTTTTTCTTCAGAGGGGATTGTCTTACCTAGAGCAGGGATCAGTGTTTGCCCATAGGGTAGCAGTACCTAGAGCAACAGGTCATCACATTCTGAGTGTGGGCTTCAGCTTCTGTAAGTGGAATAGGAACCTGGTTTTATTTTTAGCACCCCTAAAGTTGGTATGATGTATTTTCTAACAATACATAAAGCTGATGTATAAATTAGAATGCCAACTTAATAAACAAATGAGAGTGTATAGTATTCAGAAGACCCAGATTGACTGATCTTCTCTTTTTTTGGCAGTCTGATTGGAAACCCAAATGTTGGGCCATTCTTTTTGTTATTGTAGAATGAAAGAACAGAAAATTGGGTAAATTTTGTGACTTTAGCCAGGGATTTAGCTCAGTGGCATAACCACCTGCCTAGCAAGTGCAAGGTCGTGAGTTCAATCCCTGGTACAAAAAAAAAAAAAAAAAAATTTGTGACTTTTAAGCGTCACCTAAGTGTGTTTGCCAGATGCGTCTATCTCCACTGTTGGGATATACCAATTGGTAACTATAGTTTGCTTTTATATATTGCCAAAACTTCAGTGTTTAGTCTTGAGTCCTGTGTTTGAGCTGGGAAAAATTTAGATCTTTGAACTGTCATTTCTTATTGTCTTTGTAGGCACTAAATAATCTTTTTTCTGGTTTGTTGTGCTGTGACCTGAAAATCAGATAATCCCATTCATTTTAATCTCCATTTTATCTCTGCTGTCTTTTCAAGGTAAAAAGGAGCTCAGGAAGGAGGTTTAGAGATGCCTTTGTGGCATCTGTCATGGCTGTCCAGAGGGCAGTATCCTATTGTTGTTGTTGTTATTATTATTTTGGTACTGGGCATTGAACTCAAGACCTCATGCTTGCCAGATAGTCACTAGTGTCCTATTATTATAGACAGCTAAATTAGATAAAAATATTTTAGGCAGTCAGACAGGCTTGGGCCCTTGAGGGAACTCAGCGCAGAGGATAAGAACATATTACAGCTGTGGCTGGAGGTGTATCTGTTAAAGACCAGGCTTCAAGATAAGGACAAAATGACCAGGCCTACATATCTCCCCAAGGGATAAGCAATATACTATAATCAGTAACACCTGGCCTAATAAAGTCTAGATAGATATCAGTCACCTAGATGGGTGACCAGGACCTCCTCTTCTTTCAGTGTACACTTTCTGTGTGATTTGCTTCCCCATTAGATCAGCACCACCTAATTAGCTATACTTGTAATCTTACTTGTTGATGATAGTTTTGTTCCACGTTGTACATACCTCATAATACTGTACCCATCTTGTGATTTTGTTCTATAAAACTTCCTTTGGCAGTGGGCTTATTAGCAACTCATTTGGGCCTCCTCCTCTTTTAGGAGCTGTCTCTTTCCCCATAAAACTTCCTACTGTTAACCTCTGTTGTTCCTTAAAATTCATTCTTCAATTTTGGGAAACTTGGTGTATCAGACATACAACAGGTTGAGAATTACAATATTTCCCTTATGTCACTTAGAGGTCCTTTTCACGATGATCTTGTCTATTGACTTCTGTGTTCTGCATAGCCACGTATCTGTCTGAGGACTTTTTTATGAATAGGATCTTGTTTTTTAGTTTTTTAATTCTCAGTTTTCTATCACTGTCTTGTTTATATTCAGCGTGAAATAGTAATAATGTTTTTCTTCTCTAGATTTATTTGAAGCTCTTTCTGAGCTCATAATTTTAACAGCTAGCCATTGTTTACATGGAAAAGAAATCAGAAGTCAACTCAATGAGCAGGTGGCACAGCTGTACGCAGATCTGGATGGAGGTTTTAGTCATGCAGCCTGGCTGCTGCCGGGTTGGCTGCCTCTGCCTAGTTTCAGGTATGGATAACAAGATACTGCACGTAGTTCATTTAACTTCATATAATGTGCTGTTGGTATGCTTTCAAATTTGGGGAGATTATGAACTCCTTTATAAGAATTGAAGACAGGTGTTCACCATATAGTGAGCTTATTTAAAGTAAGTTTTAGTTTATTAGAATGGTGATTTGCTGTTTATTCTAGTATTTTAAAGCTTACCTCTCATAATTTCTATACTCAGGAAAGTGAACTATCTCTGAAAGCCTCCTTTAAGCACTTGTTTGATACTCTAATGATTTTTTTAGTATATATGCTGCTAAATTAATTTCTTTTGAATGTTTGTGCCTTTATTTAATATTTTCTTTGTCCCTTTGCTGAATATTCTGGGCTTTGCCTAAGGGCAGAGACTCTCTTTGATGCACAGAAATACTGCTTTTAGAACATGATGTGTAGCTGACAGTCATGCACATTAGTAAGCTTTCTAAATGTTCACTGAATCATGTCCATTTAGATGAGTGATGGGGAGGGGTTAAATTGGTATTCCCTTTCCCTTCTATTTCTGTCCCTTTTTTCTATTACAGAATAAAAGTAGTCGGAATAAAAGAAAGTCAGAAGAGGTTCTCTGTAAGAGTTCTCTGGAATTCATAGCACCTTGTAGTTGTCAGGAGCTTCACAGATTTTAAAATTCTTTTCCTCAGTATTGTGTTGGAACACATAACACAGTGCTTGGTCCTGGTTTTCCATAAATGTGATCCAGTTTGTTTCTTCCTGCCCTATCTCCTGTGTGAGTCAGGATTCTTGAGTTTGCTAATATCCTAGTCTTTTTTTTTTTTTTAACCTTGACCAAAAGATTTCACCAAATTATTCCATTCACTATTTTTTTTTTTTTTGTCTTGAGAATTGAATGCAGGGCACATGCTTTCTATCTGAATGATACCCCTGGCCCTCCATTTATCTTCAATAGGCTCTACTGTATTCACAGTTAAGCTTGAGTTTCTTTCTGTACGTAGCATCTCAGTTGATTCCCTATAGCAGTCTTTCAAGTGAAATAGGCAGAAACTTGGGGTTTGTTATGAGAGAGTGCTTGGCAATCAGGTTGCCTGGTTTTAAGTGCTAGTTCTACTGTTCATTGGGTATGTGATCTTTGGCAGCTGCCTATGAGTACGGGTGGTTGCTAGTACTGTTACATGGTGAGCAGTCTGTTTAAAAGTAAAGCTTTGGGAGTTGAAGCTAGTTTTCTAAATCTACTTGAATTTTCCTCTCTGTAGAACTAAGTTATAGAAAAACAAAAGGTAGGTTCAAAAATGAATGAATCTTCTTCAGAACTGATTTGGTTAAAATTAAATTGGGTGTTGATTTAGAAGAGTATTTTACTTTTTGTTGAACCAAAAGATACTTACAAAGGAATTTTGTGCCTATCGTGTGCCTGCAGTTAGAAGACAGTGTGTTAAGGATCTGAGACATACAGTATAAGATGATATTTTTGGGGGGTCTTAGAGCTATAGACATTCTTAACATTTTTATGAGGTTTTTCTTGGTTCTAGATTTTTATTTTCATTCTGTCATTGTACTCTGGGGATAGGGTCTCACATGTTAGGTAAGTGTTGCACCACTGAAAATACATTCCCAGCCCCTTTTCATTTTTCATTTTGATATAAGGTCTCACTAAATCTGGGCTGGCCTTGAACTTGTGATCCTCAGCATGTGCCATAATGCCTAGCTGGTTCTACTTTTTGTGAGTTAATTTAGGGTCCTTAAAATTAGTCAAGTAAGGTTGCCTTAAGCGAGGTCTTGGTTTTCAAAATGAATTTAATCCTAGAAAGTATTATTTTAAAAGTTATTTTTATGTTTAAATTATAGGCGCAGGGACAGAGCTCATCAAAAGATCAAGAATATTTTCTATAAGGCAATCCAGAAACGTAGACAATCAAAAGAAAAAATTGATGATATCCTCCAAACTTTACTAGATTCTACATACAAGTAAGTGTTGTCCACATGAGCTATTTAGTGAAAGTGGGAAATTACACATTAAAACATAAATAAAAAAATAGTTAAATAATATTTTCAGTTAAAAAATAGGGAGGTTGACAAAATAAGTTTGTAACTATGACCTTTGGATTTTAGATTGTTGAGACATAAATTACTGGGACCTCATTATTCACTAGAATCCCAGTGACTAAGCATGGTGACAATTTCATGGTTTCCACTGTCAGTCTCTTCCTGGGGCAAGGTGGGGGATACTGATACAGGGTAGATAGATGAAAGCAGCTATTATGCCTGAAAAATATATTCTGGTTGAGACATGAAATGTGTCAGCCCAAATGTTTAGTTTCTGTGTGTTCATTCTGTAGAGATGGGCGTCCTTTGACAGATGACGAAGTAGCAGGGATGCTTATTGGACTGCTTTTGGCAGGGCAGCACACATCCTCAACCACCAGTGCCTGGTTGGGCTTCTTTTTGGCCAGAGATAAAATGCTACAAGAAAAATGTTATTTAGAACAGAAAACAGTCCGTGGAGAGGAGCTGCCTCCATTAACCTATGACCAGGTTTGTTGGATTTTTATTTTACTTCTGTACCATAATTTTTAGCTTGTCTATTTTAAAAGACAAATTGAAATTTGTTTTGTTTTGTTTTGTTTTTTAACACTTTAGCTTAATTAGGGTTGTCTTGTGTTTTAGGAAATTTCCTATAACATTACCCTGGTCACATTCTCTTCCTGTTGTGTATTTTGGTCCTGTATTAGTATGGCATATGATACGGATTTTTTTTTTAGATGTTGATTCTTGTATTCCTGAAATAAATCTTACATCATAGAGTATACAGTGTGTCCTTTCTCTTTTCTTCCTTCCTCCATCTCTGTCGCTTCTTCCTCGCTTCCTGTTTTCTCTGTGGGTTTTTTTTTTTTTTTTTTTTTTGAGACAGGCTGGTCCTGAAGTTGCTGTGTTGCTTAGGCTGGCTTTGAATTTAACAGCAATCCTCCTGCCTCAAACTCCCCAGTGCTGGGATTACAGGTGTGCGCCACCATGCCCGGCCTTCTTCCTCTCTTCCATCACTCCCTCCTTTTCTTCCTTGTCCTTTTGGTATATGCTGAATTTTATTTGCTAATATTTTGATAATTTTTTACACTGTATTAAAAAATCAGGAAATACTTTTTATCTTCTTATACTACTACAAACCTTGCTTTTCTTGCTAATACTCATTTTTGTTTCTTGAATCAACTCTCCTTTAGTTTGTTAAAAGCCTTTGGTTGATTTTCTGGAGATTTGAAAAAGTTGAGATTGGTGGTTCTTTTGCTAATGCTCTTGTTTTTTGGAGGAGTGACTCTTCCTTTGTCTTCCTTGCTGTTCTTTAGGGTGATTGCCCCTCTTCCTGTTATCTTGCCCTTTTTTTTTTTTGTTGAAATTGGGCGTCATAGTCCATGGTAACCTCAGCCACCTTGAGCCAGTTGTCTTCTCTTCAATTCAGAGTGCAGCCTGTCTTATACTAATCAAGATGTTAAAATAACATTTTTATACTGTTGAGTATGTTAAGTATTTATAAAGAATCAGGAAATAATTTTTCTTTTTAGCTCAAGGATCTAAATTTACTTGATCGCTGCATAAAAGAAACATTAAGACTTAGACCCCCTATAATGACCATGATGAGAATGGCTAAAACTCCTCAGGTAAGTCTCTGCTCCTTCTGTGCCCCTGGTTTTTACTGATCAAATTTAGGAGATATAATGGTATCAAAGAGAAATTTCTTGAAAAAAATCACTTTTACATAATTTAAAATTTTATACTAAGTACATGGACATTTACATAATGGCAGATACTATATATACGCCTATCTCTAATGCTGTTTTCTTAATTTTCATTTAACAATTGAGTTTTTAAAATGTCATTTAAAATTGACATTTTTCTTGGTTTAAAAAATAACATTTTGTTGTAAAAAAAATTGTAATCATATGAAGTATTTAAATTGAGTAGTGAAAGGCCCTCTGAAATTCTACCTACCTCTGAAGCATTATGGATTTGTGTGCATTTGTCCAATTCCTTGTTGGCTTACTTGGAGATCATTAGAGTAATTTTTAGCTGGTTTGTCATGTGGCTGGAATTTAAATATACATGCAGCTCTTATTCCACAGTGACCTCGTTATTTGGCAAAATTCTCTAATGCAGTGTGTTGCCTCCATCTGTAGACAGTTGCAGGGTACACCATTCCCCCAGGACATCAGGTGTGCGTTTCTCCCACTGTCAACCAGAGACTTAAAGACTCCTGGATAGAACGTCTGGACTTTAACCCTGATAGATACTTACATGACAACCCAGCATCAGGAGAGAAGTTTGCCTATGTGCCATTTGGAGCTGGTAAGATGACAATTTTGGTTTGAAACGTTTTAGTTCTGATAACATTTGTCCCTGTCAGTGTAATGCATGTGATTTTTTTTTTTACAAGTATCTTTCACTTTGGCTCTGATTACTGCCTCTGGCCATCTCCAGGCTCTCCCTTTTGGCTGTTCTCGTGACTTCATGTGGCCACCCTATAAGGGCCTAAATCAGTGTGACCCATCTTAATTACATATATAAAGATCATTTCCAAATAAATTTGTATCCTGAGATTCTTGATGGACTTGAATTGGGGGCGGGGAGTATAGAACTCAAAAGTTAAATAACCCCAGTTTCTTTCAACAGTTTTTAAAGAAGCAAGGCTTGTTGTGTTGCCGGGCTAGTTGCAGGCTAGCTGCAAAGTCCTAGGCTTTAGCACTTCTGTTGTCTTAGCCTTCTGAGTAGCTGAGACCATAGCTGCAAACCACCATGCCTTACTTCAACCATTTTTTACTTTGTAGTCATGCTGTTTATCTATATTGGTGCATATAACTTTAGTTCATCTATTTTTATAATGTTACATTTTGTTAATTATCAGACATTACCAAAATTTGTTGATTCAGTTTAGCATACTTCCAGTTTTTTGCTATTAAAAAATAACCCTTTGCGGAGCTGGGATATAGCTCCGTAGCACAAGTAACTGCATGGCAAGCATGAGGTTGTGAGTTTGATCCCTGGTACCAAAAAGGAAAAACAAAACAAAACAAAACAAAACAACCCTTTGTTTTCCTATAACCAGATGTAGATGTGTTTGAATATGGGTCAGTATGTATGTGCCCCTTCTAAGGCATATTCAGCATGTTTATTTTGATAATACTTACAATTTTGCAACAAAATGCTCAAATCCGAAGTTACCATTCAGTGATTTTTGACAAATGAGTAAGTTTATCAACTTTTAAGTGGTTATTGCTGTTGAGTCTTGTGTTTGCCTAGCCTCAGGTCAGGAAGTGGTCTGTTGTACTAAAACTTGGTTTTAGCATTTGTGGTTTGATTGTCTTAAATAATGTGAGTATTGGAGCGAAATAGGAATTGGAAGTCTTTTCCTTTCTGTAGTGTCTAGTTATTCTAGTTCTATGTATTGAAGAGATGTTATTTTCTTCCTTGGTTTGCTTTATGGCTGTCAAAAATAATCAGATAACCATCAAAGTATTTCTGGGCATTCTGCTGTGTTCCATTGATGTATTTCTTGATCCTTATACAGTACCACACTGGCTTGGTTGCTGTAGCCTTAGTCTTGAAGTCAAATGCAGCCTACTATTCCTCCAGTATGGTCTATTTTGAAGATTGTTTTGAGTCTTCTAGGTCTTCTGTATTTCCTCGTGCATGTTAGAACTAGCTTGGAAGTTCTGGTATGACTTTTCAAATTTTGACACTAGTGTTATTTTGGGTTTATTACATCCTTACCTTCCCCATAGTGGCATTTTAAGGCTCCTGGCCCTTTTTTGTTCTCTGCCATTTATTTTACTTTACATTTTCTTTTTTGACACAAAATTTGCTGAATAGTTAGGCTGGCCTCAAACTTACAGCAGTCCTCTTGCTTCTGCCTCGGCCTCTGAAGTGCTGAGATTACAACTGTACACCACTGTGAGGTTTTGATTGAAAGGTTCATATTGACTTTTAACTAGGGCTTGCTTGGGAAAGGAACTGAGAATGTTCCAGTACATTCCCAAACTAGAAGACTATCATGATTCAAACCCAGATAGTTTTTAAATTTCAAAGTCCTTGGAAAAAATCATGAGCCAAGTGCTGTTTTCCTAAAAACACTGAAAATATTATGGAACTTTAACCATTTACATTTTTATTTTATGTGACGGATGTCTGTATATTTGCTCAAATGTGGTCAAATAAATGATTACTCCAGGCTTAGTTTTTCCTATGATATATACATTCAGACCCACACATTGACATATTTTTCATATAGCTCCTACTATTTCTAATTACTATAATGATTATAGTTATAGCAAATAACTTGTTCCAACTTTTTATTGGCTGAGAGGGGGTTGGGATTATATCTTTTTTACTAATTGGATGATGATATGGTCGAACAGATGCAAATACAGTGGCACTCCAAGCAGTCCTGTACAACTGAATTGAAGATACTGGATTTGTAGTATCTATGGCATGACTCATACATCTTAATTCGTGAGAGTTACAACAATTGTTTGTAATTGTAATGCAAGACAAAAGAATTTTAAGTTTTTTTTTTTTTTTTGAACAGGGCGTCATCGTTGTATTGGGGAAAATTTTGCTTATGTTCAAATTAAGACAATATGGTCCACCCTGTTTCGTTTATTTGAATTTGATCTCATTGATGGATATTTTCCTGCTGTGAATTATACAACTATGATCCACACCCCTGAAAACCCAGTTATCCGGTACAAACAGAGGTCAAAATGAAGAACGCCACAATGAACTAACAGGACATCAGTGTAAGCTGCAGATGCATCTGGAGAGAATGAAGTTTATAAAACAACACTCACAGTGTGCTGTGTTTTTAAATTTTAAAAGCAAGTTTTATGATTTTAATATTTTATTAACTGACCTATCAAATATAGTGGTATTTGAAATGGCTTATAATCGTTTTGATACTTATGTGTACTTTAAGGAAGCCAAATTTATTAGTGAAAGGAACTTTTCTAGGTAATTGGGAGATTCAAAGTAGTAATACGAATTTTAAAGCATACAGAGCTCTTGGCAAGTTTGCTCAGGAGAGTCAGGTCTGGGACTACTTCTGCAAGGTGCAAAGAGCCCAGGAATACTTGGAAGATGACAGGTTATTCATTTACCTTGGTAATTTTTATGTGTAAGGATGGGAGGGTAAGAATGAACTCACAGTGAAAGCCTTCGATAGAAAATACTGTTAATTGTTTTGGTATGAAGATAGATACCAGTGATGGGACTATAATGCAGAAAAATAAATCCTCTGAATTTTAATTGGAAACACTATAGGAAGTTGAGAAATCTATGTTTGTTCCTTGATAATATTTCCTAAACATAAATTAACATTAAAGACTGCTTGTATTTGATATAATTGTTAAATATCAGCTATTTCTCCATCTGCTAAATAATGTATGTTTCCACATGGTCGTATTTGTATAAAAGTCCTTGGTGGGTAATTTTTTCTTCCTTGATTCAAGGTTGTTCTCTGTCTCCTCTCCAAAATTCAATTTGGGGTGTTTCTATTACTACTACTTTTGATTCAGTTTGTTCTGAACTGAGGACTAAAGTAATACAGCAATATAGACCAGGTTCATTGCATGGTTCACTAGTTGCATTGTGAAGCCTGTATTTGGGAATGAGCCTAACTTAAATATATTGGGAGCCTAACTATGTGAGATACCTGCAATTTGACCACATGATCCATTTTCACCAGATGCAGCCAAAATGTTTTCCCGTGTGCATATTACATTCTGTTGAAGAGGCTGGAAGACTCATGTTAGACTCTTGTGAAGGCAAAATCTTAGCTACTTTTTGCATTAAAATTCTCTTTGAGAAAAAGTTTGTGAAGTGTGTACTTCAGTGAGTAAAGTTGGGGCATCCAGGAATCTGCTTGGGGAAAATTACATCTTGCACTAGTTTTTCTTTTTACATATAGCTCTGATTCATTTATTTTAAAGGCACAGTTGTCTATTTTGAAGAAACATGATTTACTTACAGGTGGACATTACACATGATCCAGTTTTAACAGCAGTGATAGTGTCTTCTTAGGCTTCTTTGGGGAAAATTAATAAGAGTAATAGTAAATATGCTGGGTTGAGAATAGTTTTTCAGGATATTTTCAAATTGCCCTCTAAGTGGCTATATCAATTACATTTCCAATGAGTTTCTACAAATTTTTTTTTACTGTTTGTTGAGACAGTTACATCTTATGTACTTTGTTTTTGGGTACTGGGAATCAAACTCAGGGCCTCAGACTTGCCACACAGGTGCTGTGCTGCTAAGCTGTATCCCTGGCTGTACTAATTTTTAAAGTTTGACAGATTTTTTTGTTGGTTTCCTTTGCAATTCTGCATGTTTTATGTCTTTAAAAACATTATTATGAAAAAGGATCTGTAGTTTCACCTGACTGAAGAGATTCCATAGTACAAAAAAGAAAAAAAACCTGAACTAAGGTTAGAAGTAAATCTGTTTGGTGGGTAGTTTCAGACATCCAGCAGTTACTATTGTGGGGAAGGGTTCCTGGGGAATCGAATCTCTTGGAGCCTACCTGCAAATATAGGAAGTTTGAGTAATTTGAGACATTGAAGAATGTAGCAGTGTACTAGGTACTGTGCTTCTTTGTGTTGAATATAAATAATAGGACATTAGATAAGAAAACCCTGTAGATGTTAGTGACATATTACTGCTGCTTTCCCACAAGGGTGGGAAAGACTTAAGTAACAGGTAACAGCGGCACTTGCGTTAACTCTGTGAACCTACCAGTCTGAATTTGGCTTGGCAGGTACATTTAATTCTGTAGCATTGTGATCAATACAGTTTAAGATTCTTTGAGCTAAATGATTTCTGTGTCTTAATAGGCCAAGACATTTACATTTTTGGATAGAAGAAATACTAAATATAAAAGCAAATATGGATTAATCAAATGAATACCATTAAAATGTAAATATTTCCTGTAGATAAAAAACATACAAAGGCAGATGGAAAACTTTCTTCATTAAAGGCACAGAAAAGCCCTAATACCTACTTCTAGAATTAGGGCAATAACCAGATGACAGGCATCAAGAATATGGCTCAGTTACAAATGAAGAAGATTCACATACAGTGTGGTGAAAATGGTGAAGTCATTTTTATTTCAGTACTTGACAAAATACCCCATAAAATTCAAAACTTCTACCATTATACAAAAATAGGTCTCTACACAAGTGTATGTTCTGTCTTCATCACCAGTAGCAAATATATTAGGCAGAAACATGTAACTTCAGTAGCCTTGTAAGAAAAGTGCAGGACACCGCAAGCTACACTTCCAGCAGTATCATAATTCACAAGTTTAATCTTTTTACCCATCTGATAAATACACAAGGTTCATAATTTAATCATTTAAATTAGCATTCCACAAATATACATGTAATGATTATTGTGCATGAATACATACACAATAGTTATATACACAAATTCCAGTTTTCATGTGCTGGCAAGGGATTTGTATACAATCATAAGCTGTGTTTATAATGGTCCCATTCAATATTCACAATACAAAAGCACAAAAGAACCATTGATTTACAAAAGAATTTCTTTAAAATCACTTCATTTAAATGATTTGAAGGATTATCTTCTCATGCCAGTATGAAACTGAATTGTTGACCCTACAAAAGAAAGACAGACCATTTCAATGATTTCAAATTAGACTACTCACTACCTATACCAGGCAGATTCACATAGAACAGATTACTTTTATCCAGCATTAAAAAAATGCTTTCTTAGGGCTGGGGATTTAGTCTTCTGACAGTGCCTGTTTGGCAAGCATGAAATCCTGAGTTCAACTTCCAGTACACCCCTGCCCTTAAAGCAAGCTTTTTTGTCCTTAAACATTCATATTTGAACTAGTTTTAAGAGAGATTCTGATCATGTATTTAAAAATCACCATGACTAGCTCAAGGTAAGAAAGACTAATGTTAAATTCTACAAAGTGCTTTTGGAAGTTCAATCAGCTTGAAAAATTGATCTGGTTCCTATCGCTTCTCAGTGTTTTGGCTAAGATCAAGGGCATCTGGGTCTCAAGAAATTTGGATGCTCAAAACAACAAGCCAAACCACCAAAAAAACCCTGAACTATGGCACTGTTTCCTATTACTACAAAGAACCTGCTATTAGTCCAAGTTTGTGGGGTTACTAGAAAAAAACTGCTTAATGAAGTTAGACATGAAAGACAGAACACAACCACTTAAAAATCAGTCCCTGAATCAAGAGTAAATAGGGGAGACTGGAAGATGAGGTTTTCAGTAAATGAATGGGGAATTCATCTGTAATATAAAGAGTGATGCTTTGGGTGTGTTTTTGAGGAGAGAAAAATCAATGGATCATTCTTATAAGGTCTTTTAAATGGAATATTCTTCAGTATCCATGAGCACAATGGAGCAGTAGGGGTACTGGCAGCAGGCAGTGTTAAAGGCAGCCAGTGCCTCAGCACTTTCTATTATGCGTTCGTTACTTCAGGAACCTGTTCCCCAGTCGACTAAAAATGTGGAGTGCCTTGTACACTGGTGCTCATCCTGTCATTTTGTCTGATCAGTCTGCTGCATGAAGATAGCAGGGAATCATTTTAGGGCAGAATAAGATTCTGGGTGATAAATTAGGTCATTCTTTGAAGGCTCTACAGGTTATACAGTTTTAAGCTTTGGCTAACTTGGTAACCTGTCCACTGAAAGATTTGAGAATCTTAAAAAAGTGAAGGTCAAACAGTTTTAGAAGGGAAGTTTAGAAGGGAAACAGTTTTAGAAGGGACAGCATTATGGTGCTAACAATAAGCAAGTAAACGGAATACCTGACTGCACAGTTCCAAGTCGTCTTTGTAGTGCCTCTAGCCGAGTGATATAATCTGTCAGAGCTCTGTCAGGATCATAATTCTGAAGCTGAGAACATGCTAGGGAACTAGGATTTAAATCAGCTGGAGTGCCTGGGTACCTAAGGATTAAAAATGTATCTGAGAATCCAAATTATCCAGAAAAGACAGCTAAGTTACCAGCCTATCTCTACCCCCTGCTTCCCAAAGATAGGCCATTTATACACTGCCTGACCTATGTCCGCCAGGCTTCTCAGTTTGAGATGACAAAAAACTCTTCAACAGATTCAAAGAAACTACCAACTTGTCATATACAGTACCCAGTGCAATGCTTCTCAGTAAGATTCTTAGAAAATGTTGGACATGTATAAATGTGTCTTGTGTAGTTCACAATGGCCAGTAACACCAATTATAGTCAATAGTTTACCCAAAGTCAAAACCATTTACACATCCAAAAACGCTTTAATGTTGAGCCTTGGGTTACATAAATTACATATAGGTAAAGATGTATAGCTACTGCGATGCAAGGAAGTAAAAGCCCTAACAGTGTCCATCCTTTCTTTGTTGAATATTAATGTATTTATTCCAGACAGGTTAGATCAGATTCTTACCTATTCTGAAATGGTAAAGGAGACCTGGGATATTCCAGATCTGATCTTGAACGGTATGTTGTATGTCTTGGTTCTCCATACAGCTCCAGCCCACCAGAAGAATGATAAAATGGGTCTGTCTTTTCAGTACCTAAAGTAACCCAAGGTGTATAATTATAGAGAAAGAAAACCCCGTGTCCTAGTTATAGTCAGTTTCCATTATTGCTAAAAGAGATAACAGTACAAGCAAAAATCTGATTTACTTGCTTATCAAGACTTACTAGCTTTGAACACAACACATAACTCACTATGGCAAACACTTCAGCTGTTGCAATGTGATAATGAATACTTCAAAGTATTTCCAGGACACCAAATACACACATTTCCCTTTTCTCTGTTGCTTAATTACTGGAAGACTATATAAAGGCAGCTTAGTACCAACACAGGGTGAGTATGAGGGCGAGTATACTATGCCCTCTAGCTCTGTGTATGCTCCAGCTTATCCTTAGGCCTAAAATGTTTAATCTTCATGTACTCCTTCCTCTTAGGTGTGTAGAAAAAGAATTTTAACTGTCACTGTACAACCTACTAATAAACTCAAGAGCTGTTTGAACATTGCTAAACGATGGAAACAAACTAATTATTCCACCTGATTAAGCAACCCTCTCTTGCTTAAAATGCAGGTGGACCACTGGCTTGAGCCAGAACGCCAGGGTTTGGTCCTGGCTCCGTTACTTCCCTCGGGAGTAATCTGGGGCCAATAACGTGTTTTCCATAGCTCAGTTTCTCATTTGTGCTGCGAGAGTAAAAGTGACTGTAGACCAGAAGATTACACACAAGAGCGGGGCTTGGTGTAGACTAACTGATCCATAAAAATCAGCTGTTAATATCCTTTTTAAAAGAGCGTGATCCCCAACCTTGTTAAAGAAAATGTCTCTGGGCAACACTGGTTCTGGAATTTATTATTTAGAAAATATATGTGTAGTAATTTTAGAGTCATAAGTATAAGAAAATATGCTATTCTGAATTCACCTGGATGTAGTCCAAAGCCATCTCTGTTAATATTGATGGAACCAGAACCTGTGATTCGATGCCACCGACGAACCAAGAATTTCATTCTAAAAAAGATCCCAAAATGAAATGTCACAGCACATTGATAAAGAATATATACCTTCCACAAAAATTGACAGTTAAATACGTGCACAAAGCAAATTTAAGTAATATCACATGATCCCCTATTCAAAATACAACTGAGTGGTACAGTAGCAACTTTTAATTTTTTTTTTATCGGTACTGGGGATTGAACTCACAACGGCACGCTTGCAAGGCAGGCGCTTATGCCACTGAGCTAAATCCCCAGCCAAAGAGTAGCAACTTTTATAGTGCTTCCATGGAGCCTCCTCAAATTCCTCTAATCAAGATGACTGGCGAGCTTCCCTGTGACCTCCCATTGGGACTTTGCTAAGCCACTCCAGTCCTTGCCCACGAGAAAGTGTGGCTTCTAGGCAGACACTAGTGTTTCTCAACACTGGCTCTCCCAGCACTCAGCTCATGTTCCCACCAGCCAAGGTGATGAAGGGAATAGGAGGAAGGAGGAGTGGGAGCTGTGTGACTAATGCGGAGCACAATGGTGAGCAGGGTGGGAAGCCAATGAGGAGACACAAGAGCCAGCATGAGGGGGCTTGAGGAAACTAGCTGGTTACCTGATGGGCTTATTACCTCCCTTGCCTCTTTCCTCACTGTGAAGTATGCTCTGGACTAGGTAATCTCCCACAGCTTCTAGTTAAAAAGTGTGATGTATTTTTATTTGGAAAAAAAATTAGAAGGGCAAAGGCTCTTAAAGCAGCATCCAAAGTGACCTGGCAGGCACAAGTGTAAAAAACAAACCTGCCCTGGCCTTCTGGTCCTCGACAGAGAGAGGGGAGGAGACCATGCAGGAGCTTGGTGTCTGCTACGCACTGAGTAGGCCAGGACGCCAAGGTCTTGGAATCTTCATTCCCTTTCAACCACAGAGAACAAACATCAAAGCTGCCAACTTGAAGCTGCCAGGAAGGCAACAGAAACTCCAGCAGAGTCTCTGCCCTGAAGGCTACCAGCTCGGCAAGCATGTTCCCTGGCAGGGCACCACCCATGAGGTACATAAGTAGTGAGAAACCAAATGCATGCCAGCCTCAGAAGGAAGCTTTCAAAAACAGTTTTTTCCTTCTGTGATCTTAGGTGTATTTCTAAACTAGTTCATGGTCTGATTCAGATTTGGTTTAAGAACTTGGACTGGATGTGCCTGTTCTGAGTCACCAACCACAATACCTGGGTTTACTCAGTGAAGCTAAAGAATCCCTGTTAGAAGCACGAAGGTCTAACGAGAAATAGGCAGAACTGTTTCAGTGAAAGCAAACACTTCTGTACAAACAGCCTTTGAGAGAGTTGACCAGTAAAGTGACTTTACCTGGAAATTGCGATACACACTCTGACAGCTGAACGGAACCTGGTGAAGGCCCTGGGGCGGTTGGTGATCACCTCGAGGTCCGTGAAGGCCGGCTGTCCCCCCATGCGGGCAAGCAGTGTGAGGGTGGCATCCTCACACTCTTGGAACCCGCCCAGTAACAGCAGCAGGTATTTCTTCTGATAAATAAGAGCTTTGCGAAAACCTTCGGCCCTCAAGTATTTACCATAAATCCTCTGTATTTACAAAAGAAAGAACAAAAAGACATTACTGTCATTCAAATTGTTCTCTAGGGACAAGCAATGTTAAAAAGCCTGAATGCCAGTGTCCTCTCACTGTTTTCCACTGTAACAGCAAAGTTGAAAGTGAATATAATTAACCTAACTTTTACACTTAGTAAGGGAGTAAGTACTATCTTTATAGTTATGCTTTTTATTTTGGGCTCATTGTATCTATTGGATATAAGTTTTTAAAAATTGCATGGAGCTACTTTACTAACTTGGTCATTCATCTACTTAGTTCTTTTAATAATTTAATTTTTTTTTTTTTTTTTTTTTTTTGGTACCGGGGATCAAACTCACGACCTCGCACTTGCCAGGCAGACGCTTAGGCCACTGAGCTAAATCCCCAGCCCAATAATTTAATGTTTCTTGTTTCTTTAAGAGTCATACATTTATGTTCACGCCACAGTTCGAACAAATATTCCAAATAGTTTAAGTTACTGATTAAGGTAGCTTTACCACAGTGTCTATTCTTAAGACATCAGAGGGGCTACTTGGAAGGTTTCTTGTCCTATAGGGCATGATGCTCTTACGCTGACAAGTTCTGCTTTGGTTAGCTGAAAAGAGAACATTTTAGTCTATTACAAGAAAAAACTGTAGGAAGCAGGACCATGAACTCTTGGTGCTACCACTGTGACAATGAACAGAGCTTCACCGAGTCCCAGACCTTGACTTGCCAACTCTACAGACCTTCAAGATGCCTCGCAATCACAATAGAGACTGAATAAACAGACCCAGACTCAGTCTGACTGCCACCTCCATTTCTTTAGTCTAGACAGTCAAGGTCAGGAGAGATGAAACAAGGCAAAACAAGAACCATCTATAGACTGAAGAGGTCTCCTACCTTAAAGGTGGTATGTTCAGAATCAGGGCTCAGATTCTGAAGTACATTATCATTTCTTAGTTCAGCTTTCAGTTTATACACTTCTGCTTCTGCCCTTTTTAAGGATTTCTGGAGCGTGGATTTCTCTTTGTTCCATACTTCTTTTTCAGAAGCAATGATGGCATCAATGTTGGCTCCACCACCAAAGGAAAACCTAGAAGACTACAGAGACCACATCCTACTTACATGATTTTTAAGAATGAATCTTATTCCAAAAAAAAAAAAAAAAAAAGAATGAATCTTATGAAGAAAAACTGGAATTAATCATATTAAAGGTATCCTACATTGGATGCCTATCTCAGTTTTTTGATCTCAGGAAATCTCAATGCCAATCTAAACTGACATTTAAGAGAAGTTTAAGTACATGCTCCTTTGCTGAGCAGAATATCCTAGGCAAAAACTTAGCCAGAGAAAGCTTAGGTTTAGCAGAGCTCTGAAAGAAAAGGTCAAGAAACTGAACAGCTGGGTCAATGGGTCTAAATGTTGAGCCTGTGTATTCAAGAAGAGGACAGAAAATAACCCTTCATGTACATAGCTAAGTGGGTTGTTATGGAAACTGCTCGGCTAGGTTTCCATTTATTTGTACAGTTTTCTTACTGGTCCTTCTTGTCTATCAACTGATTACAGAAACCAATTATTTTGCAGCTTTTAAACTGGAAAAAAATGTAAATGCCCAGAGTATTTTATTAGGCTGAAATAGTTTTAA
Source organism: Dolichotis patagonum (assembly GCA_004027295.1). Classification (NCBI taxonomy): domain Eukaryota; kingdom Metazoa; phylum Chordata; class Mammalia; order Rodentia; family Caviidae; genus Dolichotis; species Dolichotis patagonum. Next base: position 26,850 of record PVJX010000908.1, read on the forward strand.
CAGCATCCTTCACCCGAGTCTTAAACACAGTCACTGTAAGTGTAACCAAAAAAGCAGTCAGGACCTTAGGGAGCAACGTATCTAGCAACTTATCTAGATTTGGAGATAAGCAGACTTTAGTTGATTATAATTTTAGGTTAGTTTTCTCACCTATAAGGCTGGATGTGGATTAGATTCTGCACATACATAATCCTGTGTCTAATACAGGGAAGGCTCTCTCCAAAATAACAGCTTCTAATATTTCTGTCACCCCTATAAAATTTTCTACAGATGCTATTAAGCACCAGATATTAGGCATTTTTACATCTCAGAGTCAGAAACTGAAACCAGACAAAGGAACGGTAACTTGGCACTGCTTTTGAAAATGACGTACACAATCTCCAGCAGCCTGTCTGTAGCACCTTATCCGATCTTCTAGCTTCATAACTGTGTTCCTCAAACCATTCTTTTCTTCTGTCAGCTGGCTGATGTGTCCTGTCAGCTCGGCATTCTGTCTCAGCAGTCTTTCAGTCAATGAGCCACAAGAAGCACTTGGGGACACTAAGCTGGGCTGAGAAAATAACATGGCAGTAACTAGTCATGTAAGTACAAATGTCTATGAACATTGTATGTGAAAGTGTGAAGAGGCAGAGAGCAGCCCATTTCATGAACCAGTGCTTGGTTAGGTAATAGGGAAAATGTATCAGGCAGCTAAGAAACTAGCTAAGGGCATGGTAAGCAGCAGAGCAGATTAAAGACACAAAGGCTTAAGAGTGCTGCTTTTAAGGAAGCTACAAGTTGCTTGGTAAAACCAGAATAAATGTTGCTTCACTTTGTGGATAATAGACTTTAACGAAGGCAACAAACTTCAATTAAGGCAATCCAGAGGGCTTTAGGAAGGAGCGTGGCACAAATAAAGTTTATGCTCTAGAAAGATTCCTTTGGCAGCAAGATGCAAAACAGTGTAAGTTGGGCAAGACTTAGGGACGATATAATCCTCCAGTGTCAGGCATGCCCCTGAGCAAGTGTTATAACAGTGCTAAGAGGGCTGGGGATTTAGCTCAGTGGCTTAAGTGCCTACCTGGCAAGCACAAGGTCGTGAGTTCGATCCCCGATACCAAACAAAACAAAACAAAACAAAACAGTGCTGCTAAGAAATCCTGAAAAGTGGAGGCAGTAATGAGCACAAGAGACAGATATGTAGGAGGTGGAAGGCACACGATTTGAGGACTACTTAGCTGTGCAAGTAAGGATAAAGCAAGGTAAGACTCTGGTGAGGTCCACTGTTCTAACTGGGATGACAGCATTATCACAAAGGCTAGGGGAAGATAATATTAAGTTTGGAGCATGCCTTAGGGTTTCCAAGGGATCATTATGGGATACAAAGAAAAGAAAGATACCTAGTAACTAACTGAAAATACAAGCCTGCACACAGGTCAAAGGTCTACACTAGAACCCTAGTTCATGGGACAGTGATCTCCATGGTATGTGTGAGATTTGCCAAATTTATTCATTTTATCCCCAGAACACAGTACAGTACTTGAGATATAGTATGGTGCCATTTAAGTGTTTGTTCAATAAATCAGTCCAATGAAGCCTATGGGAATGAATGAGTTTTAGAATACACTTAAGAGAAAAACATGGAGGATGACGGGGAAAGAGAAAACCATGAGGGTAACTGATTAAAGACGTCGATGCAATGAGAGAATAACTGACACAAAAGACCAGCAAAGAAAGTTTTAAAAAGATGAAGAGCTCAAAAGTGTTCAGTATAATTAAGTGAAGGCCGGGTAAAAAGATTCAGCAGATGAGTGAACCATGAATACACTGGTATGATTCTGAGGATGGTTTCATGCAGTGGTCAGGGTAGAAACCACACTGTTCTAAGAAGCTTAGTATTTTAATAAAAAAGCACTGTAGCCAGGTGTGGTGGTGCACACCTGAATCCCAGTGCTCAAGAGGGCATCGTATTTAAAATAAAAAAATCAGAATTTTATTGAATATGCTGGCAATTTCAAACAGTTCACATTTCCTACTAAGTCTTTGCTCTCTATGCTTTATAAAGAACTTTTTAAAAAGCCTTACCTCTTCACCTGGCTGGTCAATGAATTTCTGTAGTTGTAAAATAATTCCATCAATATTTTCCTGAACCCAGATGAAAGTTTCATCATCTGCTGTTTCGAACTGTAGCCTTTAACAAAAAGACAGAGTTACAAAAGAATTTCTCCAGAGTGTTTACTAACACAAATATTACAGACTGGGGAAACTTCACTTGTCATTGTTAAGAGTTCTTCCCTAAGAGCAGGTGTTATTTTCAGCTCTTCCCACGTAAACAAGCATTACCTTCACACCTCAGTTTCCTGCCCTGGCCAGCTATTCCTACAGGGCAGCATCTGTCTAGCCTAAGACCAGGCAGGCAAGCTAACCTGTTAGAGGCTTTCTGGGACAGATGTTGCAGGCTTGAAGCTGTGCGCTCAAGCTTCTGTCTGACCACTTCTAATTCATGACTGTAGCCAGTTTCTCCTCCATTCATTACAGTCAGTTTAGGATAGTTTGATTCTTTTGTATCTCCTTCTATCTTCTGCTGAAGAACCCAATTTCGAGTCCGATCATTAGTCAAGCTCCAACTGGTTGGCTGGCAATTTTGGACAGAAGAAGAAATAATTATTATAAACAAATAGCATTAAATATTCTTTCTTAAGGGAACAGAAGTATTTATATTCCAAATAAAGTTCTACAGAATTCATTGTAAATGATTTGCACATAAACTATTTAAATAATTTAACCCAATATCGAAATTTTATAGTCAAAGGGCTTTTAGAACTCCTTAAAAGTATTTAAAAATAAAGTATCACTCACCTCATTAAGATTCTGATACAGGATTTGTCTACTTTCTCTTTTTTCTTCTCGTTCTAGCTCTTGCTTTTGGAACTCCTGCATAATTCCCTGTAGTCGCTTTCCTTCAAGGTCTAACTTATAGACTTGCTGCCTTTTCTCTTCCAGCTGGCGCTGAAGATCTTCCACCTTAGACTGGAGTTCATGCATCTTTTTCTGTCCCTCAGTGTTGGCCTCTTGTTCGGTCTGCAGTGTCTTCTTATGAACCTGTCTGTCTTTTTCCATCTGCTGTCTCGTTTGCAAAGAATCCAGTTTGTATTTCTCAGTCTCATTTAACAGTTCTACTATACGGCTATGCTTCTCCTCCAGCTGTCTCTGCAGCTCCTTCAGGAGGTCCTCCGAGGGCAAGGGTGGACGCGGCTGGCCAGCCTCGTCACTGCTCTGCAGCTGGACCCTCAGTTCCCGCTCCCTTGCCAGGTCTCCACTGAGCTCCTGAATTCGGACTTTCTCGGAATCAAGGAGCACTTGAAGCTCCAAGTTTCGGCCTTGTTCTTCTGCCAACCTGGCATCATAAAGGATTCTCTGTGATTCCACTTTCTGCTGTGATTCATTTAGCAATTGTTTCTGTTGCTCCAAAAGGAGATTTAGCTGAGTGTTCCTTTGTTTCTGGTCCTCAAGTGAAAATTTCAGATCCTTGAAAGAAAACAACAAACTTAAGTACTTATTAATATTACTAAAGATACTTTGTAAGTATACAACCATACCTTTATTAATACTAAATTGGTAATACTTAGAAGATAATACTGTTACTCAGTTTATTAATTTAAATTTTAAGTGGTTACAATATAATTATCAACTGATTTTCATCAAGTAATATAAACAAAATAGGATAACAACACATTTATCTTAAAACATTAAACTTATCTACTAAATATGAACTGGTATGTTTCTTTCTTTCTTTTTTTCTTTTTTAGATGGTGTTACTATGTAGTTTAGGCTGGCTTTCAACTCATTATGTAGCCCCTCCTGCCTCAGCCTCCCGCGTGCTAGGATTATAGAAGTGTGTCACTACACCTGGTGTCTAGGATACATTTCTAACAAAGAGCATCAAAAATTATAAGCATTCTTGTGATACTTTTCAACCATATTAATGGTATTTTTTAACTGTTAGGTACTTACTGTTAGGTACTTTCATATACTTGTGTAAGTATATGAAAATAATTGCTTAACATAACATATACATGTAGAATCTAAAATGATGTTTGAAATAAACAGCTATCGACTAGCCGACAGGGGTAGCTAAGATAATGACACTTCTACTCTCATACACTACTAAACTATTACCACACTGTATAAAATTTCAAAAATGTATGCTTCCGGTAGAAAATGGTACAAATTCCTGAAAAATCTTGTTTTTCAGAGACTAAAAATAATAAATCTGATACAGAAAGTGGATCTAGGACAAACTATTCAAAATCAATGCAAACTTTTAATAAGAAATACGTAGTACTTGAGGGAAGTAACACATCCCCTTGTGGAGGTTACCACAGTAGAAATTAAAACGTGATCAAGCAAGAGAATATGGCAAAAGTCTGGAACATGTTTTGGCTGCTGAGTTGACATACACTGCATTGTGTGACAAGGAGGTGTGCGTGGAGCTGGAGGCTGCCACCACAGTGGGCCTTCTGTGTGGGCCAGCCTGTCCTGACCTGAGAGCTATGTGAGGCAGGGTCACCTCTCTGGAAGAGCCCAGTGCTTATTTGAAATTTTTATAAGTATAGCAGGAAGGACTCTTGGGTACCACAAAAGTAGCCCTGATTCCATTCTCTAGGATGCTGGTGGCAAACTTATGGCAAATACGCCCCAGTGGCCTGCAGAGCCTCTGTCGGGACGCCAGCCAAGCTGCCCCAGCAGTGAAGCACAGGATGATGGTTTTTGTTCCTGAACTAAAGTCTCAGTATTCAGGTTTAATTGTAGCGTTGGCACTCTGCGATGAACAAATGGGTTCTGGGTTGCAGAGTGGGCACTTGTCTCTAAGATGTTTGAGATCACTGCTGTAGGAGAAAACAGGAAGCAAAACTACTTTTGCATTATGACTGCCCTATTTAGCAAACTGGGCACTTATTCACATGCCCAAAATCAAGTGCCCCAGAGCAATCTGTATGTATCCTTGGATGCAGCAAACAAAGATCAAACCATCAACATTTCCTCATAATATGGTTTAGACAACACTATAGCAGTATTTAATGCAGGATGAAAAACATGGCTTTTAAGGACTTCTGGTGCTGACATTTTAGACAAAAGCCTGTCTCAACACTGGATTCTCCTGAGACATAAAGACAATGATGACAATACCTCGAGTTCGTCTTTTTCCCTCTCTTCACTGCGTCCCGACCTGGCTTTCTCTTTCTCCAAAGCCCACTGGAGCTCTCTTGATTTCTTCTGTTCACCTGCTAATGTATCATTAAGCAAATGTACTTCATCTGTCTTATCTTTAACTTCCAATCTAAATCATAAGAGACAAATGAACTGTCATTAAGTATGTCTTGAGCAAGAAAGAGAAAACAGTTTACACCAAAAAGCTGAGGCATATAGGGTACATTATAAACTAGCTAACACGAAAATATAGTTTTAGGATTCTTGACTGGTTATTTCAGATTCTCTGTTTCTAATATTGGTAGTACAACTATGATTATTTACCATTGTAAACTATTACATGATTTGTTGCTACAGAATAATTTTTTGTGACATGGGGACTGATACCAGGGAATGTACTGAACTACACTTCCAGCCCTTTTCATTTTTTCAAGGCAGGCACTTATGCCACTGAGCTAAATCCCTATCTTTTCATTTTTTGAGACAGGAGGCTCACTAAATAGCACAGGCTGCCTTGAACTTACGATCCTTCTGTCTAATGCCTCCCGAGTAGCTAGGTTTACAGGTATGCATACCAGGCTTACAAAATAAAATCAATAAAATTTCTCCTTGTGTTTTACTAAACACATGAATCATATGAGTTCGTGTGTGAAATCAATGTTCAAAATACAAACAACTGTATTTGCAATGCGTTTTGACAAACAGAATACCTCCTCAGTTTTATATCAGTATATCCTTTTGTTTTTTAAGAGTAGAATATATTTATTGAGAGAAAGACAGCTTCTGTCTGAAGAGAGAGAATGGGGTCCCGAGCGGGATGCCCCAATATATCCATTTTTGCAAGCATTATCTTGAAATACTTTCCATATTTTGGCTAACTTAACCATTAAGCACATGAAACATTTTTGAAATGCCAAAACTACATCTCATACAAAACTAAGGCCACAGCAGAGAATATGCCAAAAATAATCAGGAGTTTACAACTGGAAAACATTTGGAATTTTTCTCTACTATTGCTTTTCTTGTAATTAACAAAGTTTTCATGCTATTTAAACATCATGAACAGTGTTTCACACAAAATTATTCCATTCCTTCCCTAATACGAATTCATAATAAAGAAGCCAGAGGTTTAGCTCAGTGGTGTAAGCACCTGCCTGGCAAGTGTGAGGTCGTGAGTTTCATACCTGGTACAAAAAAAAAGAAAAGTGGATATAATAAAGAAGCTTGGCATACCTGAATGCTTCTAATTCTTTCAGGTGCTTATGCTGTGCCTTGAGTGTTGTTTCTAATTCCAATTTTGTTTGTGCAAGTTCACTTTTCAGTTCAGCAACAACCATCTTTTCTGAACTCAGCTGCTCCTGAAGTTCGGTTGCTTTTTCTTTCACATTGCTGAGCTCCATTTGCATCTCCAGAATTTGAGATTGCTTCTGTTGCATATTATATTCCAAAAGTTCTAAAGGGAATATGATAGATATTTAAAATATGATCTAGTAACTCATTTATAAATATCTCACGGGCCCAATTTTATAGTGCCCAACTTAAAATATTTAAAAATATTTTATAAATATCTCATTTATAAATTATTTTCACAGAAATAATTTGTCATTTAGGAGATTACTATTGTAAAGCAACTGTGGAAGATTACAGTTTCCAAAATTGATATATTACATAATCTTTATGTATGTTTCCCTCAGTAGTGCTAGTGGCAGAAATTTCAGGAATAGGCCTGGAGCTGTGAGCTGTAAGAGGCGATGTGGGCCAAGTGGTATGCATCATGCCATGGCCCTCGCCAAGGCTGGGGGCTGGGGTGGCCACAGTTCTTGTCCCAGGAACAATGGTCCTCAGTGTGCAGAGCACTTGGGCAGTGCTACTCCTGGGACAGCTACAGGTGCTGATGCTTCAGGGGTCCCCTGAAATGCAGCAATTTCTAAGTGTGGACTTTTTGGTGCATCTGCACAACTCCAGGGCTAACCTAACACAGAATGTATTCTCCAAGGATATGAGCAAATCTAAGAGCAGCAGCAATGTGAAAAGACAGTTTTCCTGGACTCAATCAGTGAGACAGCTGTCACCATGAAATCCAGAGACTTCTAAAATGATAGCACCAGTAATCTCAACAAATATACCTTCCACCTCGAAGTCTAATCCCAAAGCAACAAGTGTTTCACAAAATAATCACAGATGTTAACATCCTCAGTGACCAATAAGCCCATTGGTGACACAGTTAACAATCACAGCAACTATTCATTCAAGAGAAAATAAATGATCAAAATTTGATAATGGCAGCTTTGTTGGTAGTACTGTAATGATAAAGGAGTCTTACCTATTTTTTGCACTGGATGTAAAATATATTATTTGAGAAGAGGCGTTTTGTATAGAATCATTGATGAACATGATACAATCATTTAAGGAAATCAAAGAACGGAGGAAAGAAGTGGGTCCCCTGGACCCAGGAAGAATCTAAAGTGTGAACTGAAGCCCACAGAGGGAGTAAAAAGAAAAACTTTAATGAAGGCGGTGGAGCCAGTGGCACCTGTGTGCTGAGACAGGACTCACATGGTGTGAGAGGAGCTGTTCAATGCACGGCCATGGTGACAGTAACGGCTGGTAACCCTGGAGACCTCCACAGAGAGATGCGGCAGTGGAGGGGAGCAGTGGACATGGGGGACTGCACTGGCTGGCAGTGAGTGCAGAGGACTTCGTCTTCCTGTGGGAGAGGGCGACTGGCTGGGAGCCATCTTGGAGACAGGTCAGATGAGCTCAGAATGCAGAACTACTGCTGGCTTTGACTAGCAGCTCTTACCTGGGTACAGACCTGTGGAAATTGCTTGGACTGCTGTAAGCCCAAAGTCTGGTCTCAGGGCAGGCCTACTGAGATTATCCACCACCCCACCAAAAAGCAACTGCTGGCTTGCTGGGATATACTGGCATGATTCAAGACTCTTGTCTCCACAGGTTGTCTACTAATGAAGCCAGAGAGAACCCTGCAAGTAGACTTTCTTTTTTTCTTCTTGTTTTCCTTTATTGTTTTTATATGAATTTGAATGTGGTTCTTAACCTCTTTGTGGGTGTGGTTCTGTTCTGTTCATTCTCTTACCTCTTTCATCTATCTTTTCCTTGTCTTCTGCATCAGTTTCCCAAAGTTGGCATGATGCCCCTTTGTCCTCCAACCTTACTTCTAATCCCTTTCCCTTCTCCCGCTTATCTATTTTCTCCTTAATCTATTTAAATTTTAACCCCTGAAGGCAAAGCTGATCCATTACTTCCCCATCTAAGGAAATTTATGATCACCAAACCAGCATTCCAAAATGTTTTGAAGGACACTCTAGAAAGAGCTAATGAGGACCATGGCTCCATGAATCCCAACAGAAGGAATCCACCAGGGAAGGCAAACAGTTTGAGGGAGCCAACAATTAACTGTCAATGTTAATGGTCTCAATTCACCAGTCAAAAGACACAGACTGGCAAAATGGATCAAGAAGTAAGATCCAACAATATGCATACAAGAAACACATTTAATTCAAAAAGAAATTCATAGACTGAAAGTCAAAGGATGAAAAACAATATTCTATAAGACAGGAACCCAGAAAAAAGCAGGGGTACCTATTCTATTTACAGACAAAGTGAATTTCAAGCCAAGATTAAGGGAGATAAAGAAAGTTGCACATCCTTATAAAGGGAACAATCCAAGAGGAAGAGATAATCATAAATATATATGCAACAAATTTCTGAAGAAATGGACCTAGTAGATGTCTATACAGTGTTCCACCCCACAACATCAGAATACACATTCTTCTCAGCTGCACATGAGTCATTCTCCAAAACAGACCATATACTGGCTCACGGAACATGCTTAAGTATATGAAAAGGAATTGAAATTATCCTATGCATACTATCAGACCGCAGTGCAAAAAAATTGGAACTCCATCCCAAAGGAAACCACAAGAACTTCATAAACATAAGAAAATTAAATAGCACCCGACTGAACAACCAATGGGTCACAGATGAAATTAAAGAAGAAACTAAGACAGTTTATACAGTTTAATGGTAATGATAATACAACATACCGGAACTTGTGTGACACAATGAAAGGGAGGAAACTATAAAGATCAGAACAAATATTAACACAATGGAGACTTAAAAAAAAATACAAAGAATCAATGAATCAAAGAGTTGATTCTTTGAAAGATTAAATAAAACTGACAAACCATTAGCCAACCTTATCAAAAAAAGGAAAGAAAAAACCCAAATCCATGCAATTAGGAGTGAAAAGGGCAAAAATCACAACAGATCCTGCAGAAATCCAGAAAATCATCTATACCTACTTTGAAAACTTGTATTCTAAGAAGATGGAAAATACAGAAGAAATGTATAGATTCCAAGATACATATGAATTACCAAAGTCAAATAAAAAAGATATAAAAATCCTAATAATCCAATATCAATAAATGAAATTGAAGATGTAATTAAAAACCTATCAACAAAGAAAAGCTCAGGCCCTGACAGATTCACTGCTGAATTCTACAAGAAATTTAATGAAGTGCCACTTCTTCTCAAACTCATTAGTGAAACTGAACAGGAAGCAATACTTCCAAATTCATTCCTGAAAGCAAGTACTACCCTGATAACAAAATCAGAGAAGAACTCAACTAAGAAAGAGAATACAAGTCAATCTCCCTAATGAACACTGATGCAAAAATCCTCAATAAGATACTGGCAAACAGACTGCAGCGAATCATTAAGAAGATTGTATACCACGATTAAGTGGGATTCATTCCGGGGATGGTTCAACAGATGTAAATCCATAAATGTAATACACTGTATTAACAGAGCCAAGGACAAAAATCATATAATCATCTCAACAGATACAGAAAAAGCTTTGAACAAAGTTCAGCACCCACTCATGATAAAAATGCTATAGAAAATTTGAATAGATGGTCTTTATCTCAATCTAATAAAAGCCATCTATGACAAACCAACAGCCAACATCATACTAAATGGACAAAAACTGAAAGCTTTAACTCTAAAATCAGGAACAAAAGAAGGATGTCCAGTCTCCATTGTTATTCAACATAGTCCTTGAAACTTTAGCTGGAGCAATTAGACAAGAGAAAGAAAAGGAATAAAGATAGGAAAGGAATAAGTTAAACTATCATTACTTGCAGATGACATGATATTCTACTTAGAAGGCCCCAAAAACCTGTACCAGAAGACTATTAGATTTAATAAGCAAATACACTAATGTAGCTGGATATAAAGTCAACACTCAAAAATCAACAGCCTTCCTGTACAAAAATACCAAACTCACTGAGACAGAAGTCAGTCACAATACCTTTTATGATAGCATCCAAAAAAATGAAATGCCTAGGAACCAATCTAACAAAGAATGTAAAAGACCTCTACATTGAAAACTGTAGTACTCTGTAAAAGGAGATAGATATCCTGTGTTCTTGGGTAGGAAGAACCAATGTAATGAAAATGGCCATACTTCCAAAACTGTTATACAGATTCAATACAATCCCAGTCAAAATTCCAAATGCATATCTCACAGAATTACAGAAAACAATCCTAAAATTAATCTGGAACCAGAAGAGACCTAGAATAGCAAAGGGAATTTTGGGCAACAAAGAGAAGGCAAGGGTGCATCGCTATGTCCGACTTAAAATTATACTGTAAAGCTACTGTGGTAAAAACAGTGTGGCACTGGCAAAAACAAAAAACAAGAAACAGACCCAAAGATCAACAGAACAAATTACAAGATGCAGAAACAACTACAGACACAATAAGCCACCTTATCTTTGAAATTGTTTTAGTTTTTTTCTTACTTTTTTTTCTCCTTGAAATAAAATGGAATTTGAAAGAAAAATACATTTAAAAGAAACTAGGGTGGGGGGTGTTTTTAGCTCAGCGGTGTAAGTGCCTGCTTGGCAAACGCAAGGTCATGAGTTCAATCCTGGCACCAAACAAAACAAACTTTAAATGTTCACATAGAAGACTTTTGTGAAGAAGTCAGAAGAGGGACTTCTCTCTCTCTCTCTCTGTCTTTTTTTTTTTTTTTTTGGTACCGGGGATCGAACTCACGATCTCACGCTTGCCGGGCAGGCGCTTAAGCCACTGAGCTAAATCCCCAGCCCTCTTTTTGTCTTTTAGATAGGGTTTCACTATGCAGTTCAAGATGGCTTTGTACTCACTTCGTAGTTATGATTACATGAGTAACTACTGCAAATACTGTATGTGGTTATCAAAAATTATTAGAGAATTTTAGTGTGAGAGGTTAACATTCTGAATGAATAAATGTAGAAGCCCCTTGCAGTAGGTCAGGCTGGCCTTGAACTCACAGTAGTTCTCCTGCGTTAGTCTCTCAAGTGCTGGGATTACAGCCATGCATCACCACACCTAGCCAACAGACGTCTGCATTGATTCATTCAGAATGTTAACCTCTTACAGTAAAATTTGCTAATGATTTTTGACAACCACATATAGTATTTGCAGTAGATACCCACGTAATCACCACTACCAGGGTCAGCACTGCTTGCTTTTGTTCAGACCTTCTTTGCAGATGGTCCCTAGGAATTTTATCATGACTGTCCCCAGCAGTGGAAAGCAGAAACCCTGGCTGGGATGCTTTCCCCTGCCCTTCTCATTAGACATCAAGCAAATGCCGCACATTTGTTTTTATGAAAACAAACTCAGGAATTTAAGTCTTCAAGTGTGTTAAGTATGTTACAAAATATGCACCAGGATTCACTTGTTCAAAAATTATATAATTATGTATGTATGCACATTGAAAAGGTCTGCAGACGTATTTACCTAGATGTTAACAGTCACTATTTTAGGTTTTATATGATTCTAGGGGTGACTTTCACTATTGTTTTTTTTGTTGTGCCATAAATATGTAACAATACTCAAGAAAAATTTTTTAAAATTTAAAATTCTATTAAAGTTTATCAAATCATTAATGATGTTACAAGAGAGGAACAGTACTGGCATTAGATGATAATCATATCGATTTAGGGCTTTAAAACAATTTCTTATTGAATAGCATATGTAAAAATAAACCTATGTGGGACTGGGGATATAGCTCAGCGGCATAAGTGCCTGCCTTGCAAGTGCACAGTTGTGAGTTCGATCCCTGGGGTATTGATTAAAAAAAAAAAAAAAAACCTATGTGATATTAATAAAGCTTTCAATGGGATTCTGCTTAATTTAAATATAACAGTATTATCTTATGCAATTTTAGTTAAGCCTCTGTCTAAAGGGATATGTTTAATTTATCTCATGGTAACTGTTTCCTCTAAAGTAATTTTATGCTGATTCAGGTTTTCAATGATAAATGTGAGACTGCTGTAACAGTCTCAAAAACAGATGTTTCTGCCATTACTTGAAACAATATCACTAAACATGCAGGAATGTGCCCTAGGTGGGGAAAATGAAAATTTACTCTAATGACTTTTATCTGTAGCTCAGTTTAAACAGACATCCCTATTGCAAAATGCAAAATGACTCAAGCAAGCAAAAACCCACCTAGTCAATAATCATATGAAAAGGGACTTAAACCATGTTAGTAAAGCCAATTAAAATCACAGTATCTGTCCACTATGCATGTAAGAGGTATCAAAAAAGTATCCACCGTGCATCTAAGAGATTGTCATAGTACCAGCTGTTTGCAAATATGTGAAGCAACAAAACCCTCATACACTGCTAGTGAGCAATCTGATACTACCACTCTTTAAAATAGTTTGGCATTACCCAGTAAATCTGAATAAATATATCCTATGACACAGCAGTTCCACTCCTAGGATGATTTGTGTACACATACATCAAACACATTGTCGTGTAATATGGAGAACATAATGTAGGATATCCACACAAGGGAATTCTACACAGTAACATAAACAAACCAGAGATAAATTCAGTAATTGAATGAATGTTACAGGAAGATGAAGAATGCAAGACACAAAATATGTACAGATCAACAAAAGTTCAAAACAGGGTAACTTAATAATAAATACAGGGAAAAAAAACCCAGGAGTACAGGGAATATGTAAATTGGTAAAAAATCAGAATGAAAACTGCTGAGAATACATTACAGAGGAGTATGTGAAGGGGTTTTTGGGATATGGGCAATGTTCTACTTCTTGACATGTGTGATGCTCAGACAGATACTCCTTTAACAATTTGTCAAAATGTGTATTTGAGTTCTTCACTATATGTTACAGTTCATAAGTTTTTAAACAAAGCTTAAAAATGAAAATAACTTTTCACTGCGAATTTACTTTACTTAAAATAGTTACCCTTTAGGGTATAGAAAAACTTACAAACATAAAAAACAAAGACAATGATCTTAATGGCTTTAATCTAAGGCCTATTTTTAATAAGACATTTAATCAACTTGACAATCTTCTAACTCTTATAGTAATTAATTTAGATTATTTCCTTAGTGTTGTAAGAATAAGAATATGACCAAGAAACGTGTTTTAAGTGAATAATAATATGAGAAACAAACGAAATAGTTTTAGCAACTAATGTAACCATATGACCTACCTTGGCCAGGTTTAGCACTCTCCTGCTCTCTTTTCACGGTCATTTTTCTACCATTCATTTGAGCACGCAGTGCTTGAATTTCAGACAACAAACTCCTTCTGTCTGCTTTTTGGACACATTCCATAGCTGCTTGATATTGAATACCCTGTAACAAAGGAAAATGAAAAAATCAAATGAAAAGAGTTATAAAGATAATAAAATTAACAACCAAGAAGTTTGAAGAAGAATGCATGGAATACATTCTACTTTTTTATTTAAAAAATTTCATTATTTTTCTTATCCAAAAAAACCCATTGATAATATTTTTCTTATCCAAATTGTATGCAGATCTGTTATAAACAGATGCCCCTTTACCTCTAAATACTGCAATGTACAACATTTCCTAAAAACAAAACATTCTTATACAACCATAGTATAATAAACAAATGGTAAAAAATTACCATTACTACAATATTATTATTTAATAAACAACCTATTCAAATTTTGCCAAATGTTCTTTATAAAAAAGCAGTGATATTGATGAGTCTTTGTTATTGTAATCTTGGATTTTCTGAGGCAATTAAGTTATCTTGTTTTATGTCCTTCAATTAAAAAAAAAAAAAACTTTGAACTAATTTAGCCAATGTTCCCATGTACCTGGTCAGTCAGCTTTCCCCAACAATCACATTTTATATAATCATACAGTATCAAAACCAGGAAACTGACATTGCCACATACTATGTAAGCTACAGACCTTACTCTAATTTCTTTAGTTTTTACATATTCTTTCCTTGGTATACAGTATCATGAAATTTTATCATTTGTACAGATTCATGTACAGTACCACAATCAGCGCAGAACTGTTTTACCAACTATGAGTCTACTTGTAGTTATACCCTTTCCCTACTCTCACACCGACACCACTGATTTGTTATCTGTCACTGTATATTTGTAACCTCAAGCGTGTTGTGCAACAAAACAAGCTCAGGGTATCACAACTTTGCTCTTTGTAAAGTGCTGCAGAGTGTTTTATCGGGTACGTATACCAGACCTTGGTCATCCGCCTTCACTGACTGCGGGCCATTTGCGTTGCTTCCAGTTTGGGGCTGTTACAAATAAAACTGCTATGAATACTCATGTGTAGGTTCTTAAGACACACATTTTTATTTCTGGATGACTAAATACCTATTAGTGTGAGTGCTAGGTTGCATGGTAAATGAATGTTCAATTTCCTAAGCAACTGCCAGGTTAGCCTGCAGTCTCCGCATTCCTTCCAGCAATGTGTGCGAGACAGTCTCCAGGCAACTCTCCCAGCACATGGTGGTGTTACAGTTTATTTTGGCCATTTAAACATAGATATGTGGGCCTCAGTTTGTTTCGGTCTGATATTTCAAGAGTAGATAAATATTATTTTTGAGACACGGTTTCACTCTGTAATTCAAATTAGCCTTGAACTCACTGGTTGTATCCTTAGTTATGACCCCATCTTCACGCCAAACACTTAAAAAGGTTGTTTTATCATTTTCTTTACCAATCCTGCAGAAAAGTCTATTAGTTCTTTCAAAGAATCAACTTTTAATGTTTCATCTTCTCTACTGTACTGTGGATTTGGTTAATTTTATTATCATCAATCCTTACTTGGATTCTGTATTTGCAGATTTGATTACTCACTAAAATATATTTGTAATCTCCAAATGAGTTTCTTTCACTGGTTCACACTGAGAAGCTTAAAACTGCTTCATGTACCTGGTTGAACTAAAATCAAACAAGGTGATATTCTGCCTCTCATTTCTGTTCTCAAACTATAAACAACTGTGCTTTTTAATCTGTGTAGTATCTTACTTTTTTTCAGTTTTGTGTTTATTTTTTGTGATTTTCTGGTTTGTTTGTTTCCTGGTTTCACGATGCAGTTCAGGCTGGCCTTGACCTCACTTGTACCCCAGGCTGGCCTTGAACTCACAGTGATCCTCCTGCCTCAGCCTCTCGAGTGCAGGGATTACAGGTGTGCACCACCATGCCTGGTTGTTTTCCTGGTTTAAAATGAAGTACAGTTTAAAGTGAAGTATTGAGTCGTATTCCTAAGTTCAAGGAGGCTGTGAAGCATCTTAAGAAGAAAATGTATGCTAGATAAACCTCTTTTGGGCACAAGTAATGTTGTTACTGACCATGTTCAACACTAATGAATCAATAATATATGGTAAATAAGGTATTTTAAAACAAAACCTCACAGAAAGCAAGGTTTGTATAGATTGGGTGATGAAAATGTGACTAGTGGTTTATAGGCCCCTACCTGTTTATTTCCCCTCAGAGTGATGGCAACTTTATACAACATAGCTACCGCAAATAATGAAAATTGACTCTACCTTACTCCATTTCTTTATTTGCTGTTCTAATCTCCTACACTTGGTGACCAGCTCATTTGTTCTCAGGCTTTATTTTATAACACAGAATGTCTAAAATAATATTTTTTCCCCTAAATATTCTTAGTGGTCCTGTTACTTAAATCAAGACTCTAAAATGAGTCAGTAACTGATACCCTATTATTATTTACAAGTTTCTTTTAAAATGAAGTTTCATTTTGCTACCTGTTCCTGTATTCTCTGTTCTAAGCAGCTCAGTAATCCAACTGCATCTCTGGTACCTAGAGCTGTCAGCTCAGTCTGGAATGCAGCCAGTAAAACGTTGCGCTCCTTTAGGAAAACGTGTTGAAGGGCAAGCAAAAGGTCACCTCGCCAGTCTGAGAGATTCTCAGGAGGCTGAGAATCATCATAAACCTAGGAGAGTACAAACAGCAAAAGTTAGTGTTCAAATAAGCATGTTTTAAAAACATCATAAAAGTATTAGTCTACTAACCCAAATAGGTATCAAAAGTCAAAAAACAGCAATTTCAAGTGTGAAAATACATATAGCAATTGATGTGAAAACATAAAGGATAATTTATGAAGTGTATTACTGGTATTAGAAATCACATTAAGCTATTAGAAGCATAATGTTCTTTGGATACCTCGCCGTCTCTTTGCACTTGCATTTTGGTAATTAGATCCTTAAGCGAGGAGATTGTGCTAAGGTAGGCCCTTCGCTCTTCCAGCCAGGATTCTGAAGCTTGTGGAACTGAATGCTCCTCTCTATCACCATAAGACAGCTCTGTGAGAGAAAGCACCTGCATGCCCTCGTTGTGAACAGCTCTCAGCAGTCCCTAGAAAGAGGCCAAGTATGACAACTTCTTCAAAGGCTGAAATCTTAAGAGTACAAAGATGCATGAATTTTAAGCAAAATAGCTTAAGCAAAATAGCTTAGAAAATCCACCAGGGAGAGGAAGTTTCAGCCCACTTCTACTGACACACCTTCTTCCTAGGGAGGACTAAGCCAATCCCAAAAGGCTGCCCAGGACTTCTCACTGGTTTTTTTTTTTTTTTTTTTTGTATTGGAAATCAAACTCAGGACTTGGCACTTGCCAGGCAGGCGCTGTGCCACTGGGCTACATCCCAGGCCCTTTCTCACTGCTTTTTCTCTAGGTTGCTTCTGTGTAGCTAAAGTGTCTTTCTTAGGTTTAATAATTAGTCACTGATGTAACCAAAGGAAACAATGTGGGAAAACTACTCCTTTAGACTGTTTTAAAATAATTTTGACAAACAAAACACCAGGAGTAAAAATTAAACTATCTTTTATCCATAACTATTAAATATACTGCAGTTTATTACCTATGAAACATGAAAACAAAGTGAAACAGATTCTCAAGGATCAAGCCACACAGTTTTCGCTTCAGAGCAGATCTTACTATGTAATTTATTTATTTATCTGGTACTGGGGATTGAACTCACAACTGCGCGCTCGCAAGGCAGGCGCTTATGCCACTGAGCTAAATCCCCAGCCCCACTATGTAATTTAAATATACTACAATACTCAATATAAAAACAGTATCAGCTAAGTTTATTAAAAAATATTTTTTACTACCTTTATTTTCTTTGGAAATAAATCTGTTGAACCTTCAATTTCTTCTTCTCTGTCTTCTGATGTTGTATCGAATCCCTGACTTTGTGTAAGGTAAATTCCATGACCCCAGTCTGCTGCAGAATCTAAAATAAAATCATCTATTATACAAAAGATCACATCCTCAACAAAAATAACATTTTAAATAAATACTATAATCTCAAGAAATGTATATTACTTACCACTGGAACTTATTTCTCTAGTTTGATAAGTATTAGTATGAACTGACGATCCCTAATTAGAGAAAACAAAACAAAAAAGTTTTGCTTGCTTTAATAAAAAATAGGGCCCAATAAATTGTTCTATTGTTTCTAATGCTGTAATAAAAAAGAAAGAAATCAGCTCATCTGTCATATTTGTCACAATAAATGAAACTATCCATGGCTTATAACAATTTATTATTTTTTTCCTCTCAATATTATGGATATTACCATAATAAAAACAGACATTCATGAACTAAGGAATTACAACAGGTTCCAAATCCGCACAGGGACTTTATTATATAACCCTACACAACAGGAAGATTTAAAATTGGAATAGTATCATGAAAAAGAGGTGCTACTCACATTTTTTTTTTAAATTGCTCTTAAAAATATAAAAGTACAGAATTTTGAAAGAAAAATCACAGAATGCTAAAAAAGAAAGAAAGAACATACCTCTTTAGATCTCAGACACTGTATCACTGCCTTCAAGGTCCCACACTCCTCTGTCAGTAACTGGACAGCAACATAATGCTCCCTCTTCAGAGTCTCAGTTTCTGAAATGTGTCTGGACTCCATATCCAAAATTTCGGCAGCATGTAATTCTTGCATCTGCTCAATTTTCTCAGTAAACTGACTGATTATTTCAGTGACTTCTTCTGAGGAACATTCATTCTGCATATCGATCTGAACTCCTGCATTTCTGACCAGAACCTGTGGAGTCTGGCTGCTGCCATGCACCTTGAGGGCTCCCCCAGTCTGAGATGCGGAGCTTTCACCCACTTCAATGGGAAGCGGCTCACATATGCAGATCTCTCTGTTTCCTTGTACTTCAGTCTTACTTCCTTTCAGTAGGAAGAGGGATAATTTGTCTTCTGCCCCTGTGAGTTGATATCTGACTTGGCTTAAATCTTTCTGAAGAGATGCTATATTTATTTCTTTTATCTGAAACAATGAGAACAGTAAAGAATTGAGTTAAAATTTTTGTAAATCAAATGTAGAACTTTTTAAAAGAAGGGGAAAGGAAGAGTACAACTCATATTAAATATGTTTATCTGCCTTAGAATAACAGGGAAAAAATTTCAGAAACATCCATGGTCTATACACTTCCATATGTATATATAGTCAGGTTACCATTATTCCAGAAAGGAAATAATTTTCTTTTAGTTCCTTTAGATTTATGGTTCTCTTTAGTATCTGTCTTCTTCCTTTGGTAATGGACTAGACAGACATCAAAGTGTTCTCCTAAAAAAAGATTCTCAGGAAAACCAAGCAAGGAAATACTGGTAAAGAAAATTACAACAATAAATTTCATTAAACCTATAAAAAGCTTTCTTTTTTATGTAGCTTTTAAATTATGGATCTGGGTTTGTTTTTACAGAAGGAAATTAAGACAGGTAAAAATAAATGAATTAAGACTATGTTTCTTTTCCTACCAAAAGCTCTTCTTGAAGTTTCTCCACCTTCTCTTTGTGACTGGCAAGTTCTTTCTTGGTAGCCACTGAGTCAGCTCTAACAGCCTCAAGTTCATCAAAAAGTCCACTTTCTCCGCTGCTATGAATTACCTCAGTAGGAGTCTGAATGGCAGTAAAATATAATAAACACATCATTTAAAAGAAATAATAGCTAAGTTCAAGGGACTTACACAATGAAGCCTTTCCAGGAATTCCTGTCTACAGATGAAAGGCCCTGAAAAGATCAGTGCTCTTTTTCACAAATGGAAACTTTTCGAGAACCATCATCTTATGATAGTAAAAATTTATAAATTATTAATAAAAATACTCTGTTATAATCCAAAGTTTCCTATTCGTATCACTTTCCTTAAAGGATACCAGATATAACTAAGATTATTCTTAGCAAATATAAACAGGAAGTCACTAGCATTACAATACTTACTACAAAGAAATGTAGTCCAATTACAAGGAAAAAGCCTAGTAAATAGGATTATTATTGTTATATGACTAGGATTATTATTGTTATATGACTAATATAATTACAAAGTTCCAATATACCTGGTGTTCAGGTAAGACTGCAACTCAAAATTGTAAATTCATAAAATGAGAATTTGAAAAAAAAGTTCTTGTCATATCCATCACTCAGTGAAAAATGACTGCAACTTCATATTTTTACTTAAGTAGACTTACACAGGTCAAACACAAACTGCTGAAGAAGGATGACATGTATTATGAGACGTAAGATTTGTAAAAACTAAAGACTTGTCATACATTAGTTCAGTAGAATACTAACACATTTTGGTATTTTCATTATCTAAAAGGGATAACAACATCACATGTATGTATTAATGGGAAATGAAGGGGAGAAAATCCACACGAAGTCCTAAAGAACATTTGGTAAACTGATTTTATTCTTTGGACAGTTCTAATTAATGACTATGCTAATGGAATAAATGTTATGTTTGAAGGTATAACTATAGCTATTACTCTACTAATAATATCACTACTTGGTGTTTAATTTGGCCTGTCTCTGCATCTTAAATTCCTGCAATTAAACCCAGCATACAAACAAAAACCTAACCTAGGATTATAGGATTGTAATAAACAGCGAAGTCTCAGGTGAACATGAGCAGCTCTGCTTCAACTAATCACAGGTAACCAACTGATCAATTCACACCCAAAACAGACCTAGTTGTAAGCAGTAAAGCTACATACATTGCTTGGAAGGTCTGTCTATACTCACTGGCCACTGATGCAGAGTGAAATTTTCTGAACCTCTTCTGGGTCTTGAATGCGGCATAATTCATGAATCACTCTTTGCCCAAATAAATTCTGTTAATTTTAGTTTGTCTAAAGTTTTTCTTTTAGGTATAGTATAATATTTTAATAAAATCTTGTTATGTACAATTTGCTAGGTATAAACAGAACACCATATTTAATTTAGTAAATTAGGAGTCAGTACAATGAACAGAGGAAAAGGTTTCTCAAGATATTTAGGTGAAAAAAAGTCACATACAAAACTAACCTTGAGAACTTCACAATCTCCTTGAGAGCTTCTTTTTTCTTTCCCTTCCTGTTTTTTCTTACTGTCCTCTAAAAGCTTCTGTAGTTCTAGCAGTTTCCTTTCTTTTTCCAAAGCATTTTTCTCTGCTGTTTCTACTTGTTTTTTTTCTGAAATCCAACTACTATGCATTGCAACCAGCTGGCTTTCTAATTCTGATATTCTCAGGGTTAATTTGGATACATCTGATTCCACCTTGTTTTCTGTTATTTGATCTGAATTCTGTATACTGGCCCTTTTAGGTTCTGATGAAACTGTTTGCTTATCCTGATAGAACTTCACACATTCCTGGACCGCCTCAAGCTGGGCCTGACTCACAAGAGCAGCAGCTACTTTCTCCTCAAGTATTTTCTGCAGGTTTATGATCTTTTTTTGAAGCATTTCTGTTTCAGACTGGCCTTGCTCTTGCATATCCTTTATTTGTTTATAACACTGGATAAGTTCTAAGTCCTTTGTACTAATACAGTTCTCAAGTTGTAGCAACTTGGTTTCTAAACTTTTGGAATCTGTGGTGCTTTCTTCAAAAGACTGGAAGTAAATCTGATATCCTAGGGGATTAAAACCATCCTCAGTAGAAACTACTTCCAGCTCAGGTTTGTTCTTGCTGAGGTCATCTGGAGCCAGAGCAACACTTTTCTCTGGTATATTTTGGGTTTTCCCCTTAATTTCATTTTCTTTCTTTAAGCTGCACAGTTCTTGTGTTAGTTGACTCATTTTAAAATTGGTTTCCTTAAGTACGTTTTTGGTAAAGGCCATTTCTTTGTTAGTGGTTTCTACTTGCTGCTCCAAAGCCAGTTTTTCAGCTATAACTTTATCCAACTGATGTTTTAAACTGTCTGCTTCTTCTGGAAGGGAATTAGCATACACTGAAGTCTTCTGTTCAATATTTGCCAATTCCTGTTGAAGTTTTTCAATCACTTCATTGAGTTGCTCTACTTCTTCTTCTCTATCTTTCTTCACACATTCTTGATCACTCAACAGACATTCTATTTGAGCTTCAAGATCCCTTATGAGTTCATTTTTTTCTTCAATAACCTATTAGTTAATGAAAAAAAGAAACATGGTAATATGAATTTATTTACTTATATTTTTATTTTTTATCGGTACCAGGGATTGAACTCACGACCGCATGCTTGCAAGGCAGGCACTTAGGCCACTGAGCTAAATCCCCAGCCCAGTAATATGAATTTGTATCTTGGAAAATGTACTTTATTTTAAGGCAGGATCTTAAACAGAAGACTTTTGTTTTGTTTTTGAGACAGGGTCTCACTGTAGTTCAGATTGGTCTTGAATTTGTGATGGTCTTTTTGCCTCAGCCTCACAAGGGCTGGGATTACAGATATGTGCCACAATGCCTGCCTTAAACAGAAGATCTAGAACAAAAACAATATACTGTGCTTCTCAGACATAGTATGTTACTTCCAATATAGATCAGCACCGTCACTATTATACAAAACAAGGACATTACTAAGAACTTCCTTTCTGGAAGCTCTGTTAAATACGATTTATGGTTTTAGGGTTTAATTTCCTATTAGGAAAAAATAGTCAGTACATTCTATTGAAAAGAATGAAGGGGTTTTTGTTTTGTTTTTACCTGCAGTATTGGGGATTAAACCCAAGCGTCTGCATTGAGTTATATCCTTACTCTGTTATGTTACTTTTTTTTTTTTTGGTACTGGGAATCAAACAGGCTAGTCTTCATGCTTGCTAGGCAGGTGCTGTGCCACTGTGCTGCATCCCTGGGCCTATATTATTTTTTGGAGACAGGTCTTGTTAATTCAATAAATTGCCCAGTCTGGGTTAAATTTGTGATCCTCCTGCCTCAACCTCTCAGTGTTGGGGTTATAGGAATGTACCAACACATCCAGCTCAAGGATTAAGTACTGAAGTAAAGTCTAGAACAGAAGGTACCCAAAGGTGATGTGCATTAAATGGAAGATTTTTTCACAGATTTGATTAGAATATGATGAAATATGAGTCACAGAACTTTTCTGAAAAATATTAAATCTATCTTTGAGAATATTAGTAATTAAAAAAATATATACAGTTTAGGCTAATGTATATTAATTAAAATTAATGAATAACAGAGAAATAAGATTTGTTTTTAAAAATTCAGTGAGAAAGTAAAAATTATCACCATTTTGCCCTTCAAAATGGCAGCTCATACTAATTTCAGATAATAACCAATTATAAATGAGTATACCTTGTTATCTGTTCTAAGTTTAAGCTGCTGCTGAAGTTGTATAATTTGTTCATTTAATTGATCAATTTCTACATCTTTTTCTTGTATTATTTGCGCAAATTTTCCAAATAACACATGTTGGTCCTGACTAGGGACAGTATCAGATTCCTTCATGGCATGTCTCAGTTTCTCCATTTCATCCTAGGGACAATAAACAAATATAAGTGAATAAACAAACATCTCAATCAAGTAAGAAGACAACAAGAACTATAGTAAGATCTATTAATTACACTATCATTTCCAGAACATCTTTAACTCACAAAAAATACATTACCTATAAGGTACAAATGAAAATATTAGTACTTATAACATACAAATGAAAAATTATATAGTATATAATTCTTCAAAAATTTTAATAAAAAATCACAAACATTTTTATTTTGACAAATTTAAATGATTAAGTTGAGCAGAAAATAAGTTCCATGCAAATCCATTGCCTGCTAATGTTCCTCTGGTATTTTTCAGCAGCTGAATTTTGTAAATGTTTATATTAAGGCTCCATAGGAGTGAAATTATGAATTACATATAGACAAAAGTCTTTTCTAAATTAATTACCTTAAATAATTTGTTCTCTTGTTGAAGTTCTTGTAGGCGGGTAGTGGATTCCTTTTTCTGTATTTCTAACTGCATGTGTAGTTGCTGAACTTCTTCATTTTTATTTTCCAGTTCTTCTCTAAACTGCTCTAATTGCTCTTCTAAGTTTGTGATCTTTAATTCCAAAAATTATGGAGAGAAAGGTTTATATAAATGTTTTGTCAAGATAGGATGAAGAGTGCTGTATTAGGCTTACAAAGTACATATGCTTAAAACATGTAAATCATGGGAATACATGAAAGTGGTTTTCTAAACCAGCTGCATTATACAGTTCTAGACATGCTCAAACCACATCCTTTTTTTTTTTTTTTTTGAGACAGTCTCAGTATGTAGTCCAGACTGGCCTTTGAACTCCTAGCGATTCTCCTGCCTCAGCCTCCCAAGTGCTGGGATTACAGGAGTGAGCCATCATACTTGGCTCAACCCACACATTCTTCAAGTTATCTTGCCCAAAGCAGAGAGGAGATCTGAAGGAATGCCACATGGAGTCCTTTGCTATCTAAGATACTGCATTAACACAGAAGGGTGAAGGCAGAAGCGGTCCACATGCTACATCTTAAATTTATGTTAAATTTAGTTGCTATCAAAAAAACTTTTTAAAAAATTCATTTGGTTATTTTAGTAAGATTAGCCCATTCTAGTCTATAAGTATCTACTTAACTACCTGAAGGGACTGATTGCTTGGTGGTTTGCCTAAGGAGAAGGGTGTAGAGGTCAACACTAAGACCAAGAGGCCCTTCGGTCTGAATTGTAAAAGCCCTAGAGCAGCGGTGGTGAACCTATGGCACACTTGCTGCAGCGGGCTGTATCACTGAAAGCTCTAAAAGGTTCACCATCACCGCCGCAGGGCAAGTTAATAATACAATTTTAGGAGAAAATTAGCTCCTATAGGTAGGACAACAGAAATTTAGTTAATTTCTGAAAATGGATGAAAAGCAACATCTTTGACAGTTATATAGAAACTGAACCTAATAATAAATATTGACCTAGTTATTACTCTATTTAAAAAAGCAGGCTTCATCAAGGACAGTAACATTTAAGCTTACTGCTTTGTAGCTACTTAATAAATATTTAATGAGTAGATTTCCAAATTTGCATTCAGCTGAAGATCAACACTGCTGCATTAAAAGCAACCTAAGATGCAGGAGCAGTGTTTAGTGGCAGCTGGTTCAAAGTAGTTTACAAATCCTTTAGTGCCTTGGAAGTTGAAAATGGGCATGTGCTGCTTACACACCGACACATTATATAATTAGAATTGTGTCACTGCAAGGCAAGATCTTAAAACTCGGATTAATATTTCTTAAACAAAAATGCTATTGATACTATCAGCCATAACTTACAATTTCCTGCTATACATTGTACAAAGTGCTTTATGTGTGTTATTTTTTACAATCCTGGAATAATCTTTGTTAAGAGATCTATTCTATGATTATCCTCCTTTTGGAGGTGAGCAAAGGAGTCATGAAGAAGAGTAACTGGGCCTCAGTGTGTGGTGAAGCTGCTTTTAGAACTTGAGAAGTTTTTACCTCTAAAGTCTTCCATTCTACAGTCCCAGTCTATCTCATTATTGAGTCTGTAACAACCCTCAAGAAGGACATTATAAATGTTTAAATGTGTTTTAATCTTCTTTATCTACTATATTTAGGCTATTCAGATTAATTTGCACCTATTTATGTTTTACTTGTTAAATATTTTATAACTTTCAAATTTAAGTATGTTGCAGATTCCTTGAAGCCTGGTGTTAGTTTTACAACTAGACAAAAATGTGTTACATGTAATAAGAGTACAATAAATGTCTAAAAAATGAGACGGAATCCTGCTATGCTGCTTAGGCTGACAAACTCCTGAGCTCAACCATTTTCCTGCCTCAGCCTTTGGAACAGCTGAGAGTACAGGTATGTATCACCATGCCCAGATGAATTCTTCTTTTTTTTGGAAGGGATGGAGGCTTGCAAATAACAGGAGAAATCTGTACTGTTACTTTATTATTATTACTGTTTTGATAACAGTAATAATAATTAACAGTAATAATAATAGTTAACAAAGAGAATCAAACCCACAGCTCTATACATGCTAAATGAATGTTCTACCACTGAGTTAGATCCAACTCTGGTTACTTTATTATTTACCTTTTGTTTTAAGAACAAAACTGGGGTTGCTGGTATTCTCTCACCTAGCCAGCCAGGGGTACACTGAGAAATGCAATGTCAAAACCAGTAACAGAGATAAGCCCTTGAACCGAGACCTGTTTTCCTTACTAGATGAGTGTTTCTCCATCTCAGCACTATCGGGATGCTATGGATAGTTGTCTGTAACAACGGCTTGCTCTGTATACTGGAGGATGCTTAGCAGCATCCCTGTCCTCTATTAGACGTCTACAGCCTCTTTTCCACTGGGCTCACTCCCATTTTGTGGCAACCATTATCTCCAATGACACCAGACATCGGCACATAACAAAACCCTATCTCAAAAAACAAACTCCAAATGAACACTCCAAAACCCTTTAAAAACACGCTTTATATATTGTAAAAATAGCATTATAAATCTCCTAGACCAATAGTTTTGGAAACAACAGAAGAAACCCACATCGGAGCAGTATTAACTCAAAGAGAGGTACTAGGTTTTTGATCTTAACATTCCTGCATGTCTCCACTCTCCTCTTCATTCAATCATTATCTGCTAAACTTTTTTTTAATTTTCTCTTTAAGTTCCTTCTTTAAAGCCTTCACACTCTGTATCCTCTCCACCTGGAACATGTCTCCCCTACACTGACTTATTTGTTCATAGGTCTACTACTATCAAGGTCAATTTACACATGAATTGAGAAACAGCTTGAACATAGATTTTAGGTCATAAATTTCATTCTATTGAAATGGTATTTTCAAGGTAACTGATTTAAAATTATTCAAACCACATTTTGCCATTAGAAAATAACTCCTTACCTCTTTTTCCTTTCTGTCTATAGCATCTCGCTCAGCCTGCAACTGTACTTCTAGAGATAATTCTGCTTTAGCTTCCACAGCTCCAACTTGTCTTCTGTCCTCTACCTTAAATACAGAAGAATTTTCTCAAAATTTCAGACACTTAGTCCTGGTTATCTATGGTGTTTGTACATGCACATGTGTGGGATGTTTGGACAAGTAGCAATTCTGTATCTCTATTTAGAAGGAGAAAATCTACATTGATGAATAATAAAAAAGTTATAGATATTCAAAGTTGAATGCATTTTCCATTAATTTGAACAGGAACTTTTGACACTTAAAATTCAAATGAAATGAAAGTGATCTCCCATGTGCAACCAGCCTTCTTTAGTCTGCTAACACTTCTTTTTCTTTTTCTTTTTTTGGTTTTGCTTCTGCGGGAAAATAGAGATGGATTTCATTACTTCTTAGTGTGGCGAAAAATATCAGCCTAAACTGAAGTCCACTTTTCATTTAGTGATCATTGATGGTTAAAAGGTAATTCATTCATTCTTCTGGTAAATAATTAAACTTTCTTTTATCAGGATTGAAGTACACAGGCAACACTTGGAAATTTAAAAACTACTTATGAGGTCAACAAAGACGTAAAGATACATATATTATAACATGTCAATACAATTTTTTATTTCAAAGACCTGATGCTTGTATAAGAGTAATCTTCACTAAAACATTGATAAAGTTAATTCAAATAAATGTCATACCTTTTGAAAAGTATCTGCACTGACGAGTAATGCCTGCTCCAGTTCTCTCACTCTGAACTCTAGCTTCTCAATTTCTTCATTCCGCTCTTGTACATCTCTCTGAAGCTGCTCTTTAGACAGCAAAAGCTCACTGCACTTGTCTGTTTTTTCCTTCAGGTTATTTGTTAACTGTTCAACCTGAAAATACAGTAAGCAAAAAGTATAAATTTTTAGGATGTTCACAGCTATAAAACACATCTATTTTCATTTCCAAAGAGGATTTTTAAATGCTACACTAATTTCATTTTTGATTAGAATAGAAAACATTATCTCTAACCAAGGTGACACTAAAATCTTTTCTTCTGAACTTTTTCTTGTTTGTAACATGGGCTGGCATTTGGGAGTATATTCATTTCTAGAGCTTGTGGCTATTAATCTTTGTTTTATTTTACAATGACATTTATAATAAAGTGGATAAACCAGTTTGCTGATTAAGAGTTCAAATAAAAGCAGACCATCTGATTTACAGCATAACAAAATGTATTTTCATAAATAATTATGGGCCAGCAATGCATTTAAACTAAATACAGTACTTCAAAGTACAAAGAATTTATGCAGCATAGTTAGTCATAATGTATCTAGTTGTTTAATAAAATACTGTAAGAACTACAGTCTAAATTTGAAAACTAAAGAGTCAAAGTAATAAATAAATCACTTCATGGCACAAGACATCATAAACTTATCTATACAAATGAAATAGAAAATTCAGGTATGATGAATTTAGAAATGGCTGGTCAACTGAAGCTTAATAGTGGCCTGTGAGCATCAGTTTTTTTTTTTTTATAAAAATGAAAACATCCCAAACATAGTAGCATATAGATTTAGAAAATTTTTTTCCTTTGATAACTTAAAATCGTGTTCATTCGTTAAATTGTGAAAAATGTGTTAATTTCTTTAAGTATTGATGTCATCCTTCAGATGCTGATTCTATTACATTTTCCTGTAATTTTTTTCCCTCAATGAACCCTAGGTTTATAACAGGGAAGACATTAAACATGCTAAGATAAATACTGGCCTTAGGCTTTATTTATAAATAAACTAATTATGGGCCAATATTGCATTTCCAGCTTTAAAAAGAACTAGATACAAAATCTCTGCTCTACAGAGTTCCCTATTTTAATAAAGTATGTGACGCTGAACCACTATCAGCTTTAATTCATCTTTCAAATTGTGCACAGATACTGACTTTCTCTGCAAATGCTCATCATTTTTTGAATACTCATAATGGGTATCTTAAATTTGGATGGACAAGAACTATACTTTGCTTTCTAATACTATGTCAAGTATTTTGTTTTCTCTTTCAGTTTCCTAACATGTCCTCCACAGTTCTGTCCAAACCACTGGCATTTTCTGTAACATTTTGCGATGTTTTTCTGTTATTCTTTACTGTTTCCTTGCCACTCATTCCTTGTTTCTATGGCTTGGTCATCTGAGCTTGCCATCTTCCAAACTTTCCTGGCTTCGTATTCACTGGGTGACTAATGTTAGAATATCCTCAAAAGCCAAGTTGTTAATAAATGTAACTCATCAGCATTTCTGATCAGTATTTCTTTAAGATTTGTTTTGAACTTCAGACCATCACTGCAACAGCAACTCTAAAAGAACAGTATCTTCAAAAAGAAGAAATAGTATCTTCAAAAAGAATCATTTCTTGGGGGTCTTCGTCATAAAACTGTTGTATTAAGAGACTGATAAAGAAATACATAACTCTAAAGAAATGTGTAACTCAGCAAAGGTTGCTTCTATTGTACTGTCAACTCCTACCATGATAAACACTATTAAAACTATCTGGTATGGGACATTAGTTTATACACAAAATGGTTAGATCAAGAAATTAAAATTTTGGTTCAATACTGAATTAAAATTTATATGACATATTAAGTTTGAAAACTTAAAACATAAATGATAAAAATAGGTAAGTATTCATTGGTATGTCTGTTACATTTATCAAAAATATATATTTAAGAACCCAACTATTTGAGTTTACAAGATGCTATCAAGCAATCTGCCATCTGTGATCCATAATCTTTCTATATTTTTAACTCAAAGGCAATAATAAAACATTAAGGAAATTTTAATTTTCCAAATGTACTCAGAAAAAATGATCAGAATTATCTTCCAGATAAGAAGCACACTTGCATAATTCACTGCCACAAATGAACTCCCTACTTGTGAGCTAGCAACCAACAACTCTATGACCATCTGTGGTGGTGGCACTGTCTACTCATTAACCACTCTCTCCTAATGTGAGGTATATGAACAAGAGACAAGAGTCAACCTGCACTGTTTCACTGACTCTTGGTGTTTTCACTGTACATTAAAGGCCTGATTTCACTTTTACAACCACAATAAAAATAGCAATTTTCTACTTTGAAAGGTAATTATATGTTCCTGTTAGCAGATATTAGCAACTTTGAATGTGATCTCTAGGGATACTTCGCAGTTCTGAACCTTGCTTTTGAAAAAATTTCTTTGCTTACTGATTGGGACATCAATACATCAGTGTGAATTATGTTGATAAAACAACTCAGAGATTGAAGTGTAGACTCAGTCTCAGCAGTCTGTGCAAGATTTATTCCCATACCATCATTAGTGATAACTGTACTCGTTGCCATGGAAACCTTAAATTCTTCTGTTGCAAACTTAAGATTGCTGTGAAAGGTGTACTTTCAGGAATCCTGGGTACTTTCGGCAACTGTGGGTCCAACATGAGAATGAATTTAAAAGAAAACTTTGACATGGTGCATCTGGTCTGGACAGACAGGTCACCCAACTAGGCTGAGTGCCCACCTTGACTATGTTTCCGTATGAGCAAAAGGGCCAGAGAGGGTGAGAAAGTAGCAGCATGCTGCAGACTATTTAGGAGGCTACACGACCATCTGGCAAACAGTGATGACAACGAAGGTAGCAGAGTACAAAGATGTAGTACAAATCTGACCTAGCAATGGGCTGGGAGGAGGGCTGAGAAAAGTCAGACCAAGGAAGAATCTATGTTTTAGTGGTGAACAGAAGATAAAGACTTTGAGATGAAGAGGAAACATGCTTTATTCTTATCTTTCTTGGTAAAGGCTCATCAGGAATCACGGGCTCTCTTTTAGACACATTAATCTTGAGACATCTAAGTGGAAAACAGGCAGTTGAATATTCAAGTATGGAGCTCAACACAGATGTCAGGAACAAAGGAGTAACTGTGGAGTCATTTTTATAGGACTGCTGAAGCAGTAAATATATGCATGGAAGAAAAAGGGGTTTAAGACTAACTCATGGGGCACTCCATCATTTATTGTGGGCAAGTAGAGGTGGAAAATAAAAAGATTAGAGAAGATCAGTGGAGCAGGTAAGTCTCAAGCCAAAAGAAAGAAGTGTTTCCTCAAGACTGTAATGAATGCCTCTGAATGGTTGAGTATGATGAAGACACAAAGGTGAGGCTCTAGGTAACTGTCACAAAAAACAGTTTAAATGAGTAGAGGCCATAACACCCCAAGACAGAGAAGTCAGAACTTCACTGGAGTAGACCAACATAAGAATGGCAAATGTAACTAAGAGTGAATATGGCTAATTCCTTCGATCGGGAATGGGAGTAAAGAAATGAGCAGGAAAATTTATTTAACTGGTTAACACTAGAAGATATATGCAGATGAAAAACAGTTTCAAATTTCAATTCAAACAATTTCTTTTTCTGGCAGTGCTAAGAATCTAATATAGGGCCTGGGGCATGCTGATTCTCTCACATTTGAGTAATATTTGATTTTCTGATTTTTGAGATTTATATACAACAAAAAGAATTCACTTTAAGTTTTTCATGAAATTAATCTTATTTTGTACACACACTACAAAGCAATGTAAGATATGCAATATCAGTAAACTTCTTACCTCTCTGGTTTGATGTTCACTGACAGGCTGAAGCCGAGGTACAACCTTAAGCTGTTGCTCTAGTTTCTGTATTTCCTGTTGGAATACATCTCTCTCATGTTCTCTATCAATTGCTTGCTCCTGAAGTTTAATAATAATAATGATAGTAACTGAAGAAACAGTATTTATTAAACCTATTATTTACCTTATTTCCCTTTTGTTAAAGATTACTGTTTTTTTTTTTTTTTTGTACTGGGGATTGAACTCACAATCTCATGCTAGCCAGGCAGGTGCTTATACTGCTGAGCTAACTCCCTGACCCTTAAAGGTTAGTTTTGTTTGAAAATAAAGAACTGATGACCATGGAATATCCTGAACCACAAGGTTTAATTTTTTTTTTTTTTTGGTATCGGGACTTGAACTCAGGGCCTCATGTTTGCCAGGCAGGCGCTGTCACTACATCCCCAACCCCCATAAACTTTTTATTTATTTATTTATTTATTTATTTATTTATTTAAAAGAGAATAAAACAAAAGGGGGCAGTACAGAGCAGATCAGAACAGGACAACATAGGCAACACAGTACTTTACATTAAGTCAACTGGACATCAACAGTATCTAACGCCATATCTCTTACTCTGCTATAGTTGAACATAGTTTCAATTACAATAATATCAAACATAACACAATAGTATAAAGCCATGCATATGGTGAAAGAATTATAGGGCTTTCTGAACCAAGTAACAGAAAATGATCAATGGGTACTATAATATCTCATTTTTGATAAAAAAGAAAAAAATTTGTTTGAACTATCACACATATTCAAATTCCAATAAGACACAACGTGGTAGATAGAACCAACGGTAATAGAACAAAAAAAGCATGGTAGGACTTCTAAGGAGGATAATATTAAATCAGCAATAGCTGTCATAATGTTTTCTTCAAAACAGCTGTTCATATCATCACGTATGATATAGTCAAACAAAACAGGGTAACACCATTCCAACTGATGATTGAAAACTTTGAAAGACTTTGAAGCTATGAGATGGG
>PVJX010000908.1:59325-195474 GCA_004027295.1 Dolichotis patagonum
AAATCTCATATTAGGGAGATTATATGGTATTTACCCTTGTGAGTTTGGTTTATTTCACTTAAGAGAATGGTCTCAAGTCGTGTCCATTTATTTATAAATATCTCGATGTGATCATTCTTTATAGCTGAGTAGTACTCCATTGTATAAAAATGCCACAACTTTTTTATCCATTCCTCAGTTGATGGGCACCCCCATAAACGTTTAAAATATTTTTTTTTTTTGGTATATCATGTATCTCATAAGGGCTCTTCAGCAAATATTTAAGTATTTAAAAACTATCTGAAGTATATTTTAAAAAATCAAGTAATGTTAAATCAGAAGGGGGAAAAAAAAGGTTTTTTTTGGTACTGGGGATCGAACTCATGACCTTGTACTTGCCAGGCAGGCACTTGTGCCACTGAGCTAAATCTCTGGCCCAGGGAAAAATAAAATTTTTTTTTCTGGTACTGGGGACTGAACTCACAACTGAATGCTTGCCAGGCAGATGCTTATTCTGCTGAGCTAAATCCCCAGCCCTAGGAAAAAAATTTCTTAAAATGAATTCACCTTTTTGCACAAAGGAAAAATTCCACTGCTAATTTAGCCATAAAAATAAGTATAAAAATTATCTTGTTAATTTCTTAAATCCCAAGTTTTATACCTAACATTAGAAAATGTACAAGGATGTGACTCTCTGATCTATGAAGAGAACATCAGACTTGTATGAGATTCTAAAGAAGGAAATCTGTGAGAGTCAGCAGATTTAACACTGCTTTGGAGAAAGCCCTATGTGGTACAAGGCTGACTGCTCTTGTCCCATTTCTAGATGCCACTCCTGTCAGCTATGTGCAATTTTTGGAGGGAGAAGTAGTGGTAGCCAGTCATCTCTCAGAATTCTCATCTGCTTTGGTACTGGTTAAATGAAAGACTAGGATATGCTTAGGTTAGAATTTTGAAAAAGCAGTAGGGCTTAGTCCAGGTTTCCTGTTCTATTTTTTTTGTTTTTGTATGTATTGTGAATTGAACCCAGGACCTTGTGGCTGTACTTTACCATGGAGCTACACCCCTAGTTGTACTACCTTTAATTCTGATTGTTATACAATAGAAATTATTGGAATTTTTTTTTAAATTATTGGAATTTTTAATGAGAAAAGTACTCCAGCATTGTGGAATACAAATATGGTTGAAAACAGTCTTTCAAGGGTCCTCATAATTTAAAATTCACAGCCTTGAGGAGTAAGGAGTATTTCTTTAAGAAAAGTCAATATTCAAATTGAGAATACTTACATCTAAAAATTTTCTCATTTTTTCTAACTGCTTTTCCAGTGCTTGGTTTTGCTGTCTTAAATCCATCAGTTCAGCATTTTTCTCTTGTTCCAGCTCTATAAACCTACTGACTTGTTCCTCAACATCTATTTCTAGAGCTTTCACTTGCTTTTGAAGGTCATCACGTACTTTTTCTGCTTGACATTGTACTTCTAGTTTTTCCTTCATTAGTTTTTCTGTCTCCTGAAGTAACTCTGTTTATAAATGTGAAAAAATACAAAGGCAAATCACAATTAATGTTATAATAGTAAAGTCACCCATAACTATGTTTAAATTTTTACCTTTATAAAATAAAGATGGAGACTTATTTTAAATACACATTAAAGAGTTTTATACAAGTATCAAGATTACTTACATCTACATAAGTTAGGCAAGTATTAATTGATAGAGAATTAGGAAAAAAGTATGTTCTATCATAAAAATTAACATTTGTGTAAAAACAACACAGTAAAGCAAAAAACCCACTTTCACTGTTAGGGAAAGAGCAAAGTCCAATTAAATTCAAGCACAGAAAAAAAACTCAACATTTTCTTTGCCTCAGGCAACATTAATCCATTCTAAGCCCATAAAGTCACTTTCTATGCATATATAATGTACAAAGATCAAGTACTATACTGCAACAGAATTTCCTGTTAGACTTACTGATCAGCTCTGTACTCCTGAGATGTTTTTGCATGCTCACATATATGTGTATCCAGGGAAAACTGACATGTTTAAGAGGCAGAGCGGTTCGTACTTAGGAGCAGACTACGGGTTTAAATTCTGACTCTGAGCCTTTTTCCTATGTGACATTGATATGACATTCTTCAGTTTTTTCAGACATAAAATGGGATAGTATTGTTACCAATCTCATAGAATGATTTTAGGATCAAATGAATTAGATATGTAACGAATAATGACTAGGATATGATAAACATGTAAATGATAATTATTGTTATTAATATAACAATAAAGTATAGACAGCCAAAATAAATTAACCTTTTAATGAAAAAAAAATGGAAATAACATAGCTCTAGAGTCTTTATACTAATTGATGTGTTTACACTGTACTCAGGACTAAGAATCTACAGAAAACACCTTTCTTTTTAATACAATACTGTTACTAGATATAAAAGTAAATCAACCAGAAAGCCTGTTACTGAATTTCACTGAATCTTTTGCTACTGCTATCTTCCTGATTTTGAAGAAACATTTATCATAGATGAGTTTAATCACTTACAAAAACAGAGTTTAAAAAACATAATTTCACTGAATCTTTTGCTACTGCTATCTTCCTGATTTTGAAGAAACATTTATCATAGATGATAGATGAGTTTAATCACTTACAAAAACAGAGTTTAAAAAAAATTGTTTTTTTTTTAAAAACTTCTAAACTCTGTAAAAAACTAGATACAACAAAATGATGGTTACTATGAAACTTAATTTCAAATAAAAATGTAAAATAAGTTGTTTTCTTGTTAAAGAGAAAAACTGTAAGTATGACACACAACAACAAAACTGCAAAATTAGAGACATATTAGTTGAAAATTCAAGTGTCACCCAAATTTTGAATTGTAAGTCTACCATCCAAAAACAGTCCATGCAACTGTACACACACACACACACACACACACACACACACCTGCTCCAGGTGCTGCATCAACTGCAGCATCTACTAGTCCTATGAAAATAGAAAAAACAGATACAACAAAAATATAATTATGTCATTTCTCATGTAATGCTTTATGTATACATGTATTAGAAGCAAAAGTTGAAGTCACTGTTTATCATTATTAGTAATTTGAGAAGTTCCAGTATTTCTTGAATATTTTTATATTTATGACATGTATTCATTCCACACTAAAAATTCCAACCCTAAATCTTTGTTAAACAATTTCAGCACCTGAAAAAACTTCAGCATCTTTCAAATGTATGCTGTAAATAAAATTAGAAACATTTATAATTTCTACTGCATATATAATATGAATAAAAGTAACAGGACATGATAAAGAGGATTTAAAGTTCTACTGTTTCAAAGACTGGTATCACTGAACAAGCTTTAACTTCAAAATATTTTGTTTTCTTTCTTTCTTTTTTTTTTTTTTTTTGGTGCCAGGGATTGAACTCACAACCTTGCACTTGTCAGGCAGACTTTGTGCCACTGAGCTATATCCCTAGCCCCTAATTTCAAGACATTGATTTCTCAGTTAAGGAAAAGTTAGTTTACTTGAAAATTTAAGTATTATTTGAATGCCTTCTTAGATTAGATTAGATGTCAGCCTGCTTCTAGCAGCAACTAACCTTTTCAAACTATTCTGATTTAAAGGTTCAAGGCCCCATTACCTGCTTACTAATGGTACCCGATCACTGTTTTTTGTTATTCAACAATATATTTTTTGCTGGTTCTCTGCTATTAAAAGAACTAAATCTCACATAATTTGTAAAAATATTCTGTCTTACTATTTGTAACTTTATCCCATGGTAGAGATTTAGGGATAAAGAAGCATCTTATTTTTTTAAACAGCTATTACCTGCCAAAAGTGAAAAAACAAAACAAAATCCCCCTCCTAGAGATCCTGATTTCACATTTATTACTAATAAAACTATCAAGTGTCCTTACAATATTTCAAGTTCCTATGTAAAATACACCAAAATGGCTCTGAAAGGGGGAAAAGAAATTTAAATAATGTAAATGAAAGAGGAATGTTTTATACAAAGTCTAAAAATACATACGTTGTTCAACTGGGCCTGCCTCTGCTTTCATAGCCTCCTTCTGTCTGGACAGTAATTCTTTTTCTTCCTGGATCTGCTGTTGCTCTGCTTCCAATTCTTGCAATCGATTACCTGCACATAACAACTCCTGTTCAAGGCGATCTATTATATCAGTTTTTTCCTGAATTTGCCTTTCAAAAAGAGTTTTTTCATCTGCATAACCATCAATGACACCTATAAAATAAAATTATCAAGGGATGAAATTACCACTCATTTAAAATTCTACCATTAGCTTTTATATAAATAAAAGACGCACTATTAAACAAAGCATTCTAACCTATTAAAAACGTTTTGAATTTGCTGCAAGATTAACCTTTAATGATATGTTCAGTACTGTTTTTTCTTGTTTATTATACTGGGCAATATATACAAAATTTCTCTAAACTTCCACTACTGTCCGTTGTGATAGTAAGATATCATATTATGCATGTATAACTCACTATGAAACAGAAATAGGTTCCTGGAAAGCTTAATGTAAATCAGATACTTCTGAATTGAAGTCTAATTTTAAATACATTGGAGAAGGATGATACTTTAATTCTAGAAGGGCAACACTCTCAACAACCCGAGAGAATAGAAACAGCCTGAGCTGTTAAGAGGTTAAAACTTAGTCACCATTTCAAGGCTCCTTAAGTAGCAATTATCTTACTATGGTCAGATGACGGTAACAATTCACTACCATCCATTTCTGTATTTTTTAAAATTTTAAATATTTTCTGTAATTCTCTAAACTCTTCTTATAATATTGTGTGTGTGTGTAGTTTTAATAAACTGCTTTGAAGAACTCTGAAGACAAGCTACAACCACCTTTCAGTGGCTGCTCTAAATTTAAGAGTGTTTTTAAATCTGGCTGTATATCCACATCTCTATTTTAAGACCGAAATTTCTCCAATCAGTTGCGAAAGACAAGGTGCTCACCCTCAGCCTTACTGAGCTCCACAGCCAGCTGTTCTCTGGCCCTGGACTCTTCATGAAGGCGCTCTCGCAGTTCTTCTTGGCACTTAAGGGATTCAGTTGCTTCTTGTTTCTGCCTAAATGATTCACGCATCAACTCTGTCTGTGTGACTTTTGCATGTTCGAGCTAAACCAGAGGGAAACAACACATGAAGCATGATAAAGTGTTGTAATACCTGTGTCACTTTCAATTGAAACTAAAAAAGGATTTAAAGTGGATAAATTATAGTCACTTAAATAGTTCTAATGCTTGTTAATATTAGCAGGAAGGATGTCACAGAAAATGAGTAGATTAGCTATGTGTCACTTCTGATAAGAAATACTCTAGTTTTATGGGATGAAAAAGTATCCTTCTTTGGGAAATAAACTACTAACTCAATGGATATGTATTCCATGATGTAAAGGGAAGTATATAATTAATGAAACTCAGGATCTTTGTATTTGTTGAAAAGCTGTTGTAATATATGTATGGCCTACGAGAAACTGTTTATTTTATATTTAACAATTATTCATTGTAACTCCCACAGTATTTGCCATACTTTGTGAGGGACTATTAATATATGATTAACACAATGGTACCAGTTAAAATTATAGTGGCACAAAAAACCAACATCATAATTATAGTCCATGGGCTTGATTTCTGTTCCTTAGCAAGAAGTCTAAAAATTCTATATTCAGTTTATTTTCAAAATCTTATAAATGCAGAAGCATTAAAAATAGAGCTACCAAAGAATTCTGTCATTGGCACAAATAGGACTACATTCTTAAACATTTTTTAAGATGGCAGTACAGAGTGGAAGCCAAAGGTCTCAATTAGGAGGCAAGTTGATCACTGTTACTGAATCAGTTATATGAAATTACAGAAAAGCACTGTTTTCATCTTAGTTATCTAGAGTCTCTGAATATCATAACCTGCTTATCTGTTTTTACTGTAAGTATACAGGAAAAATTTGACCTCAAATGTTTCTAGTACTTAGTCCAAAAATTTTAAAAAATAAATAACTGTATGTATTAACAACAATCAAGTCTCATAAAAATCTGTGAATTTGTATGTCAAGCACTGTGTACATCACAAAGATATTATTGCCAGTTTTAAGCTAAAATATGATAAAATATGTTTGTCGTACTAAGTGCACTCACTGGTTTTGTTTGTTTTCCAAAATATAAAGCACTCTCAGTTAAGACATAAGTGGGTTTGAATTAGTGCTAAAATGTTGTGTTTGATTTTGTATAACAACTTTATTGAACATTTTTGTGGAAATTTTAAAAATGATCAAATGTATTCAGAGAGTAATATATTATAAAATTTTGATAATAGATAAGAGCATTTTATTCTCTTTTGGTACCGGGGATCAAACTCATGACCTTGTGCTTGCCAGGCAGGCGCTTATGCCACTGAGCTAAATCCGGCCTGAGCATTTTATTCTTTAAATGCTTTTGCTCTTCATAATCTAAGCAGTATTTACCATAACAAACAGATTTGAGTTACTAAAGCCTTTCATGGTCACTAAATCTATTTCTAAAATATCTAATATATAATTATTCTCAATTCTTTTTTAAGAAATTGTTCTCATTCCAATAGAATGTTTCAAATAGCTTTTGAAATTTATTTTAGAATAAAGCTGATAAATATATGACAATAGAAATTTAAGCATAAATTTTAAGTTATAAATTATTTCCTAAAATAGCTACGAAAACATGTTACATACAAAATAAGAGAAACAGTTTTATATTCAATTGGTAAAGTTTTTCGTCTTAATGTAGATAATATAATTAGTTTTTACTATAAAAGAAACATGACCATAAAGTATGAAATAACCCATATATTACTACTCTGATGAACTTAGTCACAACTTATATATGTATTTTTAGAGGTTTTTCAATTTTTATTTTTTAAAAATTAATTTTATTGGTACATTTTAGATATACAAAATGGTAACATTCATCATAGGGGATTTGTACAACTTATATCTAGATGCTATATCAACTGTTCTACATACACACGTATTTTCTCTGTAAAATGGTTAACTAGTGAATATATGAAATACAAGAGTTCAAAGCTACAACTTCTGTTTCCTACTCCACAAGATCTAATCTAAGCCTTTATAATACAATTAAATATTTACCACAAAATCATAATAAATTTGGTTTTATAAAACAAAAAACTGAAGCAGTCAGAAGTATAGTTAACAATTTTATTTATGATAGCAGGTGGGTACCACAGTTTACTTGGCTAAGAGTCCCCTTTCAAATTCTAATGTAAATACTTTAAGCCCTTCTCCCCCATTCAGTCAGGGTATGCTTTAGTCCTAATATTTACAAAAGTATGAAGTACATAAAAATTTCAAATTCAGTAATTTAATAAAAGCACTCAGGAAACATTTAAAGTACTGGTATATCTTCAGTGAATAGTCTACCACTTTAAAATAAAAATTGTAGGAGAGATAACAAAATGATTCTGAAAACCATCTGGCTTGTTAAACATTAGCTAGTAGGTATAGTGAAAGCTATGAAAGTCATAAAATGTGCTGAGTAACTTGTGAATCATTCACAAACATAAACATCCAATGAACCCAGAAAACTGAATATGCAGGCATCTTTATGCTAAACACTTACCCTTTGCAGTTTTTATAAAAACATTTCACATTAAAAGCAGAAAAAGTGGTATTTCTCTACAGAATTACTAGGCAACTGAAAAACAGAAAATAGGTTCTGTAGGGTGCTAAGAAAAATTTCAAATACACTTCCTTTTTCCTTATCTGGAACTACAGCCAATATGAAATAGGATTTGTAAACATTTTCTGACTGGCTCAAATTCACTTAGCTGCTTTAGGTATCACAATACCTATTTTCTTAAATATTATTTCATTTGTATTTAGAAAAAAACATACAAAGGCAAGAAGAATCTCAAGGACAAGTAGAATCTTTAAATAGCTGGCCCTGTATTGGAGAAAGGTAGTATCTCTTTCTGCTTTCTGGAATTAAAAACATAGCCAAGTTGGGGCTCTGAAATCAACTGTAATTTTAGCACTTGAATACATCCAGGATGAATGAGTAGTAACATATCAAATAACAAAACAATCTTACTAAAGATACTTAAAATTTCATTTCTCATTATACTTAGTTTAAAAATAATTTTTATACTTACTGAATAAGGAGGGGTAGGCAGTGAAATTTTAGAAATCAGCTTTAATATGTGCCCATTTCTTTTATGAATAAAATGAAAAATAGAAGTATTAATAATTACTGAGTTATTTTCATCCAAATGTTCACACAGAGGAAAAGGATATGGCAAAGGTACTCGAGATTCAACCTCATAAATGTCTTCATCTTGTTCTTCCAACCAAGAGCCACTGAGTTTGACAGTTGCCAAATAGGTCTTGTAAGAATCCATTCTAGATGAAGCTGCCAGGTTTCCTTATTTGCTTTATCAGTTTTCCACTACACTTAAAAGTTTTCAGTTTATCAATACTTTATACTAGTATAAAAATTTCTTTTTAGCACTATCAAGCAAACATATTAATTCAAAGGGATGAAAAAGTCCAGGAAAAAAAACTTATAAATCTACAAAAACTAGCTATCTATCAGTCTTTGTCCAAACAAAATAAAAAACAAAAAGCAACAAAAATAAAAGAAAGCAAGCAACAAAAAAATCCATTGTTTTAAGTAGAACAATTAAATCCTTGAAGAATGAAAATATAAATATCTAGCTGCGCAGTAAAACTGCTTGCATATATCAAATATGCTGTGGTAATAAGTAAGCTTTCCAAGCAGATCCTGGAAGGGAGAGTCAGGTTTTAAATCTCCATAGCAGCAGTCCTGAGAAATGTACCATTATTTCCCTTGTTCTAGCAGCTTCACCCCACTGAAAAGGAAAAGGACTCTGAACTGAGAGCTATTCAAATAACCTGGCCTGTTGAGCCAAGGATTCTAGTCAGAGTCCTCTGCGAAAAAGGTCAGAACACTGGGTGTGGTTTCATGTCTTTACCTATAGATACACCGACAGGTGGAATGCGAATTAATACACCCACACAAAAGCCTGCTCAACAGGATCCAAGTTCCACATCAGAGCTTTGAAAAGAGTATTCAGACAAATTTACAATGTTTCTAAGATAAGCTGGTGTTTTTCCGTCCCACTAAAATACTGCTTTCATTTAAAATGTGAAATAAAGACTGTCT
The DNA here is from genome assembly GCA_004027295.1 of Dolichotis patagonum. Taxonomy (NCBI): domain Eukaryota; kingdom Metazoa; phylum Chordata; class Mammalia; order Rodentia; family Caviidae; genus Dolichotis; species Dolichotis patagonum. The sequence goes on from PVJX010000908.1 coordinate 68,515, forward strand.
GCGCTTACTTTATTAAGCACTTATTCAAGTATATCAAATAATAATTATTTCTTCATTATTAAACTAGAATTTTTTTCATATTTTCTTAGAAATAACACTGTGACTAAATATAGATAGTTCAGCTATAACCTATTTTACACTGACTTGTTGATGGAGTGCATATTAAGGAAAAATGTTTTAAAATCTGTGCTGTATATAAATAGCTGGTTATTATACCAGCTATTTATATACAGTAGCCACCTAAATAGTAAGGTGAAAGCTTATATATGATAGCTAGCCTCTAGTAGTTCCAGAAACCTGAGGAATAGTTAAACTATCTCCTCAGAATTTTAACAGATACATAGCATTTATTTACTTATCAGATTCTTAAAAGATAAATATTAATTAATTAATTAATTAATTACTGTGGTATTGAGGCCAGGTAGTCCTAAGCTATAACCTCAGCTACTTTTGGTATTTTATTTTGAGACACAGTCTTGTTAAATGCCCAGGCTGGGCTCAAGCTTGAGATCCTTCTTCTTCAACCTCCCAAGTTGCCCGGTGTAAAAGCAAGTGACAGTACACATAGCTGTAACACACTTTCTAAAACTGAAAGATTCTCAGTACTGTAAGTTGTTTTAAATAAAATTTTCTTTTTAACTTAATTTCCTTGTTTTTTTTTTCCTACCAAGTAACTAAATATTCCAAATGCACAAAGCTTTTATCTATTTGGGGGGGGTACTGGGGATCAAACTCATGATGTCACACTTGCCAGGCAGGTGCTTACACCACTGAGCTAAATCCCCCGCCCTTCACAAAGCTTTTATCTAATTGGAAAAACCCATGCTAAAGAAAGCAGGTAACATCAACAACAATCTCCTTAATAGCCAATCTCACTATGTAAAGCTGTTTTGAGGACCTGGTTCTCAAACCCTTTGCAATAAGCTAATAATTAAGGTGGAGAAAATGAAAATTTTCCACAGAAAGTCCTAAGTGGGTGTTGAGAGATAACTTATAGATAAGGAGGGGTAGAAGCGTCTTACAATTCTGGAAAGTTTTAATGTCTTATATTCTCTAGTTAGCCTGTAAAGATGTCTTAACACCTATACAAGACAGAGACCTAAAGCTATCACCATAGCAGCAAAGTGTGATTTGAATGAGAACTCAGAAGATCTCAAATTACCAGTACCCTGGCTGTTCCACTTTATAAATGAGTGGGACCCATGCAAAGCCCATAAAATACCTCTTAAAATATTCTTTCGCTGCAAATTACAGTTTATTCTGATAACTTGTTGGTTAATATATCTGATTTGAAATAAAAACGAAATCTGTAGGTAAAATATAATCCTTCATAAATAGTAAAATTTAGCTCAAGGTATGAACTAACTACAAAAAGAAAAGAAAATCAAAAAAGTTTCTTTCTTTCTTTTTTTTTTTTAAGTAACAAATTAGGGCTAGGGATTTAGCTCAGCGGCATAAGCGCCTGCCTTGCAAGCCCATGGTCGTATGTTCGATCCCCGGTATCAAAAGAAAAAAAAAAAAAGAATAAAGTAACTGTTTAAGATGACTTAGAATAAACAGCTTTCCTAATAGCATACAACTGATGGCATACTGTATTAATTGATGTTCAGAAAGAAGACTCTGAATTAAAATAATTCAAATGGTAATTCATTATTTTCATTCATTTTGGGAAACGTTGCTGCGGCTTATGTCTACATGTCCACCCAGAGCCTCACGTAGTCATAAATGGGGCTTTACAGAGATGGCTGATCTGGAGTTAGGATCAAGGGTGTGTGATCCCTAAATTAGTGCACTGGTTGGTTTGGCATAGTTCTGGGTAGGATCAAGGGTGCTCCACCCTGGGTGTGAGGACTATGCATCACAATAGTGGCCAGCCTGGATAAAACATAAGGACAGAAAGAAGCTGCTACCACCACTTGTCCCCTGCTCTTGTTGCTTGTTTTTGCTGTCTTCTGCCTGCCATGGACTATTTCTCCTTTGCAATGCCCCTCTGCAGTGCCACCTAGGAGCCAGCCAACTATGAACTGAAACCACTACAAACTGTGAGCTGACCTTTTCAGCTTGTCTCTTCAATGAGAAAAGTAACTAAGATACATATAAAATGTTTCTATCTACACTAAAAAAGCTTTTAAGAAAGATATCCTCTTCTGACTAGGAACAGTGCTCAAGGTAAGAAACTAACCACAAAGAAAATGTAAAAAATCAGAGGGAAAAAAAAAAGACTCAAAAAAGATTAATAAAGATGACTCAGAACAGAGGCATATGGTGACTATTACAAGAATTCAACTTATATTCAATTTTGATTCTCCTCTCTGTTTTACAAAGCATATAAACCTTTCTGCAATCACAGCCAAAGTACAATAACTTTAATTCTTAGAAGCACACATTTTTTATTATTGTGACTATTTCATTATCCCCAGATTTCAGATGATCAAGATTTAAACAAACCAGATACAGAAGATGAACTATCTCATGGTTTCCCTTATATGAGAAACTCAAAGTATAACTTAAAGGACATAATAAACAACAGATGGTAGGAAACAGGGAGGTGGACACCTCATATAAATGGGGATGAAATCTAGGTAAGGACAAAAAAGGGAAGGGGCATTTAAAAAAAATTAAGGTGCAATAGTGTAAGTACTAACTCCCCACAATGAATGTATTCATTATATACTGCAATCATGAATAATAAAAAAGAAAATTTTAATTTATATTTGAAGGTTATTCATTTGTAATACTGGGGTATGTTTCCCCAATGAAACAGCTTTGTATCAGTCACAAAATGGCAAACCATGAACCATTTAACCTCCCCTTACACACAAATTTCCCTCAGATTGTAAACATACCTGCTATTGTCTTTTGGGCTTGACTTGTATGCTTATTTCTCTAAATTATTTAATGGAATAAATCCTGTTTATATTACTTGACAGAGCCCTGATCAATGCTAAACATACTTAGGAGAACACTAGATGATAAAATGTTTTTCAGCACTTTATCGTTATGTTTAAGATGACAAAACAAAATCTTTCACTCTCAGATTCCTCTTTGAGAACATATTTAAGCACACAGCTCTGATTCTACTATTCTAAAAAAATGAGAATTAGTAAACCTGTGAGAGTTTATCATAGAGAAAATCATTCTGTGAGAATAAATTGCCCATTCACTGATTTCTCCCAAGTAATTGCTCTTTTTTTCCCCCAAAATACCAGCAACTTAGTGAATAAAGTTTGCATTCAAGAGACTACCTTTCTAAGGGCCTTAGCACAGTCTCTAAGCAGTTTTCATCACACTACAATAAAAAGCTACTCTACCCAGTAAGAAAATGCCAAATATATGGAAATTATACCTGTCTTAATGGTGGCCTCTGTAAGTAAATGTGAAGCAAAATCCATCAAATCAAATGTATTATTACATGAACTTGGAAATACCATTGGGTAAATCATTTCTCCAATCACATAGATCTGTAAACTACTTCTATATCTTATGAAATTAGCTTATGAGCGCTTATCCAATGCCCTTACACATAGTAAAGAAAATGTTCAACAGTTCTTTCATTAAAATAGGGTGCATCTCTAGACCCTAAAGCAACTTCAAACCTTAAAACCAAGTACAATGTTTATTTATTTTTCACTGAAATTATACAGCAAATAAAATCACTAAAAGAAAACAAGAACGTTGCACATCAATAAGGTTAGCTTAGACCCTGGGGCCTTTTCATTGAAAAGGCCCAAAGCACCTCATAGTCTATCCAAGCTAACTGGAGGCACAGTCTTCCTGCAACAGAATGCACTTTTCATCAGTGCTCACATACCCCAACAAGGGGGCTGTACAAAGCATATCCTTCTGACCTATCTCCTCCTTCGCTCCATTTCTAATTAGTACAAACTATTCCAACCTGGCGGGTAGGGAAAGCACTTTCTCCTTTTTTTTTTTTTTTTTTTTTAACTTTCTCCCTTTCAAGCCAGTGCTGTCTTGTTTTTTTTCAGAGTTAGGTATCGTGAGATTGCCACCTTTATTTCTTTAAAGTTGATTAAGGCTAAAGTTTTAATTCTCTTCTACTCTATGGAACTGTTCTCACCAATGTTACTGTCGACAATCATACTGAAATAAAACCTTCATATTCCTAACCTTCCCCTGATATTGCATCTGAAACTTTTGGAAACTCCTCATTTGAGTTTTATGACATTATTCTCTTGAGTTTCTTCTTTGTTCTATAGACTTATGTGTCTTTATTCTCTTTTACATGTCACCATTTTACCTGGGTAAAAACATTTACCATTGTGTATATTCTTTAAAATCATAAAGCCTGTGATAAATTCCTTTAATTTTGGATATCACATATAAAACAGCATGCATATTCTGACTGCTTCACAGGACTAAGGCCTGAGTTTTGGGAAAAAAGAAACTAAAATGAAAATGAGAAAGAAAACTATGACTTCAAATGCCTTAAAATGATAACTTCCAATTTAGTCCTCTCCAAACTCCACACACCAGTGAATTTCTTTAGCTAGGTGTCACATTTGTGTGCTAAGACTCAGCATATCTAAAACTGAATTCATATTTACTTCTTTTGCATCCTCTATCTCACTAAATTAAATAGTCGACAACTGTATCCAAGACCACGCTTGGTTTACTTATCCTTATCTTCCACATCTAATAAGTTGGTGGATAAGAGGATGCTTTCTGAAGCCAAAATGTATGGGTTCAGTTTCTACCTCTATCACCTCACGTGTAAGTCTAGGCAAGTGACTCGTCTACTGGTTTCTGTGCCTCTCCCTGTGTGTGCCTTCACTATCCTCTACCTCCTCCAGTCTATTTTTAACAAGAGAGTCAAAGGGATCACACTGGAAAACACTGTTTAAACAACAATGCCCTTTAAACAGCAAATGAATAAACAAACATGCATGCATACATGAGAATTCCTCATCTGTAAAAAGCAACAAACTAAAGGAATTTAAAGTGCATTGTTATGGCAAAGAAGGCACACTTAAATGAAAAATGATTTCATATGACACTTTGGAAAAAGCCAAACTGAAGGGAACAGAAGGATACCAAGACAGTGTCTGACATGGGCATGGGGTGGGAGAGGGTGTGACCACAAAAGCGCAGTGATGGAACTTTTTGCATTATGGCAGACACATGACGCTGCACCTACAACTGAAAGAATGGTCCACATAAAGTGAAGTTTATCACATGCAATTTTCAAAATACACAGAAACAGACACAGAGATAAGGGTTATAGACATACACACACACACGTTTTCAAACTCTTCACTAAGAGGACTTAGACATAATGACATCCTAATAAAAATGAATATATTTAGCCCAGATCTTGGTTTCTCAATATTATTCTTATGTAAAAGGAACATGAGTTTCTTGGGGAATAAAGCCAGGGTTTGGAAACTACAGAATGGTCCTGGAGCATTTGACAGTATAAACACTGAAAAGGTAGCACTTCAAACAGGCATAAAAGCCAACCTGAAAAAGTTATCAATTCCAAAACAGGAACAAACTGTTATAGTAATAGGTTGTAATAGGCAAATAAAATATTCATTAATCCAAACTGCAACTGATTAGTTAAATAAACGTGAGTTAAGAGATACTCCATACAAATTCCAAATAAATACGTCAAGAAATGAACAGTATTAGAAATCATCATTAGAATACCACAGTAACAATTACTTTATGAAAGATTCAACAAGGGTTGTAAAAGTTAGTGAGTAAAAGTTGAGAAACAGAACATCTGCATAATATAAAAGTATCTTCCCAAGATAGTTATTATTTCTAAAGTGAAAATAGTAATACAGACAAGAAACCCAGCGGATACCATATGCAGTTAGGATTAACATCACCAGTAAGAAGACACCGAATTTACATGACCCTTGACATGACACACTGAGAAGGGCACATAATTTCTGTGGTATCATAAAAAGGTACAGGCTGCATGTTATTGTGAAAAAATGAGGCAAATCTCAATTATTAACCAGTACTACTCCCCTCACCACCTCGTCTGCTATTCCTTGAGCCACATCCCTAGTTATTTTTATCTTGACAGAGGGTACATTAGTCACATTTCTGTCTGGACAAAATATGGGACACCTACAAATGTAAATGAGGAAAGGTTTATTTGGTTCATGTTTTCAGAGGATTTGGTCCATGGTTATCTGGTTTCAAGACAAAAAATGCATGATGGAAGAGCCTGGCCAATGAAAGCTGTTCAAACCATGCAGCCAGGAAGTGAAGAGAGAAAGAAGAACTAGAGCAAGAAAAGTATCTTTCAGACTTATGACTCCAGTAATTCATTTCCTTCAAGTGGGCCTCACTTCCTATAACAGCACATTCAGCTATAAACTGAATGATGAGTCAATCCACTGATGAGCATAGAGCCTCCACGATCCAATCACCTTCCGAAAAAACACCATCTCCAAATACATGTGACTTCAAGAGGTCACTTTAGATCTAAATCATAACAGAGGGTCACACTAAGTTACCTAGGCTGGCCTCAAAATAACAATCCTCTGACTGTATGCAACATAGCAAATAAAGGGGTCTCCTCTATCTTCTCTTTGAAAGCAAGTGCTGTTTTCAGTTTTGTTTCATTATGATTATTTGTTTTGCTCTATTCAATATTCTTTTTCGATTTATTTTATAATGTTCTGTCTTTGGTTTGATTTTGCTATACTTAATTGACTAGACAACTATTGTGAAGATAATGAGATATACAATGGTCTCTCTTACTGTTACCCTGGTAACCTGCTGTGAAGTTCTGTATCAAATTCACTGCACTGTCTCAATTGTTCTGTTGTATTTCTACTACCTTAAAAAAAAAAAAACAGAATTATATAAGGTGATTAAAAAGAGAATAACAACAAAACAGATCAGTAAGGTTCTGAGCAAGCTGAAACATGATATAACTAAATAGATAATGGACTTAAAAAGCAAAAGGAGGAAAAGAAAGTGCTCTAGAGGATATAACTGCAGTATGTTTAAGTGTGTAGGACTGATAACTGTATTACTAAGTTTTTGTTGGATCGTTGAACAGAAATGTTTGCAGCTTCACTGTTTGAATGTCCACTTTGTATGCTTTAATTTTGTAACATGAACAACTATTTCTAAGAGGACAATATGTAATTTATCAACTAGTGATTTCCTACTGTTTTTTTTAAATTCTGTATTATTTCCACCCTTTCTTCTGTTTTGCTTTTTTTTTCTCTTTAAATAAAATAAAAAAAAATAATAATCCTGTTGCTTCAGCTTTCTTTGACCAGTACATTTTCAAGTGTGAAGGTAACAAAAGATAAAGGCAGACTACAGAGCTGTCAGAGACTTGAGAGGGTAAAAGAAGACAAAACAACTAAATGCAATGTGGAATCCTGAAATGTATCTTGGAACAGCAAAGGACATTACAAAAAAACAAAAAAACAAAAAAACTAAAATCTAAATGGCAATGTAGTTAACAATGTTGTACCAATTTTTATTTATCTTTTTATAATTGTAGTACAGTTATATATGATGTTAACATTAGGGGAAGCTGGCTGAGTGGTACATGGGAATTCTGTAGTATTTTTACCACTTTTCTGTAAGTCTACAGCTATTTTATAATAAAAAGCTAAAAACTGGTCCTCATTACTCCACAGCAAGCACTGCAGATCTCCTGGCTTTGCTGTGACTTCTCTCTACTCATGACGTACCTTGTTCTGGCTGCACTGGCCCCTCTGTCAACCACACCTCATGGCCTTTGTACTTGTTGTCTGTCTGCCTGAACATTGCTCATTTACCTATGTGGTAGAGTGCCCCACATTTTCTTGAATAGGCTTATATATCACGTTATAAGAGCCCCTCCCTAATTTTCCTATATAAGACTTTCCATTCCTCTACCATAATCTATCTTCCCTCTATTAATTTTTTCTTTACAGTAGTTATCACCATCTGATATACTGTCTATTCACTATTGGCCTCTACTGTTAAACCGAAAGCTCTTGTGAGCAGAGACTTTGTCCATTTTGTTTACTGCTGTGTTTCCAACACAGAGTAACTGTCATGTAATAGTTATTAGACTTCTGGCAAGATGGAAGAATGATGAGTATCACAGAAATAGCCTCTCATATGTTTGGAATCTACAGGCCAGAATATAACAATTTGACCAAGAGAAGGAAGAACGAAGTGTGTCCCTGGGCCCCAGCAAGGATCTGAAGCAAGAATTGGAGCCCATGGGAAGAGCAAAGACAGGACCATAATGCAGAAGAGGGAGGTGGCAAGCAGTGCTTCTCGCGTGAACCCTGGCTTGCAGTGTGGGAGGGGCGGCTTGAACCTACAAAGGCCTGGTGACTGCCCACACACCTCCACAAAGAAACACATCAATGGAATTGGGCAATAGATATTATAGACTGCAGTGGTTGGTGAGTGATTAGGGTTGAGACTCATCCACAAGGAGATGGCAACTGGGTGGTAGGCATTATGGAAAGGGGCCAAAAGAAATGAGAACTCTGAATAGCTGTGAGTTGGCCTCGTCTGGAGGCTCCAGGTGTCAGGATGAAGCACAGTCAAGTTCGAGCTACCAGGAGGTCACAGAGCCAAGTTCAAGACAGTAGGAAGTATGCAAGGTGGGATGTGGCAAGAAAAAACTGGGTACAGCCTCAGAGCTAGAACTTCAGTGGAGCTATAGGCCCAGGTTTGTTAGGATTATCTACCATTGTCAAAAGTTCAATTGCACTGGCTTGCTGGGATGAATCAATATGGATCTGGGTTCTGTGTGCCCCCCTTGTCAACAGGTGACAACAGAGACATAAGCTGAGGTGGACATTTTTTCTCTCCTTTAGTTCTTTTTTTAATAAAATTTTGTTTTCCATTTATTTCTCTTTTTCTTGTTTGTTCTTGTTTTTATATGACAGAGAACACTGTTTCTAGCTGTTGTTTTGGCCTGTGGTTTCTGTTTCTTCTTCCTTTCCCTCCTATCTTCCTCACCAGTTCCCAAAGCTTCCTTTGTCCTCTAGACTTGCTTCTAATCCCTTTCTCTTCTTCTACGTCTCTATTTTTTTTCCTAATCATTTTTAAAATCATCATATTGAGGGGGATATTCACTGTACACATTTCTAAATTTGTTTTAGATTTGGTTATATAACTACAAATCCTGTTCATAGGGTTAAAGGTAGCAAATTAATAGTTACCACAGTTTGTCATTTTCTATAGTGTGTTTGATGCTATTGTTATTACTGCTTTTCTACTTTTGTCAAGGTGATAGTTATTTTAATCAGTTTTTTTTTTCCTTGTATGCCAAGAATGAAATTGCCTGAGGTCAAAAACAATAGTATAGGCCAGTGTCAAAGAACAAGAGCTAGGCCAATTAGGCAGCAACTTTTTATCCCCAATAAACTGAAGAGGTAGGATTTTACAGACTAAAAACCCAAAATCCACGTACACCTGGAAGACATCTTGGAGAAACAGTCATTTCCTAAGGGTTCTCAATCTAGCAACAAAGGTATCTATGGTAAACAATTTACAAGCATCAACACAGGAATTAAAATTTTTAAAAAATGAAAAGACATGGAAGCAAGATACAATCTCAGACTTTTGGCTCACCAAAGGCAAACCCAGAGGGCAAGGATATGGAACAACTTGAAAGCCATCCCCTTCAACACTTTAAGTGGTAACAGCAGAAGTAACAAAGCAAATGAATGAGGCTGTAGAAAAAAAAATCAAATGAAAGATATTTTCTCAAATAACTTCAGAGATGATGACCACACTGATGGGCATCAATACTGACTCTAGAGAAAACACAGATTTAAAAAAAATAGGAGTTTGGGAAAATGATGGGAACCACGAATGTCCAACATAGGAAATAAACTAAATCCATGAAACAGACTCAATCAGATATCAAGGAGATTATAAATTTAACTGAAAGTAGAATGAACCAAGGTGATGACAGAATATCAGATCTACAAGATGAAAATCAGGATTCTGAAGGATTTCTTAGAAATAACAAGGGACTATGAAAAATGAATCTAACAGCTGCTACATGATACAAAGAAGAACAAATAAATTTGATCAGAGTCAATAAAGAAAAAAATAGGACATACTGCGAACAGCATAAAAACCTGTTCACAGAAGAAATCTCTGAAAACACAAGCATGGAAAAAAACAATTTGACATACAGCTAAATGAAGCATATAGAACTCCAATTAACATGATCAAAACAAAACAAAACAAAATTCTACTCCAAGGCGTATAATCCTCAGGATGCCGGAAATTGAACACAAGAACAGATTATTAAAACCCATTAGAGAAAATAAAGAAATCGCCTATAAAGGAAAACATATCAGAATCACAGGAGACTTCTCAAACCCTCAAGAGAAGTGGAGCTTGGAGAGAAGCTTCAAGAAAACAACCTCCAACGAAGATTGATGTACTCTGCAAAACTATCTTTAAGATACTTTCGTGACGAAAGACACCTGATGAAATTCATGACAAACAAACCAATACTCCAAAATGTTCTGAAGAATACTGCTATCCAGAAAAAGATAACAGACCACAACTCCATGAATCCCAACAGAATGAATCCACCAGGCAAGGCAGGTAATTAAACAGAGGTGAAAGAAAGGGAACCAACAACAGGAAAATAACCTAACAAAGATAACTCAATATAGATCAACTATAAACATCAATGTAAATGGTGTCCAGTAATCAAAAGAAACAAACTGACAGAACAGATTAAAAAGCAAGATCCAACAATATGTTGCATACAAGAAACACATTTCACTCAAAAAGAAATTCACAGATTGAAAGTCAAAGAGTGGGAAAAAAATATTCCATGTGATAGGAATGTGGGAAAAAAAACCAGGGGTAGCTGTTCTGTTTGCACACAAAGTGAATCACAACCTGGGACTGATCAAGAGAGACAAAGAAGGTCACTACATCCTTGTCAAGGGAAGGATCTAAGAGGAAGAAATAACAATCATAAATATGCATGCACTAAATACCAGTGTACCTGATACATAACACAAGTATTAGCAAACATGAAAAATCAAATAACCACTAATACAATTGTATTGGAGGACCTCAATACCCCACTGTGACAATCACATAAATCAACTAGACAAAAAAATTTCAAAAAAATATCAGAGCTAAACCAAATTTTTCAAAAAAATGCACTTAGTAGAAGTGTTGCATTTCACAACATCAGAATACACATTTTTCTCAGCTATACACAGGACATTTTCCCAAATAGACCATATAATACCTCTTAGAACATGCTGAAGTAAACAGAAAAGCACAGAAATTACTCCATGCATATTATCAGACTACAGTGCAACAAAACTGGGAATCAATGGCAAAAGAAACCACAAAAAAATTCATAAACATATTGAAATTAAAGAACATCCTCCTGAATAACAAATAGGTCACAGATGAAATTAAAGAATAAATTGGACAGCTTCTACAGTTAAAAGATAATGCCAATACAACATACTGGAACTTATGGGACTCAGTGAAAGTAGCTGTATGGGGAAATTTATAGCAGGGACATCAGAAAAACAGAATGAGCGCAAATAAATAATCTAATGTTGAATCTCAAGCTTCTAGAAAAAGAAGAGCAAGTCAAGCCTGAAGCTCATACAAGGGAAAAATTATAAGGATTACAGCAGAAATTAAGGCAAAGGAGACTAAAGAAACAGTACAAAGAATTGCTCAATGGAAGAGTTGGTTCTTTGGAAGATTAAATAAAATTGACAAACCCTCAACCTACTTTGTCAAAAAAATGCAAAGAAAAGACTGGCATCCATGCCATTAGGAATGAAAGGGTGAAATCACAACAGATCCTGCAGAAAACCAGAAGATCATTAATGTGTACTTCAAGTACCTTTATTCTAATAAGACAGAAAACATAGAAGTGGAAAGAGTCCTAGATACATATGAATTAACAAGACTGAGCAACAAGACATAGAATCTAAATAACCCAGTATCAGTGAAATTGAAGATATAATTAGAAACCAATCAACAATGAAAAAACCCAGACTCTAATGGAGTCGCTGCCAAATTCTGTAAGAAATTTAGAGAAATCTAATGCATATACACTTCAAACTTTTTAATGAAACTCAAACAGAAGCAATATTCTGAAACTCATTACTGGAAGCAAGCATTACTCTTATATCAAATCCAAAAAGGATCAGACCAAAAAAGAGAACTACAAGCCAATTTCCTTAATGAACACAGATTCAAAAATCCTCAATAAGATACTGGCAAACAGATTGCAGTAAATCATCAAGAAGATTATACACCATGACCAAGTGGGATTCATCCCAGGGATGTAGGGATGGTTCAATATATGCAATCAATAAATGTAATCTACCATATCAACAGAGCCAAAGACAAGAATCACATGATCATTTCTACAGATGCAGAAAAAGCATTTCACAAAAGTCAACAACCATTCATGACCAAAACATTCCAAAATTGGCATAGATGGTCTTTATTTCAATCTGAAAAAAGTCATCTGCGACAAACCAATAGCCATCATAATACTAAACGGACAAGAATTGAAAGGTTTCATTCTAAAATCACAAGATGACCACTATCTCCACTCTTATTCAATATATTTCTAGAAATATTAGCCAGAGTAATTAGACAAGAGAAAGAAATAAAAGGAATAAGGATAAGAAATGAGGAAGTCAAATTATCATTCTTTGTGGACGACGTGATACTCTATATAGATGACTCCAAAAACATCACCAAAAGACTTCTAGATTTAATAACCAAATTCAGTTTGTAGCTGGATACAAAGTTAACACTCAAAAGTAGTATTGTACACAAATAAAAAAGTCAATGACAGGGAAATGAGGGAAACCACATCTTTTATAATAGCATAAACAAACAAACAAACAACAAAGAAATACCTAAGAATCAAAGGTCTTTAATTGAAAATTACAGTGCTCTGAAAAAGGAGATTAAAGAGGTTATCAGAAAATGAAAAGCTATTCCTTATTCTTTGGTAGGAAGAACCAGTATCGTGAAAGTGTTATACAGAAACGTTTTCTGTATAAATATGTATAAATAACACTGTTATAAACATTTAATGCAATTCCAATAAAAATACCAATAGCATACCTCACAGAATTAAGAGAAAATAATCCTAAAGTCTACTTGGAATCAGAAGAGATCTGGAATAGCAAAAACAATTCTGGGCAACAAAGGTCAGCCAGGGGTATCACAGCCCCTGACTTGAAATTATGCTACAAAGCTATAGTGATAAAAACAGCATGGTATTTGCAAAAAACCAGATCCAAGGATCAATGGAAGACAATAGAAGATACATAAGCAACTTCAAACATACTCAGCTACTGAATTTTTGACAAAGGGGTCAAAATACCTTCACTGGAAGAAACATACTTTTAATAAATACTTCATAAATACTTTATAAATACTTAATACTTTAATAAATGGTGCTGGGGAAAAAACTGTGCTAAAAAACTGGCTTTCCACATGCAAAAATTACAACTAGATACTTATCTCTCATACTGCATTAAATTAAAATTGAAGTAGATCCAAGATCTAAATATTAAAACTGAAATACTAAAGCTGCTGGGAGATATAATGTATAGAACTCTTGAAGACATGGGTGTAGACAAAGACTACTGAAGAAAACCCTGATCGCACAGGAATCACAAAGAATCAACAACTGGAATCTATCTCATCTTCTTAAAAAACTTTTGCAGAGGAAGCAAAACCACCAATAGAAGAAGACAATCCCATGGTCCAGAGTTCGATCCGCAGTATCGCCCCCCCCCCAAAAGAAGAAGACAACCCACAGGACGGGAAAAAATTTGCCAGTTGTTCCTCAAAGGACTGATTATCTAAAACATAAGAAGAACTCAAAAAAAAAAAAAAAATCAGAACTCTCAAATTTAAGATTTGGGTTTTTTTGTTTTTCATTTTTTTTGGTACCAGGGATCGAACTCATGAGCTTACAGGCAAGCGCTTACACCACTGAAATAAATCCCCAGCCTCTAAGAACCCCCAAACTTAAAGGCCCAATCCAAAAGTGAGTATCTGAAATGGAAAGACAGCTCTCAGATGAAGAAATACAGTAAATAAATACATGAAAAATGTTCAACATCACCAGTCATTTGAGAGATGCAAATTAAAACACTGATATTCCATTTCACCTCAGAAAAAATGGCTATCATCAAGAAATCAACCAATAACAAATGCTGGTGGGCCCTGGGGAAAAAGGAATACTTCACCATTGTTGCTGGGAGTGTGTATCGGTACAACCACTGTGGAAATCAGTGTGGAGATTCCTCAAAAAACTAAAACTAGAGGTTCCATTCAACCCAGCTATACCCCTTTTTGGTATCTTTCTGAAAGAATTGAAAGCATCATACCATAGTGATATGTGCACACCATGTTTGTAACAGCACAATTTGTAATAGCTAAATTCTAGAAACTGCCCAAATGTCTATCAACTGACAAATGGATTCTTACAATGTGGTTTTTCATACAATGTAGTACTATTCTGCACAAAGCAGGATAAACGAGATATTTCTAGGTAAACAGATACATCTTGAGACCATCCTCAAGTGAAATAAATGAGACACTCATGTTTAAGTACCATACGGTTTCCCTGGTGTGAAGAACTGAAAAGACACATAAAGATCAAAATGTGTAACAGACATTGTTACAGCTTGTGTTTAGATGTCCCTCTTAAAGCCTCATGCAGTCATTAGGTGAGACTTTTTCAGTGAGGGATGCATCTAGAATGTATGACTGATTCATGGTGCAGTACTAGGGTTAAGACTGCTAGGATTAAGGGTGGGAAAGAAAAAAGAAGGAAAAATGGGAACAAAACTTTTGTAAATAAGGAGAGGAACAGGTAAAATAAGAACCAAGATATATCATATACAGGCACAAATTCCATATGAGTGTTACTATTATATGTATCTAAAATGTACCATTAAATTAAAAAAAATAGTAACTTTAAAATCTGCTGAATGAGTAACTTTCTCAAGTACTAAGTTCCAAATGAAACTTTATGTGGTCCATATTTTACCCTAAACTGCAGATGGTGCTCTTTTCTCTGTGTTCAGAGTAATCTATACAAAGCTGTTTGCCTAATTTTGTCTTTTGTGATAAGCACCAAGATATCACAGTAACGCCTTGTAGCTCTCTCAAGGTTAAAGAGAATGTTGTATTATGAGGAAGAACCAAATGATGACACATTTAAGAGGAAAACTGAATACTAGTTATTTCACAGATACCAGATATTGTTTGTGTCAATCTGACAAAAATATTCATCAAGGTCAAGATTATGTAGTTGTTTATGAGCATATTCTGCAGAAGTCATGATTTTAAACATCAATCCATAGTTATGAGCAACTGAACTACATTTAGCCTGAAAGGTTTCACAGAGCATCTATTCCTTAAAATGTAACTCACTTAAAAGTACCTCAGTTTTGTAATTTTTTAATACCTAATATCCACAACCAATGCAACCTTTTATATAATAGGTATAAAAAAAGGACTGAAAAATTAAGGCTGAGTAACACGAACATAATAATAATCATCTCTAGGTTAGTGGCACTCAAACTGTAGAGTGCATCAGAATCACCTAAAGGATTTACTAAAACACAGGTTTCTAGGTACCAATACTCAGTAGATCTGTGATAGGGTTTGAAAATTTACACTTACGAATAAGTCATCAAGTGATATGCACTGCTCATTCCGGGGTTGTGCTTTGAAACATTCCTTGCATGGTTACTGTTCTACATCAAGCTTCTATGTTTTGTTCAGTGATATTTAAAGCTGAGCAACAGAATTAAGGCTAAACAGCCATGCTAACTTAGTATTTAACCAAAAATAATCTGGAAAATGCCAATGTCACAGTACTGTACCAGAGTACCTGGTAATGTAAGCAATAGTTGTTACAAGCCTGAGTATAGAGACAGATCCCCACACTTGACTGTTGGCAGTATCGGTGATTATGGGGAAGTTTTTTTCTCGTGGCCTGTAAGGACAAGTAGCCTGCAGGAACTGCTGATCATGTGAGAGTTATTTACACTTTTCATGGTGCTTATCAAAAGATAAGTATTTTATTATAGTAGTTAGGCTGCCTATACTTTACAATGGAGTAAATTAATAGCAGCAAGATTAACAGTGATAAGACGTCAAACCCCTCCTATGAGCCAGCAGCAGCTGTGGACTGGGAGGAGAACCAAGAAGCCAATGTCCTCCTGGGAGCTAATGGCAGCCATACGGGCCAGGAGGAGAACCAAGACGCCAACCCTTCCTGTGAGCCAGTGGCAGCCATGTGGGCAGGGAGGAAAACCAAAAAAATCAACCCTCTTCTGTGATTCAGTCAGCATGCATGTTGGGAGACAAGAAGAGCCCAGTCCCCTACCCCCAGAAGCAACTGGCTAATTCAGAGACACAGGCTGAAATGATAGTTACTGAAGTAAAAAAAACAGCTTAATTCTTATATTGTTTGACTGACTTTGCAGGCCTAAAGATGGTAGTCTGAAGATCTATTCAGAGGACAATAATATGGAATACAGGAACTGTGGGGGATTTCCTTCTGTTTAGTTTTTGAAATTCAATATTGTTCTGTTTTGTTTGGTTCTGTTTTGTTGTTTTATTTTATCGCCTTTAAAATAATTTTTAAAAACTTAAAAAAAAAAAAGCTGTCAATGTACTTCAGAGCAATGGCCTTAGGTTCAATCCCACTCCCAACAAAATTGTTTAAAATCATTTACATGTTAAAATGATAGCATCTTCAACATACTGAACTAAACAATTACTAAAATTAATTTTACCTATAAAAAAAAAAACAGAAACAAAACAAACACTGATCAATATGCAGGTCAAAAGTATTTAACTATGGGCAAAAAAAGTAGTAACAGTTGTTTTCATGGTATAAAAAGACACAAAGCACAAAAATTAATAATATAGCTGAAATAAAGAGAAATCCAAAACTAAAATTAAAAAAAAAAGATCCTGTAGAAATTTAGTGAAGAATCATTTTTAGTATATGAAGAGTCCCTGGATAAAATGGGTAAATATGATGCATATACACTGAAGCTTTAAGAGTGCTGAACAAGGACCAATGAAAATATCAGAATTAATTCAGTTGACTTGGCATACTGTAAAAGTAGTTTATAAGGCCAAAACCCAGAATTTAGGGTAATTAGAAAAGACAAAAAAAAAAAAAAAAAAAAGTAAATGTTGGTAGAAAATGTATATTTCATTAGATATGGAATTTCACCTTGTAACACAGCATTTATTTTTTATTTTAAGTCTACTGAACCTTAGGTTGAAGAAAAGCATTAGTCCTTTGATCCAAGAGTATAATTTAATGCCTAGTTAATAAGACAAATGAAGCTAGGTTTTTGTTTGGTTTTTGGTGTTAAAATTTTTCTTTGTGGTACTGCTAAGAGAGTGCTAAGCTCCACATCCCATTTTTTTTTTTTAAATTTAACTTTGCAACAGGATCTCTTTAAGTAGTCCAGGATGGCCTCAAACTTCAAATTCACTGGCTTCAGCCTTCTGAGTGGTGCCCTTATGTATCACCATGAATAGCTGGAGCTTGTTTTTACTGGCGCCATCTTCTTACTAGTGTTTAGGATGTTAGTTATGAAAAATACCTCTTCAGGATTATAATGAAAGATGGGCCACCACTGCTGTTTGTACTAATCAACAGACATTCTTTCAACTATGGGTAAATATAAAAATGGTTGAGTTTTTAAGAATATTACAAGTCTTTTAGTTGTCTGTGATATCGAAAGAAATTTTGAGTTACAGCAGCAGAAACTCTCAATAATTTGTACATGCTGTGAATGAAAGCTCTAGAAAAACAAGGACAGGATAGCAATTTCTTTTGTTAGCTAACTATGTGTTGTATCATCAGAATTCTATTTCTGGCCAATCAAGTTACAGTCTAGAAATGTAGCAGCAGCTATATATTTCCCTGGCTGATTAAAGACGTCTCACTATAATGTGGTAAATCTAATCATTTACACTCTATCTCAAACAGTATTTTGATTGTCTACAAAACAATTTTTATTGTTTCTTAATTTTAAAATTTTATTTAGAAGAATAAACCTGGGAAAAATTCTAGTTAAATGTTGTATCTGAAGACTATGTGGAAAACAAATATTTCACTGGATATATATGTTATTTTGATAATGCTTTCCTCACTGAATGTCAGTCACAAGTTACCAAGAAAAAAAAGTTGATAATGATGCTAACCAAAATAATAGATAGTTAATAAATCATTTTCAGTATCATTTACTCAAGAAACAGCCTATTGTCAGTAACTTAATCCTTAAAGTAAATGAACCTGGTATTAAAATGCAAAATATTTAACAATATTTGTCATAGGTGCTACAACCAATAGACATTGCTATTGCAGAAACATGCTATACTGCATAATTTCTTACAGGAAAAAAAGCAACATGAAATTTCATTTGTTATACTGTAATATATATCATACTAGAGCATATAATTTCAGAGATTCTTTAAATAATATATTTTAATGGAACATTTTATGTAATGATAAAGTTAAACATTTAAGTATAAACAATAATGTGTAACAATCTAGATAATCTGAATATTAAAACAACATTGTGATGGCATGTGTGTAGATGTTTTCCAAAAGCCTTATGCAGTCACAGGTGGCACTTTAGAGGTGGTTGGATCTATGGTGGATCTATGGCAATGCTGGGATTCAGGGTGTGTGATTTAAACGAGTCCACTGATGTCTGGCATCTGTGTGGATAATGGGAAGGCCCAACCTGGGTGTGATGCTATGCACCCTAAGGGCATGTAACTGTATGGATCTAAAGGGACTGAAAGAAGGCAGGCTAGTTGCTGCTGCTTCCTCCCTACTTCACTGCTTTACTGTCCCCCTGTCTTCTACCCATCATGAAATGTTTCTCCTCTGTGATGCCTCTTTGCCATGTCACTGTGCCTTGGAATCAGGCAACTATGAACTGCTACCTCTACAAACTGTGAGTCAAAACTTTTCTCCTTTAGCTTTGGGTATTAGGTATTTTGTTTCAGCAACAAGGGAAGTAACTGAGAAAAATAGTGAATTTTCAAAGTGGAAAAGTCCATTAATACATTACATGACATGAAAACAAGATCAGGACCGACTGTCTTAAATACAACTAACTGAATTTCTGTGGTACAGAAGACAGAAACATTTAACCACCCTATGGTATAAAAGAAAATCTGCTTCAAACTCAGTAAATACTTGTAAGTTAAGGAGGTTACCTGACTACTTGTTTCACTTATTGCTTCTAGAAGTTTTTCAACTGCTGCTTGTAGTCGAGAGCTAATGTTCAGCATAAGCTCTTCATTTTCAGGATCTATCTCAGTTCCCGTAAAACCACTCCTTACAAGTCGTTGTGACAGATCTGTTCCTTCCTCGGTTACTTTTGACCATATGCTACTGTCATTCCTTGGCATGTCACTTCCAGGATAAGAGGGCATGGATTCATCTGTAACTGGAATAACAGCTATGTTAAAGGCATCACTCAGTTTTAACTAATAATTATAATGCTTTAAAGGTACAAAATCAACCCTAATTAAAATTAGTAAGTATTAAAATTATAAGGTCTTTTAATAACAGCATTGCAACAAAACAAGTAAAACATGTACATACACAGTATAATACTACTGAGTAACCAAATAAGGAATGAGAAGGATAATGCTATGCTAGTAAGACTATAAAAATTAGTATTTGAGTACTGGATTTTTTTTTTTTTGGATGAAACTCTTTTTGAGGGTGCTGGGGATCAACAGCAGGCTACCAACTAAGCTGTACTCCCAGCCTGAGACAAACCTCTTTTCTTGGTTTTTAAAGACAGGGTCTCATGTAGTCTAGGATGGCCTTGAACTCACTATGCAGCCCAGGCTAGCTTCAAACTCACAGCTATCCTTCTGCCTCAGCCTCCCAAATACAGGGATAATGGGCCTGATAAAAACTTTTAAGGCAACTTTTAATAGACACTTGACATGTCCACCATGTAGTTTGTTAAGTAATGGGACATACAAATGACAAGATCTGGTTCCTTATCCTCAAGGACTTCATAGTGTAATGAGAACACAAACACATAAATAGGTTTGCAGAAAAAGACCTATGATATGTTTCAGGTACAGAGAGAAAAACAGAGTAAGGGCTTGTATTTCTCTGGAGCAGACCTTAGGACTCTTGAGCTCTCCTGTGAGCAGCACCGCTTGCTTGAGATACACAGTAAAAGGGAAACGATATATTTGCAGCTTACTATTTTGGTAAGAGGTACACTGGAATGGGGTTAGACTAATGAATAGTTCCAATTTAATTATTGACACTGTTATCCCCACTATCAATACTATATAATTTCCTATACAGGAAAATTGAATTTATATGGGCAGAAGATTAGCTTTGCAAGTATTTTCTCTAAAGTAAAAATATAGGTTATTCATCTCTGCCCTCTAATGCAATCATCATCAATGGCAGCATGCCACAACTCAACCAGAAAATTTCCCAAAGATGAATTATCTATTGTTTTATTATATTAGTACATACTTGTTATTGGTAAATATACAAAGGTAACAAAGCAGAGAAAGTTTTAATGTCCAAGGTACTTAAATATTTTAGTTCGATATTTCCACCCACAGTAAGAGCAATTAGGACTCATCTTGGCAAAGAAGCTGGTGTAGAGTTCTTGCAACCTCATAAAATAATGATGACAGATGCATCTTCAGATAAAAGATTTGAATTCTAAATCTAACAAAGGAAGTAAAAGATCTGTACTCTAAAAATTACTATGAAAAACAAGGCAGAAGAGAGTATCATAAAATGGAAAAATATCCCTTGCTCAAGTTTTATAAAAAAAGAAAAACAGTGAAAATGGTATACTCCCAAAATTCATATACAGATTTAAAGAAATCTTGATCAAAATGCCATCAGCATACCTCAGACAACTAGAGAAAACATTCCTGAAATTCATTTGGAGGGACTGGGGATTTAGCTCAGCAGCATAAGCGCCTGCCTTGCAAGTGTGTGGTCGTGAGTTCGAGCCCCGATACCGATAAAAAAAAAAAAAATTAAATAAAAATTAAAAAAAAAAAAGAAATTCATTTGGAAACAGAAGAGACCTAGAATAGCAAAAGCAATTCTGGGCAACAAAGGCAAGGCAAGAGGCATCACAATCCCTGACTTGAAATTGTATTACAAAGCTACTGTGGTAAAAATCAGAATGGTGCTGAAACAAACAAACAAACAAACAAACCAGACCTGAGGATCAATGGAACAGATTGGGAGATGCAGACACAATTCCAAACACACTCACTGGAAGAAAGATAGCCTCTGTAATAAATGGTGCTGGAAAAATTGGCTTTCCATATGCTGAAGACTAAAACTAGACCTATGTCTATCACCATGCACTAAACTAAAATCAAAATGGATCAGAGATCTAAACATTAAAACAAACATTAAATCTACTGGAAGACAAAGTAGGTAGAAATCTTGAAGACAAAAGTGTAGGCAGACAGTTCATAAACAAAACCCAGATCACACAGGAAATACTTCAAAGAACAACTGAGATCTCACTAGAATATATAAAGAATTGAAAAAACAAAAAAGGCCCCCGCAAGTTTAAAGACCCAATCCAAAAATGGGCATCTGAGATAATTACACACTTCTCAGATGAAGACATACAAATAGCAAATAGATGAAAAACTGTTTGACATCACTGGCCATTCGAGAAATGCATATTAAAAAAATACTGAGATTTTCTATCTCACACCAGAAAGAATGGCTATCATCAAGAAATCAACCAACAACAAATGCTAAAGGAGCTGTGGAAAAAAAGGAGCCCTTCTCCACTGTTGGTGGGAGTGTAGACGTGCCACTGTGGAAACCAGTGTAGACATTCCTCAAAAAACTAGGATTAGATGTCCCATTTGAACTAGCTATTCCCCTTCTGGATATCTTCTGGAAGAATCAAAAACATCATACCACAGAGCACTCATGTTTATAGCAGCACAATCTGTAATAGCTAAATCTTAGACACAACTCAAATGCACATCAACCGAGGGATGGATAAAAAAGATGTGGTCTTTTTATACAATACAGTGCTACTGAGCTATAAAGAAGGATAAACTTGAGGCACTTATAGGTAAATGGATGCAACTTGAAACCATACTCATAAGTGAAATAAGTCAGACTCACAAGTGTAAACAACATACTGTCTCCCTGGTATGAGAAACTGAAAGTTAATAAGGTCCAAAATGTACAACAGATGTTGTGAAATGGGAAGAAATTATTTAAAAGGAGAAAGAAACTAGGTCGGGGGAAAGGAGAAAGGAAGGAAAGGAAAAGGAAAAGGAAAAAATGCAAGTTAGTTATACTACTAGTGTCTCTTGGTTCACTGAAAAGAAAATTTTGTGCTACTATCATTTGGAGAATTTTTTATGCCCATATGTTGCACTCATAATTACTTTAAAGATAACAATACTAAATGTATTAACTATTGTTACTCTATTATTTTGTTATGAAATTTTATTTTACTTTTTTCCCATAAAATTTAAAAGAATTCAGACAATTCAGTTTTTACTAAACACTTCTTTTGTACAAGTCATTAGCTGAAGAGTCGAAAACTGCATAGCGTATGATTTTAAGTGTTTGCCATTACATACAAGTTTATTTAATTCTCGTTCTTAGTCTAACAGTTAATACAATTTTTGTTTTGTATTTGTATTATTCACATAAAAAGCAAACTACACTAGTATTTACTCTATTATTTCATGTGCTCAAACCTAACCACCTTGACAATTGGGGCTAAAATGTTATAAATATTTCAGTTCAAAGTGATCTCGCAACTATTACAAAGTACAGTATAATACACAGTATAACTTTAGTAAGTCAAATTACTATAGTATAGAAAATATTTTGAAGAAGGTATGGTAGCAAGAAATACCAGTAGTTTTTAATTGCAGCTTAAAATAACAATGCCTATGTCACATAGCATCTATAAGGAATTAATGCCCTCGAGTGACCTTTTCTTTCTCGTGCTCCAGAGATTATGACAAATCTGAAACAAAGAGAAAAGTCTGCTACGATGGAGACTCTAGACTGTATGGGGCAGAAGTATATGGAAAATGGGGATAAAGTAGAGGAAAGAGCTAAAAGAAGGTAACTAAAAAGTAGGCTGAAGTCAACTGGTGAGTGGGCTGAGATTTTACAGAAACTTTGGGGTTTTGCTATGAACAATGGAAAGAATAAATCATTATTTTTTACCAAGAAGATAATGTCAGATCTATAAATCAGGAGGCAAACTATAACAGTGCAGAGGAAAGTTGAAGAAGACTGATTACAAAGCTATTTCAATAATCCAGATTGGCTATGATGAGGACATGAAATAAAGTCCTTTGGTTAGAAGTGGGTTGGCAAGATACAGGAGCTGAAAGAACGACTATATACAAAACAGGGCAGGAAATAAAAGAGGATTTCAGGTTTCCACCTTACTTATTCAATGACAAGAGTAAGAGAAATAAATACTACAAAAATCACAAGAACCTATATATAGTAGGCATGAAAAATGACTAAAGTGTTAACTGGATATGTGCAGATGTGTAAACTGTTGGAAACCTGAGTCGACAGACTTAGCAGTCATTTGTAGAAAGATGAGAGAAAAACAATGGAAAGGACACATTTGCTTTAGGAATAATACTTAGAGAATAAAAACAAAGTCGAAACACCTGTAAATTGTAAGTAACAAAACAGGCTGTATTGAAAAGATTGGAAATAGGAGAGAGATATTCTAACAGCTAGGAAAGGATTTCAAAAGTAAAGACTTCAATACCATCATGTGCCTAGAAAGACAGTCAAGTATTGAGAAGATACTCTGGATTTGAGGATTCAGAAGTCAGTGCATTCTGAGAGAATCTTAAAAACAGAAAATACAGCTACTGAATATGGGTTTGTCCAGTTTCTTATTAAATGTGCCAAATTTGGAGGTGACCATTCCATTACCAAATTAACACCATGCAAGCATAAAGAAAATTTTCTTTCAACATAACCTGGGGAGTTCATTTTTTGAACTAATCTAATATTTGCTTGTTGAAGTGATTTTACACTGGCTCAAAAATTTCCTGTCAATTTCATAAGCCAGGTTACTCTTATAAATAAGCAAACACTAGCAAATAAGTTATTTGATTTTTGAGTGTTAACAATCTAAACGAGTTCAGACTTAAAGACAGAAAATAGATTAAAAGTAGTACATAAAAATCTGAAAAGCAAAGTCACTTTGTAAGATTACATTTTTTATTACATTAAATAAGATATAAAAAAGAAATATTATGCCAGGGATTTAGCTTAGTGGCGAAAGTGCCTCCCTGGCAAGCAGGAGGTTGTGAGTTCAATCCCCACTATCACCATAAAAAAATGCATAATGTAAAATTTGGCCTGACCAATAAATTATTTTTTTTAAAAAAGAAATATTACGCTGGGGATTTAGCTCAGTGGCATAAGCGCCTGCCTTGCAAGCGCGTGGTCGTGAGTTCGATCCCAGTACCGATTAAAAAAAAAAAAAAGAAGAAATATTTCGAAAGTATATTTTTAACTTCCACTAAAAATAAGGGGAAAAAAATTAAAGACTGCCAAAAAAATTCTTACATATACAGAACATTTTCAATATTTTAAAGCCAGTAGTTTCATTTTAAAAACTGAATGTTTTAAATCATAAATTCTACTAATAAAATATAGTCTCAAAATGGAAAATGGATCTGACACATGCTCTTCAATAGTATTAATGAGTTATCATAATTTTATTAATAAGATCAAGATACCATCACTAAAAATAAAATCATGAAGATTGAGTTAAACAGAAGGTACACAGTTGTAGCCAATGAAGCTGATACCAGCAAAATTTATCTCTTCTGTAATAGTCTACACATTGTAATTTTCTTTTTTTTTTTCTCTCTCTCTCTTTTTTTTTTTTTTTGGTACCGGGGATTGAACTCATGACCTTGCACTTGCCAGGCAGACGCTTAGGCCATTGAGCTAAATCCCCAGCTTTTTTCTTTTTGAGATAAGGTCTCTCTATGCAATTCAGGCTGGCCTTGAGCTTACTTTGTACCCCAGGCTAGTCGCAAACTCGCAACAATCCTCCTGCCTCAGCATTCCGAGTGCTGAGATTACTGTGGATTTTTTTTACTTGTATTGTAATACTGTTCTTTCTTAATCCATCAACAAATAAAACTTTAAAGAACTTGATACAAACATAGGCACACATACACACAAAACACATAGACTGTGTCTAGACAACGACTGTTTATAAAAGTGAACTATAAAATTCCTTATAACTAAAAAACTATTACTGGGTGTTTTTAAATGTGTAGAGCTGTGTTTTATCTATATTGGACAATTTAGATATAACTATAAGGAAAGTAGGTGAGTGGATGAAATGTCCTGTTAGGTCTGATTTTCAAAAAAAATATACATAAACATGATCCTCCAGGTTTGAGAAAAACTACAAATTTATTCTTTCTTATGACATGAGCATACTGCTCTACAAGTGAGTGTGCTGCTATTTGTGCAGCATTTCAACAATCATTCTGAAATAAGTCTATGAGAACTGTTAACAACAACAACAACAACAACAACAACAAAGCATGAAATGTTTTTTAAATCTACAGAACATTACTTTGTATCAGGAGTCAATCTGTCTCGAATTTACCAGTAGAACAGTAAAATTTCTCCCTTGATTAAGTGAAACCAGTTAACTGTTTTTATTAAAGTGTATTTTGGTAAAAACTTTTACAAGTTTTAAATGTCTTAAAATATTCTTCTCTATACATCGAGTTCCATAAACAGAAATAATGGCCCTTGAGACCCTAAACAAGAGTGAAGTTAATGTGAAAATACTTTTACCAAGTTTGAAAAGAGTGAATTTTAAAGGAAAGTTTAAAATTCAGCATTATTTTGCATCTTATGTTACTAAAAACAGCTTTTAAAAGTATCTTTGAACTCGAGTAAGGTGTTTGTAAGTCAACTTTATTTTAAACTCTAAATCAAACTTTTTGTACCTAGAAACACACTCCTGGCCAATTAGGCAATCCTTCAGTAATTAGAAGTTTTTTCCCATTTCTTCACACTAAGCTTAACAAACAAAAAGTTGCAAAAATTACACAACATTTCCAAATATCTGTCTCTTCCTGGAGAGAAGGGTTTGGGTGAGGAATAGGAGTGAAAAATAGGTTTGACTTTCTACTTCAAGAATTAAGGCCCCATCTTTCTGCACCTGACAAAAATTTTCTCATCAATTTCTTAATTTTTTTCTCTACTAAGGAATAAGAAATTTAAAAAGGAAGAGACATTGGAAGTCAGAAAAGAAACTGAAGACCCTGGCCCACTCAGGTACAGAAAGACAGAATTAGGAAGATGCTTACATTGTATCAGGACCTAGTATCTGGAACCTCATACACTGTCACATTTCAAACCACTTTTCCAAAAGGAAGAAAAAAATCTAGCATGAGACAGTCCAAAAAATAAGAACAAGACTTGGGTTTCTTAAAAGGGCTTTTTTCTGCTGCTTGATTTCTAAGAGCTCTTTATTTTATATGGTGGTCATAGAAGTCCTGAGTAATGAGGCACAATATTCCTTTTGTAAGTGGAAATATGAAATGGCTTTCTGGGTTATGTAAGAACAGCATGACCTACTGGTCATGGGTGTGTATGATGACAACCCTATGGCACTGACTTCCAATTGCTATACAAAGATGGTGTTTTGAAGAGTGGCTTTAATGTATTTGTGTTTAGAAATCCGTTTGCTGGAAATACATACTTCACTATTCTCTCATCCATATTTTCCACACATAGAAAAGTGCCTTAACTCAGCAGTGTTTGTTGAAGATGACTACTTAAATATCATACAAAACTAGTACCTCTTGTGTGTTCCTCTTGGACACATGACTTTACTACAGATGCCTCTGTCTCTGACCTCCAAATCAGATTGCTAGATGACTGTCCTTTACACGATCTATCGAGAATCCCAAGGACATGGCGACCAATTGTTTCTTCCGCAGCTGCTGTTGTCTTTACGACTTCTAAAAGGATCTTTAAGAGTCTGTTATTAGCTTTCTGGAGTGCATACCTGTATAGACAAGAATCGTTAAAATATAAAAGTATGTATTTCATTAATATTGCACAAAAAATGCACTATAAAATACTGTATGTGACTGGAAAAATATGTATTATTATAATACTATGCAACAGCACTTTCAGAGAAGTACTTGTTTCCAATTTATTTTGAAATTATATTATAAAATGGTTTTTTAAAAAATTTTAATCAGATTAGTTATAACATTTAAAAAATGTTTTATTGACATTTTAAAAATGTTTCACTAGTATTAAAAATGTTTTGCTGTCCTGAAACAAATCAAACAATTGAACTTAGTAACTAAAGAACTTAGTAACTAAATCAGAAAAATATTTTAATGAGATAAAACTTAAGTTTAGAAAAGATAATACCCAAACGTAGTAAGTTATTGAGCTTGTAACACTATTTAGTTATTCACACACATATTTACATTTCATCTTTTTATGTGCCAAATAACATTTTAAAATGTAATTATAAAATACAATTTTAAAATATCACTAGGAAAAAAAGTGGTACTCTATCTAAGCCTTAACAAGGGTAAATAATGGTTAAATTACAAACAGCAACAGAGACCTATTTTTAAGATATACAATGAAATTTCAATCTGCCAACACCATGGGCAATACTACAGGCCATTTTTATATATCTGCTTTAAACAAAAATACCTCTAGTTACACATGCAACACTCATATGAGCTAGAAGAAAAAACCCTATTTGCACCTAAATGGAAATGACAGTGTCTCTTTTTAAGAAGATAAATAATATATATATATTTTAAATTAGAATACTGCTAACTATCCTTTAAAATACATCAGCACTTAGAGATAAACACTATTTACATTAAAATGTCTATATTCCTAAATATTTTCCCACATAAAAAAGTGTAAAACATATACATTTTAAAAACAAAAATGTGATCACTCGAAAATGTTTCTGTAAGGTTATTTTTTATTTTTTAGCTTAACATGAATATTTTACCATGTCAAGAAATTCACTTCCATAAATAGTAATTCAAAAGATTACCTGACTAATTCCCTTAACAACTTAACAATTTACTCATTCTAACAGCTTACTTCAATGGAAGTACTACAGTAGCAAACTTTATACTTAAATATATGTAGATACAATAAAGAGATTTTCATAGAACAGGTCTCTAGGCTTAAGAGCTTTTGTTCTCAGACTCACTTCACACTGTAGGGGGCTACTATAAGTAGGTTAAAGGATATCTGTTTCACAGGCACATGGAACACCTATTTTAAGACAAGGTAATAAAAGGAGCTTTAGCATTTGTCAAGTGAAAGAGACAGTTCTATTTTTGTGCCCAGATCAAGTTCTCTGTTTATATAAGCAAGTATACTCAGAACAAAACTTGTGGTAATTTAGTAAGAAGTAAAAGATTTTATATCCTTAGCTACTACTACTAAGATTTTAACCAATCCTCAAATCCCAGGAGGAAGGTAATGTGAAAATATTCCTATTTAAATTATTAAAATTAATATAATGACAAAAAAGAAAAATGAACATTCATTTTTATCAGCATTCACTATAAAATTCCTATAAACACTATAATTTGTAAAATATACAAATTAGTGATAAATAATATAAAATAAACACAGTGTTTATTTTATATTGGCATGGTAACTCTAATTTTCATACACTGTCTTTCTTGTTTGAGTTCCATACTGACTGCGTTCCATACTGATGATCCAATGGGGAAGCCAAAATCTTAGGGGCCAAATTCCTCCATGCAAGCTGAGGAAGGAGGTTAGGAGGACACAAACGGGTTGACAGTACAGAAATTGGAAAAGGAGGAAATTAAGTTAGTAGATATTAGTTTTAATTTGAAATTAAAGAAATTTTTATTTGAACAAAATAAAATTTAAAATATTATGCTTAAAGGTCTTAATATTAATGGGAGATAGCTATTTTCTTATAGTATAGTATTTACATTTTTATATTAACCTCTAAAAAACCTATGAAAGGAAAATTTTTAACAGTGGGTGATTTATTTTTTCCTAAAACTGGAAGATGGGTTAAAAATTCTCTGTATTTTACTGAAAATACATGAAAAAAGCTACATGTGAACAGAAATACTTTCTCAAAAATAAGGATAAAGAAACCAAGGAATAGCTTACTCTGAATGAATGTTATACAGTAGAAGGGAGAAGAAATCAAGCTTGTAAATAGAACTTGCTTTTAACATACAAAATGATATTAACAGCATAAGTAATCAAGAAAGATCTGATAACTGAATAATACCTAAACATCTAGAGAGAGGTGATAAGTGTCTAATCAAAAATTACATACAAATAACTTTTTAAGAATTTGTCTATTTAAGGATCAAAAGCTGATATTCCTTTACATGTATGAATATGTTTAATATAAATAGAATGATGATATTTTAAGAGAGTAAATATGTACAAGATAAAAATAAGGACAGATAGTTTATTACTTTGCAACAGTTTTAATTGCACTGAAAAAAGTGCACATTTTACATACCTCTCATTGGACAGAACATCAGGAGGCATATCTTCAGGTTTTCTGTCCAATTCCTTTACTTTAATCTGTTCCTCAACTTCCACTTGGTTTTCATTTCCATTCTGTTTCAGTTTGTGAAAAGGCAGAGAGCAGAAAACAGAAAGGAAACCTGTCATCTTGGAAAGAACATCTCATTCTGCGTAAGAGTGTGACATGAAATAGAACCTCTGTGCACACAGTACATACTGCTTGAAATAATATTTAATTGTATTTTAAAAAGAGATCAGCAATATCAAAATGAGATAAAACATTCCAGCGCACAGATGAAAAATTTTAATGGGTTCAAACTACATGTTATATAGTGGGACAAGGTTACTTCTTGGCAAAACAACAACTGCTACTGTAACGATGCCAGATTCAAATTACCTTAAATAGAATACAAGATATTTCGACTCTACCTACCTTACATGTAAGCAGCCACAAATATGTTAAGCTCAGCTATAAAAATACATGTTATACCACCAACAAAGACAAACAAATCCTACTGCATTGCTGATCCATTGCTCCTAAGTGGGCCAAAGTCCATACTACCTGTGTTTGCGTACTGCTGTTGCGCAGCTCACAACACAGCTTCTCTCTTCCAGCTAGAGACAGCTGCTTTAGTGCTTCCAGCTCCTCTAAAAGCAACCTCTCTCTCTCTGAAACCAGGTTTTCATTATCTATTGAGGATCTCTAAATAAGAAAAAAGGTCATGAGAGAATATTGTTTGCGATAGAGGAAAAGAGCAGAAACATAAAGCAGATTTCTTTTAACCCCTTGATCTAAAGTTTTATATATGATTTGTACTCTATTTTAAGGGGTTAAAAGGCATATACAAAGTTCAATGCAAAATTTGAAATCTAAAAAAACTTTTTGTGTTTCTGTTTATTGAGATCAGATCTATGTAGTTCAGGCTGACCTTGAACTCACTATGTAGTCCAAGCTGGCCATGAACTGTGGCAATCCTGCCTCAATCTCGAGTGCTGGAATTACAGATGTGTACCACCACGCATAGCCTAAGAGAAAAAAAAATTTAAGCTTAAATATTCAGGAATTTGTACAGTTCAATTGATATTTTTATGTCAATTTTGCATTGAAAATTCAGAAGTCTGAATTCATGAAAAACAATGAAGAAAAGCAAAAATGATTTTTCCAAATGATATATTTTAATCTTAAATCCCAATTTTCTTATTATTTTACATTTAAAAGAATATATATTAAGTTTTCTATTTCTTAACATTTTAGTTTTCAAAATTAAATTCAATAGATTTGTTTTCTTAAGATACCTTACATATTTGCTTTTCTGCAATGACTTTTGTTAAGTATATTTTATATAGTAATTGACAAGAATCCAGCTCCCAAGTACCATAGAATGTAATTAAATTTAGTCAAGAAAGTGATAAGAATGTTATATAAAATTTGCATTTTTCAAATCAACAAGTTTTCCTAGAAAAAGTTCCAGAAACATACTACTTCAGATTTCCATTCATGATTAAAAGGGTAAAGATAGATAAAGGTAAACCATGGAGATGCTAACTGATGGACTCACAGAACAATAAATGAAAATAGGAAAACTGGATGATAGCAAGCACCTCAGCACAGAGTATTTCCAAAACTGTTGGAGTATTTTTGCTATGTATGCTCAACAGAATGATTAATGATTAAAAACTAAGCATAGAGCCACTTTTCCAGAGCCTGAAAGACAATGCACATTGTGCCTAACAAAATCTAAAGCTGGTGTGCTAATGGAGTGTACTCTTGATGTTAAATATTTGTAGTATATTAAGATCTTGACAAAATAATTCTGCCTTTTAGAAAAGCTACATAAAGATACTATTATTTTAATTGGAGAGAAAAGGGACTCTAAGTCCCATACCTGGGCTAACTGTCTATTAAGTCTCTTAATCTCTTCTTGTAGCTGCTCCTGGTCTTCTCGCTGTCTCTCCATTTGACGCATGTGTGCCTGCCTCAACATTTCTGTTGCCTGCTGATGCTCTTCATATTGTCGCACAAGTTCCTGCCTCATATCTTCCAACTGTTCTTCATTTAACATGAGCTGTCTGGAAGCATCCATGCTCGATACCAACATCTCATCATGGATCTTAAAATAGTTAAAAAAGATTCACACAGTTTAACACATTTTATAGAAATCTATCTGCATTGATAAATAAATATGAAAACAAGTCTACTAACTCAATAAAGCACCTTAAACAACTCTTAAAAGATATTTTTATTAGTGCATATTGATTATAGAGTAATGAGGTTTGCTGTGGCATTTTCACAGATGTATATGATATACTTTAAGCATATCTTTCCCATTAATTTCCTCTACCATTCACTCTCTGGTTCCTGATCCCCTTTCTCTAATAGTCCCCTAACAACATGAACTCAGTTTATCACCATTACACTATTTTCCAAAAGAAGGAAAGCAGCTATTTATTAGTTTAAATTTACTTCTGAAGAAGAAAAATAAAGATGCTCAAGACTCCTTCTGTTTTTTTTTTTTTTCTTTCTCTCTCTCCTCATTGTTTTTTGGTGGTGGTATTAGGAATTGAATTCAGAGGCTTGAACATTAGGCAAGCACTGCACCAATGAGCTATTTCCCTACCCCTCTTTATTTGATTTTGAGTCAGGGTCTTGCTAAGTTGCTTAGGGTGTCTTGGACTTGTGATTCACAGCTTGAGTGGGTATGATTACAGACTTGCACCATCACACCTAGCTTCCTTCTCTTATTGAAGCTCTAGTGCCATTATCCTCTTGACATTTTATGATGGAGAAATAATATGAATATTTATATCTTAAAATTAAATTTAAGAAACATAAGAAATTTTACTTAATTTTTATTATGCAGTGGTTACCGCAGTATTATAATAGAGATGTCTTTGATAAGAAAAATTTCAGTAAGCTTTTAATGGGAAACAAAAGCTTCATGAGAAGAGAATGGGTCTTATGAGTACTTCAACTCCTGAAGAAATAAGTAACTGTTTAACAGTTGCTGGTAAATTAAAGGTTTTCATGAACCTCTTTAATACAAATTTTGTATTCCATAGAAAGCTGATAATTTTATTGGAATACATCTCTGAATAACACATTTCTCTGAACATTAATAATAAATATGCTTCAGATCACTTAAAAAGACTTATTATTTTCTGTTAAAGTCAAGAAACAGTTGATGTAACAGATCTTCCACTAATGAACAAATAAAAAAGAATTAATATGCCAGGCATGATGGCACGCATCTGTAATTCCAGCTAAGCTACTTGGAAGGTGTAGGCAGGAGGACTGCAAGTTCAGTGCCAGCTTGGGCAACTCAGAGGCCTCGTGTCAAAATTTAAAGCAAATATAGGGGCAGGGGAGCCAAGGTTGTAGCTTAGTGTTAGATTGCTGTCTCATATGTGCAGGCCCTGGGTTCAATTTTCAGTACAACATATAGAGAAAAATAAAGAGATGGAGGAAAAGAAGAGTGGGGATGAGATAATATTAGTATAGACACACAAAAATGCTTCAGATTGTCTTCTAAGGAGGTTGCAATTTCCTTATACATTCTTATATTTACTGAGCAAATCTTTTCATCACAGATATTATCAAATTATATACAAGTACTCCTGACTTGGTTGAAAATTAGTGCAGGTGTAAGTTAAAATGAGTTCTAACTTGTTCAGTATCTCTAGATAAACAAGAATATTATAAACCAGATTTATTTTTACTAATATTGTATCACTTAACTATACACTTTTCAATTAATAAAACCACAATAATAATGTGAATCATAATCAAAATCAGACTTGATATTTTCACCCTCTAGTAAAGCATTATTGCTACTATTTTTGTAATAAGCTTTTCTTAATCCTTTTTTTTTTTTTTTTTTTTGGTACCAGGGATCAAACACAACTTAGCACTTGCCAGGCAGGCACTTATGCTGCTGAGCTAAATCCGCCCCCCAAAATAATAATAATAAATCCCCAGCCCTTTTTTTTAAATCTTGAAAGAGTATACTTACAGATTCTCTGACTATAAATGTTTCATCTTTAGAGAATAATTCTTCTGAAATAGTCAATCTATGGTCCTTTAATTCTAGAACATCATCAAAATCACCATTGCTTGATAACACAACTTCCTGTCCATCTTCTAACTCTTTACTAAGTGGTTTATATTCTTTTTTAAATTTCATTTCCATTTCCTCCAAAGTCTGAAGACTAGCTTGCCCCTGTGATAGTTTTATTTCACCAAAATGCTCTTCTTCCTGCTGACAGAGAGTGTGTGCTTGTTTTGATGATGATGTGTTTTCTTTTCCCCTAGATAATCTAGATAGTTCAGTCTGTTGAGCAAATGCTACACTCATTGATACAATGACCTAAAGAGAACAAACAAAAAATTGATTTATAAATACCAGCAGAAATTTTAAAAGCAAGTTATTACTCAAAATTGTACATGTTAGAAAAAAGCCTGATTTATGGTTTTAAACAAAAAGAAATCATATGATAAAGTGATTCAGTGTCTCTATTTTTCAAAGTATTTATTCTATTACTTGGTTTTGAAATAAATTTTTTTCCTACTACAACAGTAATAAATATTCCATATAAAAACCAGAAAACAAACCTTTATATTTCTTTCTTCCTATTCGCTATAAGCACTTCAGCAAACTTACCTAAATCTCCTTCTTTTTCTGTACATATGGATATGAGTAGATACTGATACACATTTTCCTATCAAAAAAGTGACTGCTTAAAAAAATGTAATTGGTTTTTATAGCTTTTCTATATTTAAAGTTTTGAGCCAAGAAATAGATTTCTATATACTTTTCAAAGAGTTCAAAGATTCACATTACACAGATGCATTATAAATTTATTCAATTAATTCTCTATCATTGGGTGTTTAGATTTATTCCACTCTTTTACTATTTTGAACATCACTGTGAAATCTGTAGTTCTATCATTGTATATATCTTTTCTTTTTTTCTCACAATAAATTCACTGAAGTGGGACGCTTAGCTTGTAAGACTAGTAAGTATACTACACATTTCAATCTAATCTGCTTTCCCACTGCAGTTATGATCACAAATCTGCTTACTTTACTCCCTCCTAACATAGGTGCTTTGAAATTCTGACAGCTTTGCTCTGACAAAACCCCCAGACTTTAAGAACGTAATGTAGCAATGACTTTATTCAAAGTACTACCTTCATGGGGCTGGGGATTTAGCTCAGCGGCATAAGTGCCTGCCTTGCAAGTGCGTTGTAGTGAGTTCAACCCCCAGTACAGATTAAAAAAAAACCAAACAAACAAAGTACTGCCTTCAAGGATAATTTATAAAGGGTAAAGGCTAGCCACCAAAAGCCTAGGATAAGCATGGTTGAGACCAGAAAACTTTGTCTACTGACTTCCAGCCTTCTCAAACTACTTTTCTTTGTCATTCCTAATCACATAACTGAACCTTGTTTTAATTTCCTGAATGGACCTGATTTATCTATCTGAGGTTGTGATTCCACCTGGGTCCTGCTAGCCTACTTTTTTCCAGATGCTATATCCTCCAGATGGTGAATGATATCCTGCTTCAATAAAAAACAAAACAAAACAAAATAAAATACAAGATAGTTATACTACTAGTGTCTCTTAGTTCACGAAAAGAAAGGTTTGTGCTAACGTTGCTTGGAGAACTTTTTATGGCCATATCTTGTACTCTAATTACTTTAAAGATAACAATACTCAATGTATTAACTATTATTATTCTATTATTTTGTTATGAAATTTTTATTGTTTTCCATAAAATAAAAAAATTACTAAGGAATAATCAGTGATTAGACCATTGTTTTATTTAATCTTCAATATAAAATACAAGGTAGGTATTATTACTATGCCCATTTAATAGAGAAGGCAACTAAGGAAGACAGAGATTAAGTAATTTGACTCCAGCTACAAAACAAATAAACTATGGAAGATGGACTCCACAGTCCTGCAGTTTTAATTTACTTTCTAAAATAAAATACTGTACCATTAACCCCACATTTGAATAGCTGCGCTTAGAAGAGTAAAGGTCAACTGACAGAGTATTTGTAGTATTAAGGCAAATGCTGAGAAAAATGGAATGCAACAAGATTAGAAGCCATGAAAAAGGTCATATACCTAATCAATGACAGCAGAGATTTGAACCAAATGATATCTACTGTAGACATTAACCACCTAAACATCCTGTTAAACTGCCTTTGTTCAGACAGTCTCACCTACCAAGCAGAACCTCTTGAATAGCTCAGGCAGAAGAGGTTTGGTAATAATGTCCTGGTCTCTCACCTGGAATATACGCTTATTAAGGTCAAATGTCCAAAGAGAGGGTTGAAAGAATTAGTTAACTAAATAATAGGACTTATTGTCCTTCTGGGCAGAATAAAGAAAGCCCACAACAGTCTTTCTTTTCTACTGATAACAACTAAAACCTCTGAACAAAATAAAGTAATCACTAGAGAACTCTGAAAAGTCAACAAAGCCAGAGTGCAGAGGGGAGTTAAGACTCAGAAACAATTCACATGGGAAAGGTGAAACAGAACTTATGGTCTGAATCTAGCTGGATTCACTGCATGTTTTTTAAAAAATTCATTTCGTGGATAATGAGACCCAGGGTTTTGACTACATATATCCTAAACATTCAATATACATTTCAAAATTAGATGATACATATTTTTTTTGGTATGAATTCACTATTAGCAGACCTATTCTAAAATAATTGCTTAAGGAAGTTTTCCAGGCTGAAAGGAAGTAACACTAAAGGAAACTTGACATTTAAACACCAGAATACACAATCTTTTCCTGTACATATGGAATTCCACTTGCTCAAGTAAGACCACATTTAAAATGAATTTAAAAGAACTGAAATCACACACAGTATGTTGTTTGACCACAAAGAAATAAGGTATTAACTAAATCAGCAGCAAGAAGCTATCTGAAAATTCCAAAGACATAAAAATCAGACAACACATATGTAAGTAGCCCATGAATCAAAGAAAAAGGCACAAAGTAAACTAGCATAGTATACTTTAATTGAATGGCAATTAAAATGCAGCATTAGCATTGTTTATAGAGTAATTTATAGCTTTAAATGCATAAATCAGAAAAGAAAGGTCTTTTAGAAAATTAGAAAAAAGAAGAGTAAATTAATCCAAAGAAAGCAGAAATAAGAAAACAAAAAAGATGAGTAGCGATCAAAATGAAAATAAAAATTAAAACAATATAAACAACAATGAAACTAAAAGTTGGATGCTTGAAAATATCAATATACTCAATAACCTAGCCAAACTAACAAAAGGAGAAATTAGGAATAACACTATAGGTCGTACAGATATGAAGTGACAAATGAATACTACAAAAACTCTAGTTACAGAAATTCAACAGCTCTGATAAAAGGGACCAAAAGAAATAAGATAACCTGAAAAAAGCTAAGATGACCAAAGAAATTGCATATAAAGTTGTTTAAAAATTTCAGCAAAGATGACCCCCGGCCCAGCTGATGTACTGGAAAATTCTACAAAATACTGCAGGATGAAATAATGCCAATTCTACATAAATTCTTCCAGAAAATAGAAGAAGAGCTGATATATTTTAACATTTTTTGAGTTCATCACTATTCTGGTATTAGATCCTAACAAAAACAAGAAAATAAAAATATAGATAAAATTCCTCATGAAGACACATGTACATATTCTTGACAGAATATTAGTAAATAGAATACAGCAACATATAAGGGACAGGGTTGTTTCCAAAGGGAAGCTTTTGGGAGTGACTGAAAGATATATCTTTATATCTTGATGTGATACTGGTTTATAATCACTAATGTTCATTAAAACATACAAAAATCTGCACTTATTTCATATTATGTAAATTATACCCCAAGAGATATGATTGCAAACAACAAAAGTCTGACCATATGACAGATTACAAAGGAAGCTGTTGAAATTTTGAAAACTCAGTATGATGATCACTTTCTTTTGTGTTTTCATTTAAATTAGAAAGAAATGATCAAAATAATTTTAAGAATTCTATAATTTGGAAACTACAAAACCAGACTCAAACACCCTCTTATTCTCTTTTCCCTTTGTTGTACTAACAAAATTCCACCTGTGCCTACAAATAAACCTCACTCTACCCTTTGTCTTTGAACCTGATCTTAACCAAGAAAGGAAAAATCCAATGACGCAAACTGGTCGCACTTTAAATTCATACCAATATCCTTGCAATGTGCCCTCAGTGATACTCAACAATAATTCAATTTCCCATTCCAATTCTCTCATACTCTCCACCATCCCTCTGCCTCTTATCTCTGTTTCCATTCTCTGATGTTAACTTTGCATCCTATTTTTGTGAGAAGAGAACTTCGAGTAAAGAACTTCCACAGGTTTCAAGTATGGCATCTGAAAACATACCTGAATATGTTTCTGCCTTTAAGTACAAAGACTACAACACAGGAAGAACACTAGGAGACAAGAAGGTAGATCTCTTGCAAATGGGAAGGGATTTTAGAGACTGAAGAGGGGGAGGGGAAGGAGAAAAAAGTAGAATAAATATGTCATGCACAGGAACCTAATAACCTCATGAATATAAACATTTTCTGTCATAAACATGGAATAAAATTAATGTATCAACAAAAAGGAAAATGGGTAAAGGAGAACTAAAGGATGAGGCAGGGAAAGGGATTTTAAAAAGAACCACATTACGTACATGTACCCCAATATATGACTGTAAACTGCAGCTACTGCAAACATGTACTAATAAAAAACACACACAAACAAACCCCAAGTATTTCATGCCTTCTTCCTATTATTACAGATTACACTGCCATGCTCCTATATAATGGGAACTCCCCATATAACAAATTCCCTCCTCCACTCAAGTGCCCTGCTCCACAACTGCTGCTCTCTCTTCTCAATCAGCTATTTTTCCTTTTTTGCCCATCAATTATTTCTATTTGCAACCTCTCATCTTAAACAAAAACAAACCAGCAACAACAAAAATCCACCATTTGACTCTCTACATCACTGTTTTGCTACCATTCTATTTTTCTAACCCCTTTTAAAGTAAAACTCAAAATAGTTCACCTCATTCCTTCTCTTCGCACTCTCAAACTGAAACTAGCCAGAGGCCATCTCCATCAGGCAGTCAAGTATGTTCTTGTAAGTCAATATGATTTCATGTTGTAAAATCAAACAGCTGATTTGCAGCTATAATCTTTCTTTATCTATCAGAAACATCCAACATAATTTAATACATTCTTTTCCTAATACACTTTTATTACTTGGGTTCTATAATGCAATTCTTTTGTTCCTTCTATATCTAACATACTGCTCTGTGTTCATTTCCTTTGACTTCCTTACTTCTCCACCACTAAACAATGGGATATTCTTTCCTAGTCCTAGTTTTCCTATCCATATTCACTTTGTATGTTTGTATTTTCAATTTTTTTTCATTGCAACAAATGGTAAACACATACACACACACACCAACAAAAATAAAATATATTTTATATTATGATCCAAAACTTACATAATGCACCTCTGTGAATGTTTACACAATGGAACGTTTCTATTAATACTAAAATCCTATTCTCAACACACTAAATTGATTATATGACTTAAAAATGGGTTGCAACTAACAGTTTGAAAAAACTACTTGCTATACTAACTCCCACATTTAGATTTCCTAGTTTTTCCCTATTTCCTAAGCCCTAGATTTATATATCTAACCATACTGACATTTACACATTTAGTAAGTTTGTTTTTCATTTAATGAGTCAAAAGCTATTAACTAAACTCTCCCACTCCTCTGCAAAAACTACCCCTTCGCAGTATTTTATATCATACTGATTCTCTGTAAATAGCAATTCCATTTTTCCAGGTCAAATATCCTAAATTAATATTCACCCTTTAAGTGTGATTCCTGGCCGCATTCCCCTGTATTTCTGCCTCCTGTGCCTCATTACATCTTATAAGGAAATAAATCAAGATTGCACAATTTTGAAGGAAATGGGTTTATAGTTTAGGGGGTTGCCAAGCTGAATCAAACAACTCACAACTGAGTTAGCAGCTGGGTAACAGGTCTTCACAAACTGTAGCCAACTTTCCTTGCTATGTCTTGGAGATACCTGTTAGACAGAGTATGTCTTGACTTTTTCCTTTATTTTTATATTTCCAATGCCTTAAAGTCCTCAACCTGATACCCAGAATTCACTCCATCATTTCTTTCAGATTTTCCTCTCATAGTCATTCAGAGACAAGGTCTCATTATGTAGTTTAGGTCTGGCTTGTACTTACTATGTAGTAGAAAATGGTCTCAAATTTGCAATGATCCTCCTGTCTCAGCCTCCAAAGAGCTAGAATTACAAAAGTGTATCACCATGCCTACTCTATTATTACTTGAAAATGTGAGGTATTCCATGACACCCTATGTAAAAGCAGTATCATTTTATTCTCGATGGATACTAATCTTATTCCCTGGCTATTGTTTCTTTGCAGTATTTATTGTCATCTGTGTCTAGAGATCTAGCTATACAACTAAAATGTAAGGTCTGCAGGAGCAAAGTTCTCACCTTTTTTTCCTGCCATACGCATCCTCAGAATACTGTCTGCCAATAAAGTATAAATACATGTGTATCTTCAGTTGTGCGTATCCAAATCACAGGAGAAATCTACTGTGACCTACCCTGGGAATCATTATTCCTACTGGGCATCTCCTACATGGCCTGAGCTTTCAGCAAAATGGTTTCCAATCTTTTCCAACACCATACCTGAGGATATAAGGGTGGAGCATACTCTCATCAGTACATGTCAACAATCTATATTATTCTTGGACAGAGCTTGGTCATCAATGTTGTCTCTCAGGCCATAGTACAGTAGTTTGGCTGCCTTAAGAATAGTTTTCACTGGCCAATACTTTAGTGTTCTGCTGTTGGCACAGATGAGTAATGCTTTGTGAAGCATCTTTTTTTTTTTCTTTTTTGGTATTGGGGATTGAACTCATGACCTCATTCTTGCCAGACAGGTTTGTAAAGTATCTTTATAATATCTCCATTAAGTAACTTTCTTAAGATCACATATTTAATAAACTAGAAGCACAAGAACTGATATTATACACAATACCAAGTGTCATGTTAATTACTATAGTATGATACTCTGATAAAATAGTCCACTTGAGACATCTCCTTGGGTCTGGAGGTCTTGGTCTCCTTATGGTTTATATCTAAATGCCTCCTAAGACTGCATGTGCTTACAGGTGGGGCTTTTGGGAGACGGCTGCATCATGAGTGTGTCATACATATCACTGGATTAGTCCACTGGTGGGTTGCTAGCTGAGTGTGATGTTGGGAGATAAAGCCTGGTGGGAAGAAGTGGGTCAGTGTGGGTGTGGCCTGGAAGGATATACCTACCCATCTACCTATCTACTACATCTCTTTTCTCATTCCTTCACCCTGCTCTGCCTCCCACTGCCATGCCATGAATCACTACTCTCACCACTCTGCTATGCTGCTCTGTCTTGGAGTAAGTCAAAAACAGCTACAAATTGTGAGCCAAAGTAA
The DNA here is from genome assembly GCA_004027295.1 of Dolichotis patagonum. Lineage (NCBI taxonomy): Eukaryota > Metazoa > Chordata > Mammalia > Rodentia > Caviidae > Dolichotis > Dolichotis patagonum. The sequence goes on from PVJX010000908.1 coordinate 109,717, forward strand.
AGCTTCCCTACCTCAGTTGTGGGTGTTGGTTCTTGTGGTTCAGCAATGAGAAAATAATGCAAACATACTTAACAGTTTAAAAGAGTCACTCTGGCATAACAGCTAAGGACACAGAGATAAGCAAAAATCTACAATGATAAAGACACCTCCACTTAGCAAGAGCTATTGGTCAGTGATAGTGCTTCTTTAGTGTCTGTAGTTATTAGTAACACAGTAATTTCTCTGGACAAGAAAGGCAAGCAAGGTAAAACATATAAGACCATTCATTTTCTTTTCCTGTCTTTCCCTGTACTTTTACTCACAAGGTATCAAATATATAGACTTGTAGGTTTCTAATTAATTACTGTCTACATCCAGAAATAAAGTCTTTCTTCAAGAAAAATTGACGGAAGTTCCATTTAATGTAATCATAGTTGATCTCATCTAATGACTTAATGAAGAAATATATATGAAATTTATAAAAACAAAATACATACCAGTAATGCAATCTATGCTTTTCGAAGTGTCAAAGAATACATAAACCAAGGAACTCTTCTCAAAAATATAAGCTTACCTTAGCTACTTCTTCTTCTAATCGTTCTTGGTACTGTTTTTCTAGCAATGTAACCGTGTTTGTTTCTTGTTTCACTCCAGATTCACCAGAAAACTAAATTAAAAAGCAAACAATGTATATCTATTTTCACTAATTGTATACTACTTGTTTTTGAGGTCTACTCTCTTTTTTTTTCCTTTTTTTTGGGGGGGGTGTACTGGGAATCAAACTAGTGACCTTGCACTTGCCAGGCAGGTGCTTGAGCCACTGAGCTAAACCCCTGACCCCTTTGAGGTCTACTCTCAAAATATTCTCACAGCATCACTATTTCTTAGAAAACTTGTGGATATTCTCGCAAAAATAAATTCTTGTTCCCCTTTAACTAAAAGCCTAATTCTAGTGAGTAATTCTCTTAAACAATTATACTTAGTATTGTGAATGCAGAAATACAGTACAAAGAGAAAAACATATTTATATACTTGTAACTAATCCTAATGTCAGAGATATTTCAATATAATTAATAAGACATATATACACATAGTTTATTTGAAATAAAATGCTAAATATTGGCTGCTTGCTTATGATATTACACATAAACTTTCTTGAGCTATTGTAATAGGATCCAATTTTCCACAAATACAAATTATTTTCATCAATATAAAAAGTAACCCTTTTTAGAAATGTAAACATTCTCAGCGTATATCTATTTACCAATAATTTCAGTTTCACCCAGACACAGAGTAAAGGATGAGTGCAGAATAATCAAGAATGTGGCTACTCTCTCTCTCCAATATTCTGAATGAAGAAGAGCAATAAACAATTATCTTTATTTTCTCTAAGAAGTAGGAGCTAAAAGTCTACTGAGTGAAGATGAAGATTAAAGTTTTACAATTGGAAGTTTGAGAAAACTTTTTGAGAATTAGGAATAATACAATGTTGAGGAGGGGTAGAGAGTGGCTCAGTCTAAGAGGCTTCACCCCTTCCAGCTTTAGCATTGTGGATTTTGGGAATTTCTAAATTATTCTAAAGATAGCTTGGTCCTATTTCCTGTGATGGAAAGAAACAAATCACGTTGTTCACTGAAACTGATTTGTTATATAGCCCACAAACAGTTATATAGCCCACAAACACAAGACAAAATTTAAACTCTAACATATTTAGGCAAAATTTAACTTTCCATTTTTTCCTAGGCTACGGAAATACATTAACTTTCTTTAGTCTAGGTTTTTTATATTATGCTTATGTCTGGAAAATATTTATGGGTAACTACTAAGCCACAGATATAAAACTGAAAGAAAAAAGTCACTGCAATTAACACTTTAAAATAAAAATTAAAAATTATACCTCTATTGTACCATCAATGTTTTCTTTTAGACAATTTCCAGCATATACTGTTCTCTGTCCATCAGATGCTTTTACTGCTGCTGAATCAATGGAGGGGCTAAATATAAATAAAAGAGGATGAAAGAATTAAAGTTGTGTGTTTGTTTTGTGATTCATCTAAAACTTATGCTATGCATAAAATGTGTACTAGGGCAGAGAGACAAAAATGACAGATTAGGGTTTACAGATATTGTAACTTAATTTATATTTTTGCCAAATTTTTCCATTTAAAAATAACATGAATGATGCACAATTTTAACATATCACCAAATGAATTTTATAGCATTTTATAAAGGTTACTATAAATGTACAATACAGAGATGCTATAGATACTGGTATTTTTTTAAAAAGGTACCTTAGATTTATCTGAGGTAAAAAGGTAGTATCTTTTACTAAAACTTGTTTTACACATGTATGTATATATCATAGAAAAAAGGCTGGAAGAACAACAGCAAAAGTAACAATGATTATCTTTAGTCAAACTGACAAGCAGTGGCAATGAAGATTCTTATTTTAAGCAGTTATTTTTGGACTTTGTTTTTACTCTATTCACATACATCTTTTGGCATTCATGTCTGTACTCTGAATTCTACAACCATTCATTACTTTGTAAAAATGTTTCTCTTAAAAAGCTTAACTTACCAGGTATGATGGCACATGCTTGTAATCCTGACTACTCAGAAGACTAAGGCAGGGAGATTTTAAGTTTGAGACAAGCCTGGCAAACTTAGTAAGACTCTATCTTAAAATAAAAATGGCTGGGGATGTGTAGCTCAATAGTAGAATGCTTGCCTACATGTATGATGCCCTGGCTTCATCCCTACCCACAAGCTAACAAATATATACACTTCTGGATTTCAAGTTAATTAAAATGAACAAACACCCAAAAGAGTTAACTTGGGTAACAAAAAGAGGAAAGATTAGTATTTAAGAAACATGAGGAAAAAATAAAAGGAGAAAATTTGTAATTCTGATTATCCACTCATTTGACTTTAACTGCAAAAACACTACTTAGTCCACAAATATAATTCTTCACTGTCATTTTCATGTGTAACCACCCATACTGCCTTTATTCCATCCTCTTCTTGCTTACACACCCTACTTTTTCCTACTGTCTTTCGCTCTTCTTAAAAAAAATTGACCACATATAAGCTATATCATTATCCCATTCATTACATGTAATTCATCTGTATTGATGCTCACTTGGTTGTTTCCAAATGTTAATTATGAAAAACAATGCTGTAAGATTCTTACAAGTATATCTTTGCATGTTTCCACGAATACCTTTTATGTGATAAATCTTGTAACTTGTTAAACTCACTACTTGCAATCTGAGTATAGTATCATATTCTGAAGTATTTCACTTTCATAATAGTATCATTTAAGTGCTCTCTTACAACTTCAATAATGTGTATGAACATCTTAAAACTTTGCAAGAATGTGTCTTGATTTCTGAGGGTAAATTTTCTTTCAAATGCTACTGTATATATAAGTTTCTTTCCTGCTGTGAAATGTATATTCATGTTTCCTATCCATCTCATCTTTCTAAAAACTTCTCTACCCTTTCTTGCTTCTCTTAACTTTCTCACTATTTTGCCTGTTTTTCTTACTGGCCCTTACATACATAATTTGGGTCCTTGCCTTTGTTTCGTAGTTCTTATTTTCATAGCTGAGAACATCATTCTGATTATCCACTCATTTGACTTTAACTGCAAAAAACACTACTTAGTCCACAATAACAGGGTTCTGTAAGCTTTATAAAGTGTTAACTGTTAAAGTGAAAACAAAAAAATCTAACACCGAATTCACTACTTTCCTACAATGAAGCTCTTACTTAATTTACTGCCAGATTTCAGTAAGTATATTAATGTACCATTATTTTCCATACTCCCTAGGCCCAAATAACAGAAGATTCTTTATAATTTTCCCCTATGCTTGGATCTCAATATTCTTTTCATCAAAATGTTCTGACATTTATCCTTCATTTCCATTTCCCTGGTACCACTCTAGTAGGCAGTATTATAGAAATGTACACTAAAAATGCTACACAGATCTAGCATTAAACCCTGTCACTTTAGTTGAATCACTAGGCTATAATTCCCAACCATGTTCTTTTAAAAATTATTTGTGAATAATTACATCACGATTAGACTGAAGTACCTGGAAACAAAGGGCTACTTTATATAAATATTATTCTCCTTTCACAGCAGTTAGCCAAGGTTCTTCCCAGTTATTCATCTTCATAATGTTAATAATAATTATTAACATTATTATTACACAGAGATGTCTAAAAAATTTGCTGATAGTCATATAGCCAGTAAAAGTCAAATCAGCAGTCAAATGCAAACTCATCTGACTTGAAAACCCATGGACTTTCCAATATCATAGTATTTTTCTAAAATGCTTCCAGTATGAAGTTTTCAAATGATTATATAATAAATGGCTCAATTATTTTTCTTAAACAGTATCAAGTTTGCATGCAAAGACTGTGTAAGTTTAATTCAAACTGTGCTACCACTGTTTCACGATGTGTGACATAAGAACCATTGACTCATTAGTGTAACATGGCATGGCAATGAGTAATATTCTTCTTGGACAGGAGAGGTAGTGAATTACTAGTATTAACTGCAAAATTTTATAAACACATTTCAACTGATCAGTACAGAAATTAAAAGAGAGGTAGTGAGGTGACAGAAGTTGAAAGGTAGAGACAGCAAAGCAATCCTGAATTTCCAGAGATCTTCTATTTCTTCACACATTTGGACAGAAAGCATCACTAATTAAAGGAGAATTGTTTGAAATGCAGTGATGAGTTAGTAGATTTCTTGCTATCTGCCTATTTTCTTTCATATCAGAAAGTCTCAAGCAGTGGTTTCCAAATGCCAAATGCCAATCTGTAGGCCGTGGATCTCAGAATTATCTTGTTAAAAACAAAAATTTTCAGATTCCCTCTTAAGTCTTAAATCTCCAGATGTACAATCCAGGAATCTGTAATTGTGAATACACACACACACACACACACACACACACACACACACACGTGTGTGCATATTAGAAAGCCTCTGAACCACTAATCTTGAAGAAACTAGAAGCTTTATAGGCTGTACCAATACTGAATGAAAAACTTCAAAAGCACACATAGGCCCTGAAAAAAATGGGGACTAACAGATTACTTGAAAAGAATTATGGACATTCTGCATTTTGTCTTCCTCCACACTACAAAAACCTCTGCTGAGGTTACATCAACAAATGCCTATGTAGACATTAGTCCTACAGAAACACAAGTCAGTCAAAATTAGATTACAACTCAAGGGTTTGCATAGAAGTAATTATACAGGAAAGCATGTTTCCCTCTACTAAGGTATACATTAAAGCATATTTCCCTATAGTGAGCTATAAAGTATTCATTTAATAGCTATCTATGGAGTACTTACTATGTGGAGGAAATATTATAGATATGTAAAACATAAGAGTGACTTAAACAGACAAAGAGCCTACCTACCCTTCTACAGTTTAAAGTCCTTCCATGAGACAAACAATAAAGAAAATAAGAATAAAATCCCCTTAAGATTTACATACTTTTATATATATGGATATACAGAATATATGCAATGTTTAGATATCACACAAATAACAAATGATGTGTACATATACTTAAAATGGGTCATATTAATACAGAAAAAAAGGAAAGGCTATAGGCTTCTAGGGCATGATTTTAATTTCCAGAGGATGATCAAGAAAGGCCTTATGAGACCATGACATTTACAAACAGACCCAAAGAGAGAGGATCATGTTGGGCATACAAATACCTGGAAATGAGCATTCTAGCTGAAGGAAACAGCCAATGAAAAAACCCTAAACTTGGAGCAAACTAATCATCTGAGGACCCCAGGGAAGTTGTTTGGCTTGGGAACAGGAGGACAGACAAGGCAGTAGGAAATAGGGATTCTTTGTGCAGTACCTATTAAGATACCATGAGAGCAAAGGAGCACTAAAATAACCTCTCCAGTCTTAAGTGTTAAAAGCAAGGTCTGGCACCTGTACTGACTATATAGAAAAGAGAAGGAAGAAAAGAGTCCGAGTAATCTAGGAGAGGGATGATGATGGTAGGGACTAGTAGGCTGGTGAGGAATGATGCAGTTCAAATATACATTGAAGGCTTGTTCTTTTTTTTTTTTAAGATTTCTTCATAGATTGGAATAAATGTGTAAGAGAAAAAACAGTCATGATAGATGGAGATGGCTGCAGAAGGTATAAATTTTGAGAGGGTCCATAATTCTACTTGGTGATGGTGAATTTGAGTGTCAGACAGTTAAGTGAACGAATGGACAATGGTATCTTAGTTATCATATCAAAGTAGCAAAACTGACAGCCGTGGTGGTGCACACCTATAATCCCAGCACCTAGGAGGCTGAAGCAGAAGAGTTTGAGGCCAGCCAGGGCTACAAAGTGAGTTAAAGGCCAGTCTGAACTGTATAGTGAAACCCTATCTCAAAAAAAAAAAAAAAAAAGTAGCAAAGCTTAGGCACAGAATAAACAAATATATGCTTCAGCCTGATGAACCCAGGAGATTTAACACCTCTATAAAAGTATAAGTAGACTGAGCCAGGTTCCGGCCCTGGGATTGGGAGGAGACTCAGCAAGAAGACAAAGCATGCCCTCCTGTGAGTCAGGTTCCACCACTGGAATCAAGAGGAGACTCAGCAAGAAGTCAAAGCATGTCTTCCTGTGGGCCAGGTTCCACCACAGGGATCAGGAGGAGAAAGCATGCCTTCCTGTGGGCCAGGTTCTGTCATGGGGATAGGAGGAGATTTAGCAAGAAGACAAAGCATGCTTTCTCATGAGCAAGCTGGTGCATGGGCTGGGAAACCAGAAGAGCATATCCATCATCAATCTCCCAACACTCCTGGTAAGCACCTGGCTGACTGGGAGGATTCATCTGGTAACCCGAGTAACTATTCTAAAGATACTAATATGTTGTAAAACAAGCACTGTTAAATTCCTAACATCTTGTTTTGAAAACCTGTATAGCTATGGGGTTTTTTGTGTGTGTGGTTTTTTTTGTTTGTTTCTTTGTCATTTTGCTTATGTTGATTTTTAGGCTGGTTTGCATTTTGATTTTTCTGGTTTTTCTTTTTTCTCTTTAAAATAAAAAAATGTACAATAGATATTGTGAATTGGGAAGAAACTGTTCAAAAGAAAAGATAAACTGTGGTAGGGGAAAGGAAGAATGGGTAAAAGGAAAAAAATGTATGTATATATAAGATAGTTAAGGTAGTTACACAGCTAGTTTCTGTTTGTTCTTGACAGTAATGTTTTGTGCCAATATTGTTTAGACAAGATATCATGCCTATGTCCTGTACTCTGAGTAACAACTACAAGACACCAATACGCAATGTATCAAGTATTGTAACTGTCCTGCTACCCTGTTTTGAAACTCATTTTCACTGTTTGTTTTACTCTTTAAAATTATATGAAAAAAGTATAAATAAAATTTTTCTTAAATTATACTTTACTCTTAAGCATTACAGAAGATACTACTATGACTGTTACTAAGTTATAAGAACTACTGGACAAAATTGTAAGTAGATAGATACCTTAGCTGAAGTGTAGACTCATTAACAGTTTGCAGCCTCTCCTGTAAACTCTGGATCTCTACCTCATAGTTTTCTTCCTTTCTTTTCAATTGTTGCTGCAAAGAGGATACGAGGTTTTCTAAGTCTTGAACTTGTTCTTTAAGATGTTTCACTTTTTCTGTATCTTGTAGAGAAGATAATGTGCTTTTATGATTGACATCTATGTTACAGGAATAGAAGAAAATGCACATTTCACTACAAACTTGTTAGTGGAATAACAAAACTACTTGTGTGCATAGAAATAAGTCATTCTTCCTTGAAAAAATGTTTTAGTAAGAGTAACATAGTTTGACTTGTTCTGATAAAAACAAGAAAACATAAATAATATAGTTCATAAAATAATTCAAAAATAATTTCTTCCTATCATCTGCCTATAGTACCATTAAAATCAAACATTTTATTTCTTTAAATTTAAAACAAAATAAAATATAAAGCTAGTTAGATGGACCAGAGATGACTAGTCCACTTACTTTTCATTTTAAGGATGAGAAAATCAGGACCAAATTACAGTGAAATGTTTAACCTAACCAAGTTATCTCAACATTCAAAATAAAAAATGTATTTTGTAAATTATTAAGTATTTTGTAAAAAAATACAAGAATGTGACTTAAAATCAAAATTTACCAATGTTTTTCAAGCTGGTCATCTGAGAATGCGTTGACAAAAACTCAGTTTCCTCTTTTGACAGATTTTCTTTGGTAAATTCAAGTTTCACACCATCTGTTTGTTGTCCTTGTACCTGTGAAAGTGACAACAGAGCAAAGATGTATATCTATCTATTACTTCAAATCTGTATGAAGGCAATTTTACGTTTAGGATCTTTTTTAAAAAGCACCCAGAATTGTGACAGTTTTATACAAACACCATCTCTTCTATATAATCCCTGTTCGCTTCTGAAAAGACTCAAACCCTATTCTTTTGGTGGAATTAAAATAATATTAGTAATGTTCTTTAATATAATGAAAAAATTTCATTTTCATGAAATTGAGTGCTTTGTAAAATTCTAGTACAAAGTTCATCAAAATATTTGTGACTTCACCTCTGAAATCCTAATTCACATCCAACATTTTTTATTATACATACTTAACAATTTACTCATTTCTAGAGAGCGCGTGGCAACCAGGTAATTGACAAATTATATGTTTTACAATAAACATAAGGAAGGAAATAATAAAAACAGATACATCTTGGCTCATTTCTTTAACTATCAAAACTGGGAGGCAGTATGTCATATACATAGGTGTTAAATTTATTCATTCATCAAATATTTAATAATCTGTGTGACAGACTATGACAGCAGAGATAAGAATATAGTATCAGTAAAAATAAAAACAAGCTGTATCTGTCCTCACAAAATTTATCAACTAGTTGAGGAAATAAAATTAAACTATTCTACAAAGAAACTATAAAATGTGAACATAAAAGCTAAGAAAATGGAAGCCCATGGTTGTAAACATGATAATTCATTTAGAAAACTAAGTGCTTCAATAAGGCTGAAGTGAGGATTAAAACGTTATGCAGCGAGGTACTGCAGTCCTGATTCTGATTCAGTCAAACTCCAGCATGCCTCTGCAACTGTAGTTAATTTTGTTTAAACGTGAAATTCACTCTTTACAGAAGAGTTAACATAGCAGTCCTGAGATGAGTTATCTTTAGAAAAACTGCTGGAGTCTGTAAACTTAACTAGTGAACAGTTCCTTACACTAATATAAAACTCTGCATAAGTGGTAAGCATGGCTTAGTATGCCTAAACTGTCCACATGGTACAGTCTGTGCTGAATACATGCTTTGCTTCTGGAAGTCTACATTTTGGTATATACTGGAAAGAGGGTGCAAACTACCTGATGCATAATAGAAAACTGTGGACTACTGAGCTTAGTTAAGTTTCTTTGGTAAACAACATTTTGCACATGTTGTCAAACTTAAGCTGGAGGAATTAAAGTATGTCCTAAAAATCTACCAGGAAAGTCTGTGCCTGATTTTCTCCAGATTTTGTCCTGTGCACCATTTCAAACTTTTCCAAAGCTGAGTTTGCTTTGTATCCTTTTTCTATAATATATCTTAGGCTTAAATATATGTTAACTTCTGTTTTTCAGTTTTCAGTTTTTATTACTATGTGTTACAGTACACGATGTAAATTCCTTGTGGAGAGGTTTTAATACTTTTTCTCCTTTCGCTCCCTCCCCTTCCATCTCTTGATCCCTTTCTCATCTGAAAAAGATCTCCCTACTTCCTATTTTTTTATTTTGCTCTGTACTTATATTTTGAGTCTCTCAAATAAATTTATCTAATGTGCCTGAATTATTTCATGTAACGTTATGGTCTTAAGGTGCATCTGTATTTTCTATATTCTTACAAATGACTCAAGTGTATCCTTCTTAATGTAGTGCTCTAAGTGTACTTAAGAACACTAATTTTCTTCATCTATCCATCTATTGATGGACATATAGGCTGTTTCCAAGATTTGGCTATCATGAATAGTGCTGCTATAAACATGTATATGCATGTATCACTGTACATGGGTAGGATACGCGGATAACTCTTAATTCTTTTGGCATGATACTCAGAAAGGGATTAGCCTAGTCAAATAGAATTTCTAGTTTTAATTTTTTGATGACTCTCCATACTGGTTTCCATACTAGTTATAGTAGCTTACATTCCCGCCAGCAATACAGATGGGCTCCTTTTTTTCTAGCACTTTGCAGCAATTGTTATTATTTGGTTTCCTGATGATGGTAATGCTGGAATAAGATGGAATTTCAATACTGTTTTAATTTGTATTTCTCTAGTAGACAATGTTGTTCACTATTTTTCATATATTTATTTGTCATTCGTACTTTTTTTTAATTTAGAAGATACTTTATTAGTTTCTGTAATCAAACCCACGTAGATAAGACTTTATGTATTTAATATAGTACATTATTCCTGTACCAATGGAAAAAAATTACATTTAACATTTTTAGACTAATATGGCTGTTAATTTCTGTACAATGCTAACTCAATACAGTAAACTGGGATAACTTTTTTCCAAAGTTGACAGCACAAAGTTTCCAAAAATTCAAATGTTACATATATATTTGTATTTATTATTTATATTTATATAAAAAGATCTAGAATAGCAATATGCTATGCATCAATAGCATCAACAGCTTTTCCAGGTTCTGTTGCTGCATAACACTTGTACTTCTTGAGAAGCATCTATTCACTTCATTTTTCTGTGTTTTTGACTGGGTATTTTGATTGAATGTTTTAAGTTTTTGGTCTAACTTTTTTGAGTTGTTTATATATTCTAGAATGGATTATAGTTCTCTATCTGATGAAGAGTCGGCAACAATTTTCCTGTTCTTCAGGTTGGCTCTTCATTGTGCTGGCTGTATCCTTTGCTATGCAGAAGCTTTTTAATCTGAAATAATCCCATTTGTTGATTTTTGGTATTTCTTGTGCCACTGAGGTTTGGTTCAGAAAGTCTTTGCCTATGCCTATGTCTTTAAATAACAGTTTTACCTATTTTACCTTCTAGTAGTGTTTCTGCTTTAACATTTAGATCTTTGATGCATTTTGATTTTAGTTTATTACATGGTGAAATACATAGATCTAGACTCAATCTCCTGTACGTGCATAGCCAATTTTCCCAGCACACTATCAAAGAGGCTACCTTTCCTACAATGTATGCTTTTGGTCACTTTGTCATGGATCAAATAGCTGAACATGCTTGGGGTTGTTTTTGTTTCCTCTATTCTGTTCCACCTGTCTTTGTGCCAGTGCCATGCTGCTTTTATCACTGTAGCTTTGTAATAGAATTTCAGGTCCCAGATTATGATGTCTCCTGCTTTGCTCATGTTGCGCAGGATTGCTTCTACAACCTCATGAATTTTAGGATTCTTTTCTCTAATTCTGTGAGTACTGTTTGTATCTTGATTTGGATTGTGTTATATTTATGTACCAGTTTAGAAGCATCACCATTTTGATAATATTGGCTTGATCTATCCAAGAACAGGCTAACATTATCTTTACATTTTCTGATGTCCCCTTCAATCTCCTTGTGCAGAGGTCTTTCATTTCCTTGGTTAGGTTAATTCCTAAATATTTAATTTTTCTTAATGTTAACATGTATGACATTTTCCCTAACTTCTCAGTGAGTTAGTGTACATCAACAATATTGGTATTTGTGTGTTAATTTTGTATCTTGCCACATTGCTGAATTTGGTTAATTCTAGTAATTTTTTGGGTCTTCTACGTAGAGGATGTCATCTGCAAATAATAATACTGTGACTTCTTCCTTTCCTATACATATTCCTTTTATTTCTTTCTATTGCCTGATCTGGCAAAGATAGGAGTGATAATAATGTTGTACCTGATTTTAGAGAAAGCTCTCTATTTTCCCCTATGTAGTATGATGCTGGTAGTAGGTGAGTCATAAACGGCTTTCATCAGAATGACATACGGGCATTTGTATCTATTTTCATCATTATTTTTTATCATCAATGGATGCCATATTTTGTCAAAGCCCTTTCTTGAGATGATCATGTGATTTTTGTCCTTACTACTGTTTATGTGATATACTACATTAGTTTGTATACTGTGAACCTGCCTTTCATCCTTAGGATGAAGCCTACATGGTCTTTTTGATGATTTCTTGTATTGTATGGCATTATCTTCTTGTGCATTTTTGCATCTATATTTTAAAGAGATTAGCCTGCAGTTCTTTGTTTTTTGTTTTGTTTTGTTATTTTCCTCCAGTTGGGTCCTTTTCTGGTTTTGGAATCAGGGTAACACTAGCTTCTAGGAGTGATTTTGTAAGTATTTCTTCTCTTTTGATTTCATTAACAAGTTTGAGGTTATCAGAGTTAAATCTTTTTTAAATTTTCTGTAGAATTCAATGGCTAACCTATTAGGACCTCCGTTTTTCTTAGCTGATAGGTTTTTTATCATTGCCTCAGTTTCACTGCCTGTTATTGGGATTATTCAGAGTTTTTAAACCTTGATTGTTCTAATTTGTATGTATCTAGAAATCTATCCATTTGTTTTGAATTCTCCAATGTATGGGTGTACAGGTTTGTGAAGTAGCTAATAATCTGGTGGTGTCCATTGTGGTTTCTTTCTTTCTTTCTTTAACTATGGCTAATTCTGAACCAGCCAGGAACCAGCTCTTTCGTTCATCAACTTTTTGTAATTTTTTAGTCTCAATTTCACTGATTTCTGATCTTTGTAATTTTCCTTTTAGGTGTCAGCAATGCCACAAAAATGATAACTGGCATATAGATCCTCAGTAAAAGAACACTGCCTTCTAAATACTCTTGCTGCTTCAATTTCTGTACCTTTTTTGAAGGCATAGTAAGTCTAGGGCTGATTCATGATCCTATTCTACTAAAGTATAAGGCCTGCACACTTTCCCATAGAAAATGCGCCTTTTACCAGCAATACTGTTTGGTTTAAGAGGAGAACCACTGGCCCTGAAGCAAGGCTAGTAGATTGCTGTAGCTGCTGGTTTCAAACAGGAGCCTAAAGAGAATTCTTTCTGTGGTCTGTTGGCCATTTCAGAACTTTGGAAATGGAATGGTCAATTCATCAGAAAGAAATAGCAGGTGAGAATGGTGGACTTTAGGTGGCCTGCAGGGGAGGGACCCCAGCACCTTGGGACCTGTACCATGTGGTTGACTCGGGGTGCTGGGAGAACAAGGAACTCCACCCCTCTCTGGGGGGCAGCTAAGAGTGTGGTAGACTTTCGGCGGCCTGAAGGAGAGAGACCCTGGCGCGTTGGGACCTGCAACATGCAGTTGACTCGGGTTGCCAGGAGAACAAGGAGCTCCACCCCTCTCTGGGAGGTGGCTGAGAGTGTGGCAGACTCTCTGCTACCATAAGGAGAGAGACCCTGGTGCGTCAGGACCTGCACCGTGCGGTTGACTCAGGGTGCCAGGCAAACAAGGAGCTCCCCGCCTCTGTGAGGGGCGGCAGACTTTCGGCAGCCTGAAGGAGAGAGACCCTCACACGTCGGGACCTGCACCATGTGGTTGACTTGGGGTGCTGGGAGAACAAGGAACTCCTCCCCTCTCTGGGGGGTGGCTGTGATGCTGCCGTCATGTGGGCTGAGAATCAGACATCTCATGTTGTTTTGTCCCCTGTCCCATGTCCCCCGCTCCTTTAGCAAGTGGGAGCCAGTTAACTACACATCTTGTGAAAAGACTGGCTATGTTTTTTAGTATGAGCTCCCCATATGCAAAGATATGGATAACCATTTAGAAGAAAACAAGAGACAATATGACAGACAGTGAAGATCTCTGGTTGTCTAGCTTTGAAATTTATGCTTTCTTATGTCCCATTCTGTTCTGTTTTGTTGTGTTTAATTTTACCCCCTTTAAAATAAAATTAAAAAAATATATATATATATTTATAAAGAGGGGAAAAGAAAGTACTCTAAAGGCTATAACTGCTTGTATGTTTAAGTATGTAAGATAGATGACCATATTACTGTTTTTGTTAGATTGTTGAGAACTGTTAACAGTCTCACTGTTTGAATGCCTACTTTGTATGCTTTAATTTTGTAACTTGAACAACTATTTCCAATGATGACAGTATGTAACTTATCAAGTGGCGATTTCTTAGTGTTTTTGTTTTGTTGTTGTTCTTGTTGTTCTTTTATTTTTTGCCTTTGGAATTCTGTATTGTTGCTACCCTTTTTCTGTTTTGTTTGGTTGTTTTCTTTTTTGTTTTTTCTCTTTAAATAAAATTTAAAAAAATAAAAATAAAAAAAAATAAAGAGAACCTGGTCACTCTATGATCAACAAAGGAGTCAGGATAAAAATCATTAATAGATCTCAATTTCAAAGCTATACTCTTCTGCAGATTTCTGGGGGAAACTCTGGAACTACTGTCTGGAAACTCACTGGGATACAAGTGAATGCTGAATGGAAAAGAACACCTGCAGACCTGGAAAGAAATTTGCCTCACTCATCAGCTGATCTCTATCAAAAGATCACAAGAACAATGTCCCGGGATTTTCAAAGTGAGTCTAGCAGCAGTCTGAGGTATTAAGGCCAGTTATGCATCTGACCTAATAGCACCAGTTCTCAGGTGTCGGCCTTACCTGTATTCCTCAGTGTCTGATCCTTAGTATCCCAGGACAGGTACCTGCAATGTCAGGTTGTCTGCCTCGAGCTTTGGGGCAGCAGAAACGAATGGAACTGACTACTGCTGCAATGTTAATTCTTATAATCCTAGAAAATCACTGAACCTGGAGTGGTCTTGGAGACCGCCCCCCAGCAGTCCCATACTTTGTGACCCATTTATAGACATTTAAGGCCCAAATTTTGTGAAGGGAGGCAATAAAACATTTTTTGGCTTTTTTTTCTTCCGTTATCAACTACAAAATTCTGTAGGTTCTTCCCTAACTTATCTTATAAACCATCCTTCCATTTTTTGTACATCCCTCCTGTTTTTCTACATCCTTATTTTTTTCTATTTGCCACCAGATTACTCTCCTAAAAGTTCAACTTTATAATAGCTGCCTTAGGATAACAGGTGTTAATTATTTACAAGGTAAAAGTGCAGTCTAGAATTGAAAGATTGTTATAGTCTATCCTTTTTAATCTTAGGGTCTATTACTGTTTCAGCAATACATCCCAAATAGAATACAATTCCACTTTAAGATTTTGATCATATCACTTCTCCCACCTGAGCTGCAGTTGTCCTCTACCTTCTTTATTTATATCAGCACATCTTTTGAATTTCATTTCAAATTCTACTTCCTCCAATATATTATTTCAGCCTATACTCATCAACTTGCTTACTTAATTTCAAATGTACCTATCTATATTTCTCTTTTAAGTACTCAGTAAATGTTGCCTTGGACAACTGTTTTATAAACATATGTCACCTTCCTTGAATTAGTTTATACGTGAAATCATTTGTATATGGCTATGTTGTTCATTCTCTTTATATATTGCTACATTCATGGTATAACTTGACATATAATTAGTAAGTGAAGTACTGGCCGGATAACTGAATGAGAAGAAGGTATGTCTTTCACTTCTTTTGAATTCCCTTTGAAGTACATTTCTGCCTAACGGAAAGTTAGGGGTCAGGGAAGACTATTAAGATCCTCAAATTTCTGGTTGGATGTCATTCTTTAGAACTGAGAAGAGGAGAAGTTGGTTTAAGGGAAAGAAGTTAGTAAGTCAATAACCTCAACATTTTTTAATACAATCTAGACACACTTTAAACTTGCTACATAGTATCCCAGGTTGATCTCAAACTCATGACCCTCCTATGTTAGCCTCCTTAATATTGGATAAAATTAAATTTTAGTATGTTGATTGAGATGCCCCTTAAAGGACTTTTGAGTAGGGGTGTCCAATAAAAATATGACTCCATAGCTCAGAACAAAGCAGCAGCTGCTGTAGTTTGGATAGTGAATGCCTCCACAGGCATGTGAATGGAAGGTCATTGGTACCCAGGTTGTGGCATTCTTAGAAGTTGGAGGAACTTTTAGGAGGTGAGGCATAATGGAAGAAAGCTAGGTCATCACAGGTATAACCTAAAGGAGCTACTGAGACCCAGTCCCTTTCTCTCTGCAAGGAAATGTATATACATATATATTACTTTTACTGATCATCTTCATGTTCATTCAATTTAGAAATTCTTGGTTGATAATGCAGCTTAAAAAACAGAAGGTACATATTATAGGACACACTTTCATTTCACAGACCTTGCTTAATTGTGTCTGGAGTATCAAGAGTTTGTTGTATTCTTCTGTTACTTTGCTGAGAAGGGTTTGCATGTTTTCTTGAAAGTCTAGATGATAAACAAGCAAATACAATAATTTAACTTCATAATAAGGTCCGTATCTTTCAATAAATATTACCATTCTATTTACAACTTTAAGAAAACACTAAATATAAACCTCAAATATGTAGTAAACAGTTGAAATAAAAATATGAATATGAAACATCTGCTACAAAGCCAACTTGAAAAATTCATCTTAAAATGCATTAATTGTTTTGATTAATCATTAATTTGTACAGTTTGTTCATTATTCATACAAATGGATAGAAAGAAGAAACGTTCTTATCTGTGAAAGAACAAAAATTAGTTAAAGTTATAATTTGTCAAAATGAGTACTAGATTTATATTAAAAAAGCAATTTCTTAATATATCCTTTTTTTCTTACTCAGTTTTCAAATGATATCCATTGACATGAACTTATTCAAAAACTACAATAACTTTTAAAGAGTAGGCACTACAGTATAAAGTTAAACAAAAAAAAAAGGAATAAAGTTAAAGGAAAGAATCAGGATGAGAAAAAAGGTATTAGTACAGGAATAGAAGATAAACAGGCAAGGAAACATATCAGCTATTTTCCAAACATAATTATTGATTATAAAAATTAAAACTGTATATTAAATAAAAGATTTCATGAATCTGAAAAGAGGACAAGATATTAAGATGACAAAAAACTTGGCTGAGTCAATCATGATTAAAAGTAAAATTTATCAACAATTGATTTCAGAAAATTAAATACTATTCAATAGTGTGGTTAAGTGTTCATTACCTTCAACTCTGTATATATAATTTTGGAATTCTGGTTCTTGATATTCAGAAGAATAAACACCAGAATTCTCTCTCTCTTCCATATTGACTTCACATTTTAAAGTAGGAGCATAATATTCACCAAAGATATTGCATAAAGCCTGTTAACAGCAAAATTGGATATTTCAAGAATGATTTCTGACTCTAAACATCATTAAACATTATTTTCATAGATGCAACAAGTGGTCAAAATTTCACAGAAAAATCAGAACTCACTCTTCTACATACTAAACCAGTGACAATGAACCTTTCAGAGATGAATGCCCAAACTGCAACCCCAAACCTACTTATTTATCGCAAAGTGCCAACCCTGCAATTAAACCTGAATACTGGGGTTTTAGTTTAGAAAAGATGCATATTAACATCTTTTGTCTTAAAATAAAATAATAAATGTGTCAAAGGTTCACCATCACTGTACTAAACCAATGTGCTGAAAAAAACAATTCAGTCTAAATGTTTACTTCTGACTGAAATCATGCTTACATGAGAAAAATATTGATAATTTTTGCCGCACAAACTGTAATTTTTGGGCTGGGGATATAGCTCAGTAGTATAAGAGCCACCTGGCAAGGGCAAAGTCCTGAGTTCGATTCCTGGTACCAAAAGAAAAAATCCAAGAATAAATTGTAATTTTCTTCCTAATATATCTGCACTTTAATCTGTCAATTCCTAGTGAGGTCTTATCCTGACATTATCTCTGTATCCTTAATACATCTCATTTCAAAGGTAGCTGTACCTTTGAAAACCATTACAGGACAAGGACAGAAGTCCAGAAAAGATAATTAGGAAAAAAGTCTGTAAGTTCTAGAGGTATTATATCAAGGAAACTATTTCCATACACCTTTCTAAAGCATATAAGCACATTTTCTGTGGTTTATACAGACCAAAAAAAAATCTAAAAACATCTGACACATTGTTCTGCTTGTTCTCAGCCAACAAAATAACTCATTCCCCATAATCCTGGCACTGTGGTTTCTTGAAATTTACTTAACAAACTGTATTTTTAGTAACTAAGTTTATTAAATTTTTAGTGTAGCCTCTAAGATGGAATTTTAGAAACACTGGTTTTAGAAACATTTAATTTACAGACATAAAAACTAGGACCCAGAGAGGTTAAGCAGCTCCTTCACGGCTACCTCAATGATTACTGTCTGTTTTACTGGTGAGATAACTCACCAGTTTCTTTTCCTTTCTTCCCTTGCTGTGCTGGGGATCAAACTCAGGGCTTCATGTATAGTAGGCAAATAATCTATTACTGAGCCATCCTCCAAGCCCTGAATTTTTTCTTATTGCTATAAGCTACCATGAAAATTTTAAATGCTCATTGTAAGCTCAAAAACAAGGGCTAAATCCTTAGCTTGGTGGCAGAGCACTTACCTAGCATGGGTGGTACCTGAGTTCAATCCCCAACACTGGTGTACCCACATGCATAAACAACCCCCCGCCCAATGATACTTTCTAAGTGCAGTTTTAGAAGACAGGACAACTGAACTGGATGGTTCTGCTCAGCAGATTACTAACCAACTTAAAATTTAGCACCTCTTGTCCAAAACTATTTAACTTTTAGTATCTTACCTTTGACACATCAGAACATTCCTCAGACACCACCTTCTGTAGCCTCCCAATGAGCTTGTACAAAGGCTTTGCTTCACTACCTAACAGAGGAGATGATGCTTTAGTGCATCTGATTTACACATCTGAGTACTATTACCGTGTTTAATCTAGTGGAATCAATCAGATATGGTGAACCTTTCAGAAAAAAGTACTCGAACTGAAACCCAAAACCCAGTAAGATAATAAATTATCTTATTATCAATAATTACTGCCACAGTTGCTTAACTAGTCTTCTCACCAAGAGGATCTCCTCATCCAATTTATCCCAAAGGTGTCATCCTAAAATTAAATCTGTTTATTGCAAAATGCCAATGCTGCAATTAAAGCTGAATACTGAGGTTTTATTTTAGAAAAAATAACTCACATATTAACATCTTTTGTCTTAAAAGAAAAACAAATGTCTTTCCTGGGTTTCAGGTTTCTATTTTTAACTGGATATTTCTTTCTCAAAGCCAGTAAGTATTCTTAGTTTAATACCTTCTAAACTTAATGTACAAAAATCTCTGGTGACTGAAGCCAGAAGCCCGGAATTTAGAGATCATTCTTGATTTCTCCTACTTTTACTATTATCATTAACTACTAACTAAAGCTTGTCTAACTCTTGAACTTAATGTTTCACACTCAATGATACCCAGTTTAGTATCTTACTGTTTATCAGAATTACTGCCAAGGTTGCTTATCTAGCTTTCCCACCAGCAAGATCACCTCATTCAATTTATCCCAATGGTGTCATCTTAAAATTAAAAATATTGTTAGTTCCACTATTTAAGATCGTGTAGCCAAATGTAATGGCACACACCTATAATCCCAACACTTGGGAGGCTGCAGCAGGAGGACTGCCACAAGGAGGCAATCCAGGACTACACAGAGTTCTATCTGTGCTACATAGCAAGATTCTATCTCAAAAACTAAACAGCCAGGTATGGTGGTGCACACCTGTAATCCCAGCACTTGGGGAGGTTGAGGCAAGAGAATCATTGCAAGTTTGAGACCAGCCTGGGCTACAAAGTGAGCTCAAAGCCAGCCTGAACTGCACAGCGAGATCCTGTCTCAAAAAAGACCCCCCTGCCAAAATCTTCAGTAGGTGCTTACTTATCATATATAAAGCTCTTTCTGATCAAACTCTTGTCAGTCTTATTCCCTCTATTCTCAAATGACCCGAACATTCAATTCTTCAAAATGAACGCACTCTTACAATTTAATGCTTATTAGAGTCTTCCCTAAATTTCCAACCCAATTACTCCTGTACATAGCCTCCTCCCATTTCATACTCCCAGAAAACACTCCTTTCCATTCTACTCATTTTTGTATTACAGAAGTTGTCAGTTTATTTATATGTACTTTTGCCGATGGATCATGACTTCTTATGGGAACATGATTCCCATAATTTTACTTAAGCATTTAAATGTTGAATAATTGCCCGAGAATCAAATACATAAGTCATCTTCCTCTATGGGTTCTAAGCATACCAAAAGCCCTCAGCACCACAAAAATAAAATTCAGAAATTCATGCTTTTTACATGCTGTGTTCTCCTGATGTTTTGTTTTCCTATCAAAGTGAATAGAATTGTAAAATAGTGAACTCTGCATGATATTTATTTGCCTTATAGGATTTATTAAGCCAGAAACCATTTACCTGTTTCTTGTGTTTTTATGTTTTGTAGCTCTAACTCATGTATTTTCTGAAGTTCTTTGATCTTTTCCTCTTGAGCAGAAATAAGCTCCTCTTTAAGACTGCAAAGAGCTTTATCTTTTTCATTTTCCATATGTTCACGAACTTGATCCACATGAGTGGAATAAACTAGGGAGAGGCATATGCGTTGGGCTTCCATCTGCAGCCTTAAATCATTCTTAAAATAAATGTATATAAAATTAGCAATTTTTAAAATAAAAAATGTAGCTTCAGTTTATTTGCATAAACTGATGAGAGAAACATACTAAATTTAAAAATTCATAAGAGAACCAAAATCTAACTTTCCTCATTCTTCATCCAGTTGCATTGATCTAGCAGTCTTTCTCAAAGAAAGTAGTACAATATTTTCATTACCTAAATTTTATAGTACATTTTGATATTTGATATCAAACTATGAGAGCGTAGTATAATTTAGCTCTCAGTTTGGTTTTAAGATAGTATTAAAGGCAGAGAAATACAAAGATAATGCAATAAGCACTTATGTACTCACAACTCAAGTTAACATACACCAACATTTTGTCCTCACCACCCCCCATTCCCTTTCTCCCTCTACATTTCTTTTTTGGTTGACAAATATTACAAACAAAATTCAATGCACTATGTTCCTATTACTCTCTTCACAAAGGCAACCATAAGCACAAACCTGGGACCAATTCAGTCTACTTCTTACACTGTCACGTCTCAGTAAATCTGTAAATAAACTACTATATTGTATATTTTTATGGATTTAAAAGAATGGTTCAAAATGACATTTACTTTGCAAATTTATCTTCTCATTCAATATACCTCTCATATCAAACCATGTAGATAACGGATAAATTTATTTTAATTGGTATAGTACATAAATATATCACATTTTGTCCTTTTCTTTCTAGAGATCAACAAGATTATTTCTAATTTTTGGATATTTCAGAAAATACTGCTATAAATTCTTACACATACATCCCTAAACAAATGTGCTAGTGTTTCTCCAGTCTGGATTTCAACTTTAGGATGCCTGAGAATTACGTGGAATGTTTATAAACCACTGTACACCACCCAGAGTTCTCATGCAGGTCTAGAATGAGGCCACAAACATGAATTCTAACCTGTGTCCAAGTGATGCTGACTGTACTGGTCAGGGACCATACTTTAAGGATCACCTAGAAATTTAACTGCTAGGTCAAAGATACTGCACATTTTTACCTGTATTTGATTTTACCAAATTATGTTCTTACATAATTATACATTTTAATTGCTATCTACAAGGTTTAAAATACTGTTTTATTATTGTGTTCATTAGTAAGGCTCAAAGTGTCTCTCCACGCCTATGAGCCAGTTTGGTTTCCTACTCCAAGTCACATTTATCCATATCTTTTGTCCATTTTTAACTTTACTAATATTATGTGTTCTTTACACCTCTTGATACTATTTAATAAATTCTGATTTGTAGGGGCCCCATTCCACATACCAAAATTTCCTAAGAATCTGGATGTGTTTTTACTCTCCATGATCCACTGATATCTTTACCTATCATAGCATCAAATCGTATTATCTATTATGATTTTGTATTAAATCTTGGTATCACATAGAATACATATTTATAGGGGCTGTTTTGACTACTCTTGGTTATTCTATGTCAACTTTAAAATCAAATTTTCAAGATTCGTGAAAGACATTCATGAAATTTTGATTGGAAATATACTGAATATAGAAATAAACTTGTAGAGGACTGGCATTTTTTCCCTCTCCCCACTATGTATATGATAAATATTCCTACACCGCTAGGTGTTTGTATCCTTCAATGTTTTGTAATTTTCTTAATTAAAGTTCAAGATATTAGGAATTGCTAATTATGCCTAATCTATTGGTATTTTTCTCATTTCTTATCCTATACTGGCTAAGAACTACAAAATAATGTTGAAATAGTAATGCTGACAATGGTTAGCTTACTCCTTACCCTCGGTTTTACTGGGAATTCTTGTAAATTTCATCATTAGAAATGTTATCTGCTAAATGTTTTAATAAAAGCCATCTCATAATTAGGAGATTCCCCATCCATTCCTGATTTCCCAGTTTATTAAAAATTATAAATGAGTTAAATTCTTTATGGATTCTTTTCCAGGATATACTGTATTGAAATAATCATATGGATTTAGTCCTACAATGTACAAATGTAGAGATTACACTAATAGATTTTTTTTTTTCAGAGTTGAACTATTATTCCATTCTTGGGATACTCTGAAAATATTTTAAGATTTCTGCAACCATACTGATATGTGAAATTCTGTAACTTTATTTCCTTGTACCATGCTTATTAATAAGTTTTCATATCAATATCTGTCTTAATATGAAATAGTTGGGTTTTCTTCTTCCTCTCCTTCTCCTTCCCCATCTGTTTAATCCAATTTTAGCAGGCAATTACACATTTGTTCCTTGAGAGCTGATAAAACCCACTTAGCCTAGTATGTTTCATTAGAGGAGAAGAAAAACTTCTGATTACTATTTCAAACCCTTTAACAGTTATTGACTTATTACTCAGATTTTATATTTTTGTCTGAGTTAGTTTCAGTAATTTATATTCTACCAAAATATCATCTAATTTATCTGTATTTTCAAATTCATTGGCAACTTACTTACTGTGTGCATTTATGATTTTTGAAAATCTCTAAAGTACCTTTATTTTCATTCTTCATTTTGTTGTGTTTTTCCCCCGTTCAACATATTCCTGAAGCCTTATGTCAAACTTACTAATCTTTTCAGACAATAAATCTTCAAAATCCTTCCTCTTTTGGTTATTTCAAGTTCTCTTACTTCTGCTCTTCACTTTATCATATTTTTACTTCCACTTTCTTTGAATGTAGATAGTCTGACACTGCTCTACCGTCTTGAATTATAGTTTAATTTATAATCAGTATTCATCAAATTGGCATAATTAAGACAAAAATGGTATTCTATATACCATTGTATATACATTCTGCTTTTTTCAAAAATATTCTTGGGCATTACCCATTTATTCATCTAGATTAACTATAAAACAAGTCAAATTTCAGTAACTTCATTGAGTGGAATTACAAAAGGCTTGTGGATTAAGAAATTAACTGGCATTTTACAGTATTAATTTCCCACTCAAAAGTAAGACTGTTCAGTTATTCAAGACTCATGTATTGATCTTACATATTTTTCCAAGTTTATTTTTACTTTATCAAGGTTTTTCAGTTATTTGCTTAATTTTATTAATTTCTTATTTGGTTATGCCTGTGAGTTTTGACAATAAACTATCTTTTTCTCCATTCATGACACGTATCTTTCTATCTCTGCAATAATCAGGACTCCAAACAATGATAAACAGCAAATGACAAAGGCAATTCTGCTTTTCTCCCTAACATGAGGGCCTATGTTATTTCACAGTTCGGTTACTAAATGGGCTTTATTTCTCCTTTTATTCACTCATTCACAAAAATTACTAACTGCCTACCATAAGTCAGATATTATTTTAGGCACTGCAAGGTCCCTGCTGTAAAGGAACTGATACTGTAGCAATTTCCTTTGTAAAACTCCAGTAATTCTTTCAATTCCCATAATTATCTTCAATTTTAAACATACTCTTAAATCTATGGAGTAGGTTAAGAGTTAATCAGTATCCACAACATTCCTGCCATTCCACCCTCCTCCTCAAATGCCAACCACTGACAAGACTTCTTGTATAAAGATTTTTATTTTTCTCTTCCTGCCCAAACTTCCTAAGTGTATTAAAACAATCTGTAACTGTAAATGAAACACTGTTTCTTTTCAGTTAAAAAAAAAAAAAAAACTTTTAGCAGCCACATTTATGTGGATCTCAATGAGAGAATCTATTCACATTAGATTAAGAGCAAGTTTTGTTTTTGTTTTTTTGTTTGGTTGTTTGTTTTATGGTCTCGGTATTATTCCAAGCATATTTAGGCTATCCTTAGTATTACTTTTGTGTAAGTCATTGCCCAATTTCTTCTTTTGCACACACAACCTCACTCATCGCTTCACTGATAAGAGGATTTGTTTTGGTAATGCAGAGAGGCAGGAACAGGTTTGTTTCTCTTAATACAGTAAATCCAAGTTAGGAACATCTGAATTTTTACAGCTATAAAGGTCACAACTGTACTGTAAAAGACTCATTTTGTTGGATTACAAATTAATCTGACCTATGAACGTTCTCTTTGAACAAACTCATTCGTGGGTCAGGGACTTAGTATAGTTTATGTGTCAAGCAGAGGGTAGCTGGACAAGCCATTCAAAGTATCTTTAGTAGAGAAAATAAAATTCTTACTAAGAAATTTGACTTTTTGACAGCTGAGCTTCAATAATGCTTTTTAATAAAATGCTCTCCCAATAATGCTTTTTAATAAAATTTTTTAAATGTCTGACACTTTCAGGAGTAATTAACACCTATTAGTTTTGAAAACAATTTTAGGTATTAATACTTTTTCCCTTCAGGTATAAAAAGATCCAGAAATCTGTAGGACATAAGGTTTTCTTCCTCCATGAGAAATATACTATTGTAATTACTCAACAACTATATAGAATACTGAAAAGCTTTACAGTTAATTTACTATATAGAACCCTGAAAAGACCAATATGAAATAAAACTCTAAAACTCTTTGTGATTACAACAAAATATGGCATTATAAAACTACTAACTTCTTTAAAGCTGAAATTCTGTGTGAACATTACTACTTCGGTTACTAAGTAGTAAAAAAGTGTTTTTTTCAGCAAATAAAGTATTCCTTTGATTTTCATTAAGTACTTTTTACTTCTTGAGCTGAACACACAACAGAAAACTAAGAGAGGAAACAACATTTAAGGAAAGACTGTTAAACAGTACCTAAAATGCAAATAAGAACTGAACGAGAAAGCTTTAACTTTTATTCTCTTCAATGATGTGAACTCATCTTTTACGAACATTTTTTAAAATGAACAGTATATTTTTAATGTGATTTATCATGTACAGGTAAGTAAACATACCTGTTCTGCTCTAAGTACATGAAGCTCCTGCTGGAA
The DNA here is from genome assembly GCA_004027295.1 of Dolichotis patagonum. Taxonomy (NCBI): domain Eukaryota; kingdom Metazoa; phylum Chordata; class Mammalia; order Rodentia; family Caviidae; genus Dolichotis; species Dolichotis patagonum. The sequence goes on from PVJX010000908.1 coordinate 135,176, forward strand.
TTTGTCATTTTCACTTGGTTCAGATGCCTCAGGCAATGTTTCATTTGTCACTGGTGACAAAAACAATTGATCTTGCTTGCTTTCTTTTCTAATACTCATAATTTCAAAAGGACTTTTATTCTTCAACACTATTTTTGGTTCTTCACCAAAATCTTTACTTATTTCATAACCAGATCCTCCAGAATCCTTGCCTATCCTCTTCACAACTCCATCTTTTAAAGAACTTAATTCAACATCATATTCATTTACATTTTCTGTCCTATTATGGTTAATCATGATCTCTAGCTCTCTACATCTCAATAAAACTTGCTCTTTCTCATGCTTTAGAGATTTAACTTCCTCGCTTAGAATAGTGACCTCACTGTGTTTCTGTTTTAATTGTTCAGAGAGATTCGACAGTTTTTCTGTCAGTTCTAATTTTTCTCTCTTGGTTACCTCAAGTTTCTCCATAAGTTCTGTTGTATCTTTCTCAACAACCTCACCAATTTCCAATGGTTCTGCTATAAAAGTGTTGTCATCATCAAAGATGGAACTTTTGACTTTCATCATAGTTGGATTTATTCTTTGCAAATGAAGCTCTTCATTAAGTGCTTTAAGTTTACTTTCATACTCTAATTCTTGTTTATTTTTACAATCTTCTAAATCATCTTTTATCTTGAGAAGACAAGCATATTCTTCCTGTAACTCCTGATAGTTAACTTCAAAGTTTTTTTCAGCAAATGAGAAAGTATTCCTTTGCTTTTCAATCTCTTCACTTAGCTGAATACATTGTTGTTTGAGGTGCTTGTTCTCCGCTGTAAGTATTTCTATTTCTTTTTGCCAGTTATAGTCCATGGATTTAGACTTAGTGGAGTCTATAAAAATCAATCTTTCTTCTTGGTCAGTCGGAGAGTAAGTTTTCAACATATCCTCAAGGGCTTTCTTCTCATCTTTCAGAATGCTATTCTCTGCTTCAAGTTGTGCAAATTTTTCTTGAAGATCATCCTCTTTTTCTTTCATTTGTTTCTCCAAGAATTCAGTTTTAAGTTGTAAGTCTTGAACTTCTTGTTCAAGAGTACCCTTTTCTTTTTCTTCTTGTCTGAGTATTTCAATTTCTTTTTGGAGTTCATTGATTTGAAGAGTCATTTCTTCTGACTTTGAATTCACAAGGGACTGCTGTAGATCTTTTAACTTTGAAATTTCCAAAATTAACTGATTCTGTTTAGTTATCAAACTGTCTTTTTCAAACTGCATTGTCTCTATCTTTTGACTCATTTCATTCTGTAAGTCATCTATTTGCTGTTTATAGTGAATGCCTAACTTGTCTTTAAGTTTTTCAGTATTTATTCTATGTTCAATTTCTAAATCTTCCTTTAGTTTAGAAAGTTCTTCTTCATGACTAAACAGGAGTTGTGTTCTCAGTCTCTCTAATTCAGCTTCTTGTGATTCAGCCATTCTGTCTAACACAGCATTCTTTTCTTTTTCTAACATTTCAAGTTTTATCTTGTAATTTGTAACTTCAGCTTCATGTTTTAACTCTAGTTCCTTCCTGGATTCGGATGCATAAATAATCTCAGCTTTCAAATCTTCCACTGTAGTAAGAGACTTATGTGCTTCATTCAGTTTGCTTTCCTGTTCGGCTATTGTCTGTCTAGCTCTTTGAATTTGATCCCTTAAAAAGCTCAATTCTTCACAAAGGTCTTCAAGCTGGCCCTGCAAAGCAGACTTTTCTCCTAAAACTACTCCTAGTTCTTCCTTGAGTTTTTCTTTTTGAGAGTTACTATCTTGTAGTTTTACATTCAGTTCATTTATTGCCACATTCATTAACTTTACTTGATCTTCATTAACTGTAATATTTGAATATGATTTCAAAGCCATCTCCATTTCTCCCTTTTGTTGTGTTTTAAGTTCCTCTATCTGTGACATATGTTGTTTTATTAATTCTTGTTTCATCTGAACTATCTGCTGCCCATACATCTCATCTAGTTCTGCTCGAAGTTGTTCTAACTTTCTTTGTGTTTCTTTTTCCATTCTTTGTATGTTGTCAATTTCAACTTGGCTATCTTTATGATTTCTCTTCTGAAGTTCTTCAACTGTCCCCATTAACTGTTTTATTTCTTCAGAACACTGTCTTTCTTTTTGCTTAGAATTAGTCAACTCTAATTTTATGTTTTTTATCTCTTGGCTCTTTTGTATGACTTGTTCTTGTAATTCTCCTACTAATTTATCAGTAGCTGTTATTTTATCCTTTAGCTCAAGAGTTTTTCTTTCTTCTTCTACTACTTTTGTATTTAATGCTTCAATGATTGCCTCTTTTTCCTGTATTTCCTTTTTATTTGAATTTTCTACTTTTTTATCTTGTTCCTTTAAAGAAAGAAAGAAAATAGAAATATGACATTTTTAGCTTCTGGCAACTTCTACTGCTTAACTTCCTGCAAATCAAAACAAATCACACAAACACAAAAAAATCCACACTAATTAAAATATATCTAAACCATTGTATTTTCATTTTTCTTATTAACTGACCAATATTGTAACTGTTAATGTTTCTGAATTATAGAACTGCATATGCTCTAGACACTCTCAAATGAAAGCAAAATATAAATCAAGGTTCTTTCCATGGATTCTTGTGATTTAATGGCTATCTCAATAGGCAAGTGCGATGAAACGAGAAAAAACACACACACAAAAAAAACCCAGATTCTTATGCCTTAATTTTATTCCTGGGCTCTTAAATCAATCAAAAATTTAGAGATATCAAGTGTGTAAGAGTCTAAACTTAAAGTGACACTCAAGACAACTGCAGCATTGATGGCCTATCAACTCCACTCTCGACTTTTAGATCAAATAGAAATGTAAAAGCAGAAGATTACTTTTTTCCAGTTTCTATTTTGGGAGTCAATTTTGGAATTATAGATAAAGCTAAGCCCAGACACGCCAAGGCATGTTCATTATTATAATTATTTTAATAGAAGTCTAGGAGCAAAGTTTTGGCTCAGTTACTTAGATGTACTTCTAAGTAGTTAAGGGCTGTAGTCCCAAAGACAAAGAAAGAAAACCTAGAAAATTAATCAGAACATAAGTAGATAAGAAAAATGACATTGAGGAACCAGGAGTCCTTGGCAAATAGGACTAACAGTCACTTGAAGTAATGTATTAACACATGTAAAGAAACAGTATCAAAACCTAAAAAGCAAAGTCTGAGAGAAAATGTTGGCGGTATTCATTCAGGCGTAGTGTAAAGGAAGAAGACCAAGACACCATCAGCCTTTGCTGCAAAATTTGCCCTTTTCATGATTTCAGTGTCTTCAATTTGTATAGATCCTATTTTTCAAACAGTGTCTCTAGTAGTCAGCTGAGGTTTGAAATCTGGCTCTTACTCATTTCTGTGTATCTAACACAATTTTTTACCACTTGCTTTGAATTTATGTCCTCTTGTAAAATGCAGGTAATGATACTGTTTCCCTGAAAATAAGACCTAGTTGGAAAATAATCATCCTTGAAAACTAGAGATCAAAAATGCCAGTCCCAATCAGCCTACCCTGGCCCTACCTGCCTTCACTATTCTCTTGCTTGATGGCTCTTCTGTAAGGCAGTATGTATTATACGTCTTCATTATTCATAGCTTCTTATTTACAAATTTGATTACTTCTTATAATTTATTTGGAATCCTCAAATAAATACTAATAGTGCTTTCAGTCACATCCAGATATATACATAATGGCAAACAATTTGAGTTGCCTTACACGTTTTCAGCTGAGGTCAAACAAGGTGATCACACCCTGCTTTGTTTCAACTCCCATAGGGAAAGGACCACAAGATGAAGAAGGTAATGAGCAAGAAGCTCTGGCCCTGGGCCAGCTGGACAGGGTTTAAATACCAACTCTGGTAACTGTTAGTGTGACAGCCTCAGGCAAATCACTTCTGAAGTTCAATTTCTCTACTCAGAAACAACATACAATCTACCAGGATGAGTTGCTAATAGAATTTAAGATTATAATATATGTGTTATATTTTTCCCATCCTATGATAAGTTCCCCAAAAGTAGAACATAATAAAGAATAAGCTGCATTTATTCGTCTAATAAAAATCTGTAAAATTTTTAGAATTTCATAATTATGAATTTATAATTTGATAATCAAAATGTTTTTACATGGGGGAAAAAGGACAGAAATTCTGGTTATTAGATTATAAAATTCAGTTTTACATGCTGATCATTTTAAAGAAATGAGTAGTGAGTAATGAGTAGTGTTATCTTAAAAACCGTATTACGTGAGATTCTCAGTTGCTTTTGAAATAAATTACAGTTAAAAAGTTGGTACTATGATATTTTGCGATTCATATAAGTAAAAAGATCAGCACCCATATAAAACCTTTAAAGTTAAAAGCTGCTACAAGTTTGCTTGCTTCTTTAAAATAAACATACCATTTCATATACTTTAATTTTTTCTTGCAAGAAATTAATTTGCATTTTGAAGTCTTCTTTTTTCTTCTGATAATCTTCTAGTAGATGGTCTTGTTCTTCCAGCTGCTGCTGATGAGTCAGGATCTGCTGTTTGGCTTGTAGTAAATCTGCGGCTGTGCTACTATGAGTGCTGTTTCTCAGAGTTTCACTAGCCTGTAACTTGAAAATAGAAACCTCAAGATAATAAATTCCCAAGAGACCAGAGAACAAGTATCTTTTAGGGCATTACTCAGCTCATACCAGTGGTTCTCAGGGAACTGTGCTCACTTTACAAGTTTGAAATCTCAGCAAACATGCTGCCACGGATGACTGAGTAACTCAAGCCAGGAAAAGTAGCTTCTACATAACATAGAGAAAGTGTATCTAGTAAGGGAAGTAAGGCTGAGGTGACACAATGGGAGAAGTGAGGCCTCAAGGACAATACTTCCTGGATTCCTGATGACTTTCCAGACTCTCAATCTAATCCCTACAGAGGCTGGCTTATATTTCTGCACTTGAATTATGTATGATAAGACTATACCCTTATATGCCTCCCTTTTGCTTAAGCGATTTTAAATTGTTTTCTGTTACTGCTAACAGAATCCCTGACTACTGCAACTACATTTCTGTGACTTTAAACATAAACAGAAAATACTTAATCTAGTTACTGTCTTAGAATCTAACTAAAATAAAACCTTGTTGGGGTCAGCACAAGCAGGGTGCAAAAAATGTACTCAATCCACCTGATAAGACTTTGAAAATTTCAGAAGAGACAGGCAAAAAGTAGTACAAAGAGAATAATAGCAAGAAACTAACCAGGGAATATTGATATTGATTAGTTTTTCCAGTGTGATATAATAAGCAAACAGTTTTGTAACATATTTAGGTTTGTTCTAGAAAGTAAAAATTTTAAATTCATTATTTAAAAAAAAAAGAAAGAAAGAAAAGACCAAAAACACCTAAATCTTATAGAAATACTTACATGCTGGAATTGAATCTGTAATTTTTGACTCTGCTCTGTCAACTCTAAAAACTCTCTCATTGTTTCATCCTTTTCTCTTCTTGCTTGCTGTAAGTTAGCAGTAAGCTGGGTTATGATGCCATCTCTTTGTTTAATAGCAGCTTCAAACTCTTGTAACTGAAGGAAACCAGGAAGGCAGTTAAGTGCTAGGCTTATTTTTAAAACAGAATTAGTATCACAGGAAACCATTCTTCAAAAACATGAGATTTTAAACACATTAGCAGAATTTTTATAATCTCTAAGCAACTTTCCATGTTTGAAAGCTATTAGCTTGTAGAAATTGGCTCTGCTGCCAAATCATCTTTGAAAAGATTTATTTGTACTAGAGTAAAAAAGATACATTGGATCTGGTTTTTCCATACACCTATTTTCAGAACAAGAGTCTTCAGATTGTGGTGTGCCCCTTACATCTACCGAATCAATACCATCAGACAAGTTAATTCCAACTTGTTTCTGAAGAGGATAAAATAGAAATATACTGTTCATCCTCATCAATGTCCCATTTCATCTGGATTCAGAACTGATCATTCCAGATATCAGGTGTTATTCTAACTACAGATACTACTTATAATGGATCATTCACATTCTTACCGGGTTTAATTCAATTTTTTATGTGTGCACTATAATTTTCTTTCGGGCTAAGTAGAAAATCATCTGTCTTCATGAAGTGATTTCACTGTAGCTAACATACCAAGTTAAATGTAAGAAATACATCTATTTTAGCCACTTGGTAGAATCCTAGTTTTAAACAGGGTGGTTCATGCTATATTGTAAACTGAAAAATTAAGAGATAACCTTCAGTAGCCATTTAGCAACCCCGTCTTTTAAAACTGTACAGATACTATCATTCAAATTTCCCATTTTTGGTTTTGTGAGTAGCAAGCCAAAAGCCATAGAAAGTACCTGCTGCAGTCCTTCAGTCCCATAGGCAGCCCTCATTTCTTCTAGTTCTCTATTTAGCTCTTCAATCTCATGTTGTTTCCCAGCCAATTCATTTTCCATCATCTCTAGATGGGTCTGACTATACTGTGCACCTTGTTCAGAATAAGAATCATCAACACCAAATTCTTCTTCCTAAATCAATCCAAGGTTTTAAATAATTCAGGACTAGCAACACTTCTCAGAAAAAAGGATTCAAATACTGAATTCCACAGCAAAGTCTGCTTTAAAACATCACTTATCTCCAGGAAATTTGCTGCTATGGCAACGTACTTTGCTGTACATGTGGTATGTACCTTAAAAGCATAAACAGGGTATCTGAAAAATTTCCTTTGAGTATTGCAATAAAAAGTGGCTAACTTATTAAACATTGAAAGCACTGAAAAAAATCACACACAGAAAGAAGTACATGCAGGAAAAATCTGTTAGTAAGCCAGATGGTCTTAAATAGTAAAAAACATTAGTATTATGAATAGTTTTAAATACTGTACCCTTAATAAATTTGTAGGCTTTCCTGTTTTCACCAAAAAACTGCAACCATTTACCTGTATAAAAACAATTTTCTGATATATTATGATCTTAGAATTTTATTTACCTATCAATATTATTTCTACTAAATGTGTTTGTATCTTTTACATGTAGGAAAAATGTCCTATTGACAAAAACACAGTAATTAAATATAACAAGTATCTAAAAAGAACACTGCCATCATTTCAAATGTTAATCATTCCTCAAACACAAGTGCTTTTAATGCAAAAGACAATATCCTACAGGTTTTCACTGAAGTAAATTAAAGTCCTAAATGCAGTTTCCATTTGGTCTTCAGAAGGATAACTCTAAATCTCAAGTTACCAGATTCTCTTCTATGAAATGCTTTCTCAACATCATTTAAATAGTTTTTGTAAGCCCTATTCATTTTCAAGTAAAACTATTTACTGCCATAATTTTCTTAAGCGGTTGGTAAGCAAGCCAAGTGAAAATAAGGGACAGGAAGAGGGGCAGAACACTGCCCCAACAACTTCCTCTGGTTAGAAAACTACTGATATTCACGCCAACTCTGACAAGACAGGGAGGTTTAACATATTACTACTTGTTTCTATAATACTTTATACTAAGAGAAAGATGGATGTCAGAATATGTCTACAGGTTTATCTAGTGGGAAATTAATTTATCAATCAATTAATCCACTTACTAATTTCTTCTTTTCCACTAATTAATATGAAAACCAATTCCAACCTGCCCATATCTTAATTATTACAATTCTATGTTAACAAAACCTAAGGTAATGAAACTGTTACTATAAAAGTATGTAAGATAGAATACAGAATTAGGATTAGATCTATACGGGCCATAATCCTTTAAAAAGTGACAATCTTGGGGATATAGTTCAGTATTTGAGGACTTGTCTAGTATGTGCAAGGCCTTAGGTTCAATCCCTAGCTAAGGAAAAAGGAAGAAAAGAAGGGAGGTGGAGAGAGAGAGGAAGGGACAAAGCAAGCAAGCAAGCTAATTATATATATATACAGAGTTCTTTATCACAGTTGGATTATTTTTGAAAAACAAATCACACACACAAAAAAAAAGAAAAAAGAAAAAAAACTTTTAAGGTAGCACATTACTACAACTGATGAAAACTATCAGAATGCAGGTTTACTCTTACTGAAATTATTAATATCAAGTCACTTGTAAATTTTTACTTGTAAGTAACAGTATAATAAAATGGATGTTTATATATTTATCTCTATATTAAACAAAGGATATTCCTCTAGGTTACGTTATTAGTATTATTTATATGTCTTCCTCTTATAATAATTAGTTGTACCTAATACACACAGTTACTGAGCAGTTTAACTCTTCTCAAATTTGGTCAAGCAAAATTCATGATGTCCATCAGTGGGGTGGTCAGGTAGGGTTGAAGGTGGGGTTTTTTTTTTGGTCATCAGGCAGCCCACTGTAGAGTTCTCTCTAAATGCCACTCCACGTTGGCTGTCAATGCATAAATGTTTGTTGCAATACAGGAGGGTGAAGACACAAGCCTGTAGAAGATTGTCACTTATTCAGTCTTCTTACCCTTGCTTTCTTTCATGAGCTTGCAGAGGTTTTCAAATTTCCTGTTGCTTTCCTCTGTTTTCATTTCCATCTTTGGTTATATCCTGACCTTCCTGGCTAACCAACACTAGTTCCTCTCCATCGAATTCCTGGAGCTGCCCAACACAGGACTTACCAACAGGCCCAATCATATACACCATCTCAAAGTGGCACTTTTGTAGTTGGTCCTCAAAAAAGAGTCACATGGTTTTTGCTGTTGCTGGTGATGTAACAGATGGACTTCTGCAACTCTTTCACATGAGAGACATACTGTGACATAAGAGTCATCTTACCTCTAGACTGAGAGGCATGACAGCACAGCAAATCATAAAGATATTGCAGTTATTGGAACTATCCGGGATTACAAGTTTTAGATTTTGCAGAAAATACCTCATAGAACTTCTTGTACTTCTCTTTACATTCTGCCAGCTCAGAGTTCAAGGTACTTCCTAAGAATGTTTTGGCAAGTAACTTCCATGATTGGGTTCTGGTGGACCATTTTCTTGGGAGATAGTCAGGACCAGGTCCTCAGAATCACCCATACTAAAGATGAAGCTGAAATATGATATCAATTCTTTACAACTGAAATACAATGATATCAATTCATCACTGTTCATGATGAACACAACAGATGAAGTCTGATGTTCTTCTTCTTGTTCTGAAGTCAAACAGAGCCTGCCAAGAGATGACTAGCAAGCAATACCTTGAATTCCAACTGCCCTTCTACAGAAAAGTGCCTGACTGCCAACTGGTTTCCCAGTCAGTGATAAAGCTCTTGTAGAAATCTTCCCTGAATGATGGCATCACGATTTCCCACCCAAATCGGCTTAGTCATATTCAGTTTTTCCTGATCGATGTATTTCTCCTGACTCATCTCTGTTATCTTGTACTTATCCTTTCCCACTGTCATCTTCCTCATCTGAGTCCATATCTTGAATTGTGGGCTTTGCCTTACCATCCTTAACTTCCTCTTCATTGACATCTTTTTCTTCTTCTGCCTTGTCATCACTGATTTCTTTCTCCCAAATTTTCTCCGAATAAAAGGTAACAGTATATCCTGGGAATAGCAACTGCTTTCACCACTTCTTTGAACTAGTACTCTTCTAAATACTCTGTCTGGTCTTTATAAGGTAAAGGACCACCTTGGTATCCCAGCCAATAGGCTGGAAGACGTTGGCAAATATAATGAAGGGACGCCCCAGCAGAAGACTCTCAAGGAATACTCTTCATCGTCACTTTGCTTTATGATCACAACCACTTTTTCTCCCACTAGACAGGCACAAAAAAAAGGTCAAAACCAAACTGCCTGTTGTTACTTTTCTTGTTGCTGAGACAAAAATACCCCAAACCCAAGGTTAACGTAGGAAAGGTTTATTTAGCTCACAGTTTGTACAGGTTTCAGTCTATAACTGGCTGGCTCCAAGGCAGGTAACACATGACAGAGGGGCAACAGTTCATAGCAGAGGAAAACAGTAAAAGCAACAAGTGAAGGCTAGAAAGCCTCTTTCTGTCCCTTATATTGTGCCCAGTCTACTGAGATTAGGGCAATGCCAATCCAATCAGTGGACTGATCCAGCAATCACTCACCATGAATCCCAGCACCCTTAATCCTGGCACTGCAATGCCAGTCAATCACACTCTAGATTCAGCCTCCAAAAAAACACTAGGACCACATGAGGCTTTGGGGAGGACATCTGGACCTAAATCATAACATTGCCCAGCCACAGAGCTCTATGCACCAGTCTAAAGAGTCTCCATAAATGCTTCAGCACCAGACTTGTCAGTACCTCATTATTTATGAAATCAGTCTTGTTTATGCTAATGCCTGTGTCTACCAAAGTCAGGATGCATTCCAAAGGGTTAGGGATGATGTCAATTTTTAGCTCTTTACCACTGTCTCATTCAGAAAGGTCTTTTAGACTACCACTGAAAATCTTATCAAAAGCATCAGAAGCAATCAAGATGATTTCCTGAAGGAAAACAACTTTGTTGGAGAAGATACTAATGATAAAAGACATGAGTTGAAAATACTGTCTGAAAGACAAAAGTCTCTACCTCTTTCTCCCCATTGTGTCAGGTGTCTGCAAGGGAAAAGGCAGCAAATATTAGAGAGTAGGGTGCACCCAGACTCTGCAATCTGTGTGTGACACAGGAGGGGTGACTCAAGACTCCCTTTTTAGTTCCATGTTAGTTTTTAAGTCACTGTTTTTCCCCAAGTTTAAGGCTGTTAATTTTTGTGACCAGGATTGAAAAGAAAAAGTACTGCAGGCTACATCTTATTGCAGTTTCCTGAAACTTATTTGAAAAACACGTATATGTATACATATTCATTTGTGCATTCATGTATATAGCTACATGTAAGAAACTATACATATATAAGTAAAACATATTTCTTACCAAGGGCCAAAGTCAGTGAGTATGATAAATGCTATTCTAAGTTTTATCTACAGTGCTTATATTTAAATTCTATTTGTACCTTACTTTGAAACACATATTTACTAGGTATCACAGATACATAATTTCAATACAGTTTTTGGAACTCATAATCCCCATCTTTTATTTTAAAACACTTAAGCCAAAAAGGTCTTATTTTAATAAGAATTTTTATTGCATAAAAAACTGACAATTACTATATTAAACTGCCCTAATCTGTATTATTAAAATTAAAATTTTGCTGTGATTCTTTTATGAGAAGATGACTGTATGAATTTTAACTAAATTTTCTGGGTATGTATGGAATAGTCTAACCTACAGCCAATTGGCATATAATAAAATTTCACTTTGCTATAAAGGAAAAACAGATTTTTGTAGAGTTTTGAAATATCTCAAAGCATCTAATACTTTAATGAAGAAACATGATTTGTAAGAATTAAGGCACTTATTAAGGCAAGAGAGTAAAAAAATAAAGATTCTTCTCATAGGGGTAACAATTTATTTAACACTGGTTAAATGTTTTCCTGACAACTTATTGATAAACCATTTCTAACTTTTAAACATATTAAACTTCTAAAGTGTTAAAGTTTTTGCTCTCATTATTGATATAAAACTGTAATGTGAACATGAAGGATTTTTTTTGTATTAAAAACCTACAGTAAATTGAGATTTATGTAATACACTAAGTTGCAGAAATAGTCAAAGTAGAAAAACAATAAATAAGATCCAAAAAGTATTGTGAAAGGGAAAGAAACTGCACAAAAGGAAAGAACAACTGGGATGGGGAAAAAGAAAAAAGAAGGGAAGTATACACACACATGTGCACACACATACATGCACACAAGATAGCTAAGATAACTGTACTACTAATTCTATTAAATCATGGAAAGAAACTATGAGTGCTTATTATTTTTTGATCTGTTTGGCATGCCTGTATCTTGTAATCTGAGCAACTATTTCAAAGATAACAATATGCAATATAGTAACCATTGTTAATTTCTTATCATCTTGTTTTGAAATCTTGTATCATTTTTATTGTTTTGTTTTCTCTTAACCTCTTTAAAATAAAAATTAAAAATCTAAAAAGTAGAAAGAAAGAAACATTCAGAATAGGGAATAGTTTTCCATATCCTCTAAATCTGGACCAAAGGCCAGCCCACAACAATCCACACAGGAATCGGGCCTCAGAGAAGCTGGACTTCCAGGGCATCATGCAGTGGATTAGGGGCAGATCAGGAATGATAACAGAGTTGGTAAGGGGTGGAGATTAAGCAAGTTGGATGCTCCAAGGAGACTATAACACATAAAAAGAGGAAGATGGCGAAACAGTAAGCAGCAGAGTAAACAGTCCATCTGAGAGAAACAGCCCAGCTACTGGAATATAGCATTCTGGAGAAGACAAGAAGGAAAGAAGTGAGTCTCCTCGACCCAAGAAGAAACTAAAGTGAGAACTGAAGCCCACAGAGAGAATAAAAAAAAAGAAAAACTTAAATAGAAGAAGGTGGGAGATGGTGGCGCTTTCGCTCGGAGCCGGACCCACTGTGCAAGAAGCGCTGCTGGAACCTGGGAATGCACGGTCACAGTGAAGCTGGTGGCTGGCAAGCCCGAAGGCTTTGGCGGGGAGATGTGGTGGCAGAAAGGAGCAGCAGACCAGAGAACTTCACTGGCTGGCAGACAGTGTGGGGGACTCAGTCTTCCTGTGGGAGTGGGCGATGCCATTTTGGAGTTGGGCAGGATAAACCCAAAGCAGACCGTTGGAAATTATTTGGACTGAGTGCCGTCCCTATATGCAGTCCAACAGCCATCACCCAGGTTTCCCTAAAGCTATCCCCAACCAGCTCTGCCTGCCCTGCATGTGACTTGCCCCTACCTTATGTGATGAGGGCTCCCTGCTGTTAACCGGTCCAGGAGGGAGAAGGCAACCTGCCCCACCCCTGCTTGCACTCCAGTAGCCACCAGCAGACTAGGAAAAGCAGCAAACAGCCCTATACTAGCGCACCCAATGGTCAACATCAGATATCCCTAGCCAGCACAGGCTAGAAAATGCAATCTCCCTTCAGAGAAATTGAAGCAAACACAGGAAGTGCTGGGGACCCCATTACCCACTTGTCTGGAAGGAACCAGGAACATGACAAGAGAAAGAAACAAAAGGCAGTCTCTGGCCTCCAACCCAAGCAGTACTGGTCCAGGAGATGTAAACATGGAAGAGATTAGGAGTAGCACACCTGCAGTTTCTGAAGCAACAGCAACTGAAACAAAGAAACAACTTTAAGAGGCTATTAAAGAACTTAGAACAGAAATACTATCCCAAGTAAAAGGAGAAATGAACAACATAATAAAAGAATTGCTAAACAGCACACAGGTAGAAGAATAGAGGAGCACAGAATAATGAGGGAAACCTTCAATGAAGAATATAAAAAAATTTAGAATACATGAAACAGATTCAAAGGGATTACCAGGAAATTAAAAACTCCATTGAAAACTGGCAAAACTGCTTGAAATTTGCTCGAAAACTGGCAAAATTGCTTGAAAGAAACTAAAGATAGACAATCAAACCTTGAAGACAGGTTTGCAGCTAGCGATCATGAAAGGAAAGATCTCTTAAAAATAACAAGGAACCAGGAAGTAACAATACAAAGGCTACAAGATGACAAGAGGAAGTATAATTTAAGAATAAAAAATGTAATTGAAGAAGCAGGGATAAACACAAAGAAATACAAAGGCTATTTACAGAAATAAAGAAAACTTCCCAAGCATAGGAAAAGGAAATGATATTCAGATAAGTGAGGCATACAGAACTCCAGCCAGCTATTATCAAAATAGATCTACACTCAGACATGTAATAATCAAGATCCCAGAAATTCAACACAAGAACAGAATATTAAAAGCTGTCAGAGAAAAGAAACAGATCACCTGTAAAGGAAAATCCATCAGAATCACGACAGACTTCTTGACACAAACTATCACATCAAGAAGAGCTTGGAGTGAAGTATTCCAAGTCCTGAAAGAAAATAACCTCCAACCCAAATTGATGTACCCTGCAAAACTATCTTTCAAAATTAATGGAGAAACCAGATGCTTCTGTGACAAAGAGAAACTGGGGGAGTTCATGACCACCAAACCAACTCTACAAAAAATACTGAAGGACATTCTAGAGAGAAAGAAAAAAAGACCATGGTTTCAGGAATAGTGGCAGGGGAGCTCACTAAACAAGGCAGACAGTGAAATGAAGGGGAAAAGTAGACAACCAATGGCAGAAAAATAGCATGGCAGAGATGAAGCAGAGAAGGTTGGCCATAATCACTAATATAGATGGCTTTGATTAACCAATAAAAAGAAACACAGGCAGAGTGAATCAGGAGACAGGGTCCATCAATATGCTTTATATAAGAAATACATTTAACCTGAAAGGGAGTTTATAGACTGAAAGTCAAAGACGAGAAAACAATGCTCTATGTGACAGGGAACCAGACAAAAGTGGGGATGATTTCCCATCAGCTGAAGATTGGTTAAAAAGCCATAACAGTTTTATATAATGGAAAACTACTCAGATATAAAGAAAGAAAACTTTGAGGCTCTTGTAGGTAAATGGATATAACTTGAGATCATGCTCAGGGGTAAAAAGGTTCAGAATCACTTAGGTGAATAGCGGGTTGCCTCCCTGATTTAAAAACTAAAGGAGTTAGTCAGATATAAAATGTACAATACATTCTGTGAAAGTAAAATGGGAGGAATTGTCTAAAAAGGGAAGGCAGTGGCCATTGTTAATTTATTATCATGATTTGAAACCCATATTGTTTTCATTGTTCTGTTTAGTTTGGTTTTATTCTGTTTTAGTTTGTCTACTTCTGTTAGATTTGATGGCATGGATAGCTATTCCAAAGATAGCAGGAAAATGGTAATCATTTTTTATTTCCTATTAACTTGATTTGAAGCCCTGTATTGCTTTCACTGTTTTGTTTTGACTGATTTTATTCTATTCTGTTTCGTTTGATTGTATCAAGTCTGATGGTATAGGCAATTACTTTGAAGACAATAAGATACACTACAATACCCCAAATAAATAAATAAATAAATAAATCTGGACCAAAGAAATGACAATCTTAGCTAAAACAATAAGGTAGCAATATGGTATATATTTATTGTCCACAAATAAAGAAGGTATTTCCTAAAGATGTCAGTGTCAGTTTTATAGTTTGTTACCTAAACTGAAAATCCTATCGAAATACTAATTTCAATAAACAAGTGTATATGACAGCCTAATAACTGATGCATTTATAAAAAGCATTATTCAAAAAAATCTGACATAAAACTTTACTGTGGTAAATATGGTTATCTTGTAATAGTCATGTATTATGGAAACCGAGTGCTGAACATTTTCCCATGAACTAAAACAAGTCCTCTATCTAATAATGGAGTAAGTTAGTTCAAACCAACTATTTAAACTGTTATTCAAATAGTTAAGACCTTAGCTAACAACTAGAAAAAGGATACAGTAATAAAACATAATCTTCAGATTTTCTAATGATTTACATTAAATTTTAAAAATACACTAGAAGCATACACATTTGCAAGAAATAAAGTACAAACAATAATTTCAATAATATAAAATATCAATTTTATTTATGACATTTGAATTATGGTAGTCTTACCTCTGAACTGTAATCATCTGCTGTGGTTGAAATTTCACTTTCTGGCTAAAATAAAAATAAAAACCAATTATAACTTTTTCCCTGTCAAACACCAACCTTTACTAATATTAAGACATTACTGTTACTAGTTGTTATAGATTAAAAACTGGTGGTCAACTTAACGCCAGCAAAATTAAATCACCATAGTGCTGAGAGTAAATGTTCCACCTGAAGACAGTTGCCAGCATAAATATAGATGTGGAAAAAAAAAAGGGAGGGGCATTGAGGCATTGTGGGTTCTCCTACATGTTGCTGTTTGAGCCAGTGGTTCTCCTTAAAAAAAGCTCGGGTCCTCACATTGAGCATTGCTTTCTGGCTCCAGAGGAAAAAATGTGTGCAGCTTAATCTCCAGGATAAGCTCGTCACGCTAACTTCCTGGCATGTACTCGACTGTGCTTGTTGTCTGAGGAACTCGGAGCCTCCGTTTCACTGAGGATGGCTGTGGTGCTTTTCAGGACAACCCTGGTCTTTGTTGTGAGTCTGACTGCTTGGCTAGAGCATAGAACCCTCAACCTATTAGCACAGCTCCTTCCCCTGCTGGCATAGACTTCCTAGTTTCCACCGCTGACCTTTGAGCCTTCCCAGCACAGATCCCTAAAAGAGACTGGTGTGAGTCCTTCTTTGGGATCTAGACCTCCAGGTGGACTCGTGGGAGGCATTGTCATGAGCTCTGGGTCTTCATATAGACCCATGTGGGACATTGCTGTGGGATTCAGGCCCTTGGCTAAATATTCTATGTCTTCAGTATTGTGGATAGATTTCCTGCATTTTCTTGTGTTAACTCTGGGTGACCATCATAAAAATATTATAAACTCCATGTCTTGATTCTAATTGTTCTCTGTACAACCTCTGACTACAACACTAGTCTATGATAGAAACCTCAGGTAAAATACCACTAACAGACTAGTAAAATGAGCTTTAAATTTTTCATTTAATTATGAATTACAAGTGCCAAATAAAACCTGAAATTTATCACTAGACATTTTTCACAACTTTTACAAGGATCTTGTATATAGTAGATATCATTGTATGCCTAAAGCACCAAAGACACCATTCCTCAAATTCTTGTATCTCCTTTAAACAGTCATTAAAATGCTGTTAGAAAAACTTCAACTTCTTCAAAGGAACTATCAGATCTTGATGCTAAAAGCATTTACTTGTAAAGAACATAACAACTGTTATTGTAAAAACACCTTTGCAGCTTACAAAGCATTCTGAAAGGTAACCAAGCTTTACTATTATATCCCTGGGATTTGTGAATGAAATCCATAGCTTTTCCAAGCATTTCTCAGCTGGGAAGTAGTAGGTAGATCAAGAACGAATTCTGACTCTTCGTGCTTTCAAAATTACTGCTTTCATTTTTCACTGCATCTAACCTAAGAATCTCACTTTACTAGTAAGGAAAGTAAGCCCAGGGCATTTTCCTCTTTTAATTCTTTTAATTCAACAAGTATTAATTGTCACTGTCTATTCTCATTTACACCTATGGAAGTGTCATTCAGCATTCAAGATCAAGTTCCAAGTCTGCTTCTTTATGAAGTAATAACTCATAGAACAAAAACTGTTGATGCAACAGAAACAAGCTAGGCTCCACTCCAAAATTCTGTAACATTGGCTAACTCATGAGGCTCTCCTTTAAAACTAAAACTTTTCATGACATAATCCCCACATTAAATGATTAAGTCAAAAGTATAGTAGAAATTGTGCTACTGAGAATAAAATGGCTAACCAAACAGTTGTTGCATTCAAAGTGCTAAACCTACACTGTAGAATCCCCAATATTGGTTTTCTATGCAACAGAAAATAATGTACCTTCAAACCACATCACATATCAGAGTTGCCAAGTCACTTTATTTAAAACACACAGGTAAAAACTATGCCATACACAAAGAAAAAGGAATATGTGGCATATATAAAAGAAAAACAATGGTCAATAGAAACTGTCCTTGAAGAAACAGAAATAGAAATCAATAGACACAAACTTAAAATCAGCTATTTTAAATATTATAGTGTATAGTCAAGTAACTAAAAGAAATAATGTCTACAAAAACTGCCATACTAAATAGAGAACAATAAAACAAATTATAAAAACCAAAGAGAAGTTCTGGAATTGATAAAGAAAATAACAAATGAAAAAAAAGACAAATGAAAAAATTCATTATAGAGAGTAATGATCTAATGATTTGAATAAGAATCAGTAAAACTCAAGTGAGAACAACTAAAATGAACTTGTCTGAACACTAGAGAGAGGAATGTATATGAGGCCATGAAAAGAATTCAATATTTAAAATGACTGATATATTTTCTAACATCTTCTATCCATAGTAACAGTTTTTGTGTTAGTTATCAATAGACACAGAAAAGGCATCTAACAAAACTTGATAGTCCTTTATAATAAGTACACTGAATAAATCAGGACTAGAAAGAACTTCATCTGATAAAAGGATATATATATATATATATAAGCTAATACTCAAGGTAGAAACCTGAATGTGTTCCCCTAATACGAGAAATGATACTGTTCAGACTTAAGACCTAGGCACACTGTTCAAACTTACAACCTATCTTCACTTTTCCTGTGTAGTACACTTTATATAGCATGGTAATTTTTGCTGATTGTACTGCACACACAGTACTGCAGTTTTATGTTATTATACGTTACAGTATCTCACATAGAGTTATGCAAATAAAAGCAAATTTATCATTTTGAAATTTCTTTGACCATTTCTTTGTTCTGACTTTTGTAATGTACATACGATATACAATTCCTCATTTAGTGATCAATACACTTAACAATCTAGTTGAAGGAACTTAACTTGGTCATTAAACAAGAAATTTCTATAATCAAAAAATAAAGATAAAATAATCTATAGCCAAGTGTAGTGGTACACACCTTGCAAAATTCACTCTCAGAAATTGATTATTAAATATTTTAGATCTGTTTTAGTTACTATAACACTGATGCTTACAGACACAAAAATCATGATCAAATTGCATGAGGTGCTAGTAACTATTTTCCACTTAGAATTATAATGATTAGAAATCTGTATGCATACTTACTTCAACAGAGAAGACCTGCTCATGCTTGATTACTTCCCCACTGTGCAGAGTTCTCTTTATTGTAGATTCGGGAGTCAAGACTGATCCTACTCCCTGAGAACTATTTATGTACATCTCATCACTCTGTGATTGATCAGTATTCAAACTGTGCACATCATGTTTACTGCTTGAGGTTTTTCTCTTTTTTTTCTGCTTCCTGGGAGGATTCTGCCCATCAGATTGAGCTTTTCTTTGACGAAACTGGGCGAGCTATAGAAAACAAAATACGATACAACACTTCCTTTTTAAAATGCCAATCTCCAGTGGACAGCCTTCAACAACTGTATATATCTGGCTTGAATTTTAATAACATTACACTCAAAGACATAGGTAAATTCTGGAAATCTATAACCATAACAACTTTGGTGCATTTCTGGATTTGAAATTACATTTAATTTCCTTTTCTGATGCAATAAATTTTCTAACTTTTATATGAAACAAATACTACCAACCAATTTCTAAATTTAATTTGCACTCATAATCATGTTAAAAGGAAAAAGATAAAAAGACCAGATATAAGTTCCTTTATGCCTTAAAAAGAGGAAATATAAGACTACAATTACTAAACCTATTAGTGAGCTCCACAAAAGATTGTATGCCAGTAAAATTTTTATTACACAAAGTATTAAAGTAATCTTATTAATGAAGCTAATGTTAACTGTCTGCTTTCTACTAAATAACATACAGTATAATGTATACTTATATAGATGAATAGTATATAGAAATGTTTTAGTCACTTAATATTTAACTTATAACAGAAATAGCTAATTATCAGCCTCATAGAAAATAAAAACATGTAACATTTACATTTTTCCTAGTTATTCAGCAACTAACCCATTATTCCAACGTGTGTCTGCTTGCGAAACAGGTGCAAGAACAGTTGCTTCTAGCTGCATATTATTAAACTGTTGGAATGCACTTAAACCACTTTGAAGGACAGATCCATTCTTAAAAATAAGCTAACTGGACTACTAATAAATATATTATCTGTAAATAGAATCAGAAGTCCAGGCAATAAAACAAGCTTAAAAGTAGAAAAAGAAATCTCTCAGAGAGACAGTAATGCCAAAAAATATTCATAATAATGACACTCTTAATGTTTATATCCAATTTCAGAAACTTCTTCAAATAGGTTGTCACATTAGAATACATTGAGACAGCAGAACATATCAAGGCAAAGATTACAATTTTGTTTAAAATTTGATATCTGTCAGGTGATATGTATTTAATATTTATTCAATGTATAAGTACACAGCCAATGAATAAAACTACAACCCTTCATAATAAAACATTTAAAAAAAGACTCTGAGACAACAGTATCCATGACTATATTAACCCAGTAAATAAAAAGACAGTAAAAAGGGAATGAAAAGTAGAATGGTTCTATTATAGTATTTAAAATAAATCACATCTAAAGATAAAATTATAAACACTGTTTTATGTCTATATTGATTATATGAAGTTGTATTTTTTTGAACAATGAAACAAAAAGGAAGTTCCACAATGGCAAAGACTTTTGTTCACTTCTATACATTCAAGCCTAGAATGGTAATATATATATGTTAAATAAAAAGGAGCAACTTACCTTTTACAGGGAAGTTACTATATAGCAATAGTTTTAAAGAGTGCCATAAAAACTGAGAACTAAGACGATAAAAAGATACGTCTAATTCTTCTTTATAAAAAAAAGGTCTATGATTATAAAATTAAAATTAACCATTATCAGTCAGCCGTGGTGACTCACACCTGTAATTCTAGCACTCAAGAAGCTAAGGCAGGAAGATTGCTGCAATTTCAAGGATACATAGTAAGATCAAGGGCAGCCTGAGCTACATAGTAAGACCCTGTCTCAAGGAAAAAAAAAGAGAGAGAGAAAGAGAAAACTATTTAAAAATTCACCACTATCTACTTATTAAATAGATGAAAACATTGAAATAATCTCTTGGTATAATCCCTCTCCTCCACCAAGAAAAAAACAAAACAAAACTTAAATTCTCAGGAAAATAGTATCACAATAGCGTTCTGTTTTAGATAAAAATGTGAGGGAAGGAACAGATCATATCACATTATTCCATTTCTTATAGCTATTTAAGTCACTTTTATTTTAAATCTGAAAAATGGCAAGGCAATAAATAAGCAAAAAATTCAATTAGTTAACCATCTGATTCTGAAATGATGCACTTTAAATTACTGAGAAAACATTTATTCTAAAACATGCTGAAAATTCAGACTACAGCCATCTGTGTTTGTCATTTGGAAGCCAATTATAAAAATGTTAACATATGCAGTGACAGAAATAGTTGCAAGATTTGCTGGAAAAGATAGTATGGTCACATACATTTGCCTTTCAAAATTGGTTCAGATCCCAAGCAAGTATCTTACCTCGACAAGATGATGAATAAATAGTCATAAATAAGCATTTATTCCATAAACTCAAGACTTATCATACTATAAATGATCATTCTTAACAGAAAAATGAATTTTTAAAATGTATGAAAACATGCCAAGTTTTTATAATGTCCCTTCAAAAAAAATGACTAATTGAAATCTGTGTAGGTTTTTGCATGTTCACTAAGTGTTTACAATGTGCCAGGCACTGTACTAGAAATGAGTCAAAATACATCATCCCAACATAAGGACTTTTCAGTCTAGACCAGCTTGTAATTTCACCAGTTGTAAGAAATAAAGGTTAAAAGAACACAATTTCTTAAATTCAGTCATTCAATATATATGGAAGTGGTACAAAAAACTGCCTTGTTCTGATTTTCTGAAAGATTTTCCCTAAGAAAACACACTTTTATCCCTATGAAGGACATAATTTAGCATAGGTCAGTGAGTAAGCATGCAGTTCATTGATTCAACATTTACTAACTGTTGATAACGTGTCCAGGTGTGTACTAAGGCAGGGCATGCAATATGAATAAAACACACGCAAACTCAACCCCCCATGAGTGCAATCAGGTAGGAAAATCAAATTTAAAAAATAGTTAAACACAAACATCTAATTTCAAGTGATAAAAGTATTTAAAAAAAAAAAGCCAGGCATGGTGGCAATACTTGTAATCCTAGCACTCAGAAGGCTGAGGCAAGAGGCTCACTGCAAGTTTGAGGCCAACCTGGGCTGAACAAAGGCCAGCCTGAACTGCATAGGAAGACTGTCTCAAAAAGACAAAACTAAACAAAAATGGAAACAAAAAAAAGCATAAGCATTAAGAGAACCTACAACAGAAAGACAATTTGGATAGAGATATGAGGATATGCTAGAAAACATTTATTGAGAAAAGAATGTAAGAGCTGGGATACAAAGAATAAATTACCTGCCTAAAATAATAATCAGTAGATATTGAAAACAGAATATCCAACTTTCTATTGTTTTCATGTATTTTCACTTCTTTTCCTTTGTCACTATATATATCACAATCCACAACACTAACTTACTTCAAAGACATAAATAAATAAAATCACCAAACTGACACGCCATTTTTCTAAATCTACAGGAAAAATAAACACAAAGGCACACATGCCGCAAAGAGAATATAGTCTCTATAGTGTTCAAACTGTGTAATATAAGTCTCTGTAGTGTTTTAAAAAAAAAGCCATAAAGAGTGATTTTGGTTTCGATGCAGAAAATTCAAGAAATCCTAAGTAATTCTAATTATGGTGGCTACTGTACTTGTTAATGTTGCTTTTAAGCCTTTTTAAACACTCCTTAATGAATAATTACTGCTATACAAAATGTTACAGTGAAACTTTGGTAACTTAAATATGGAAATAAAAAGAAAATTAAAACTGCCCTAAAAGATCATTTGTATACATAGCACCAGTAGGGCAACTAAAAACAAACAAAACAAAAGCATGGATAATTTGAAGTGTATTTTCCAACAATATCAAACATGTGCAGGTATGCCCAGTGGCACCCCTGCAGTCCCAGGCTGAGACAGGAGGGTCACTTGCGGCCAGGACTCTCAGGTAAGCCAGATGACGCAGTAAGACCTTGACGTTGCCACAGTTAAAAAAAAAAATCTGCTGGTAAATAACAGTGCCAGACAGACCTAAGGAAATCAAGAATGGAAAAGATCAGACTAGGTTACTGAGCTACTGAATCAATTTCTATCGTATACTGTCATTTAGTGCAATGTTTTTTGTTTTTGTTTTTCAGACCAAGGGCTTAGAATACCTTCAATGTCTAACAAGAAAACAGACTCTATAACTGAAGGAATCTTCATCATTTTATAACTTTATTGTATTTATTGTCTAGGCACAAAATAGACACAAAATACTTGTTGAATTTCAGAAAGAATATATATTACATATAATAGAGTACTGGACTGTTACATCTACAGAGACTAACGAACTGGATTTGTAACACTGGAAAGGCACTTGGTCTTGGCAGAAATTAGTTTGTTTAACTATACAATAAAGACATACTACTATACACTAGAAGGAGCTTTTAAGATTTCTTTCACTTGAAAAAGGTCTTGGAGAAATTTTTCAATTGTCTCTTTTCCTTTCTCCTCTCTCTATCCTCAATTATAAGGGAGAGAAACTAGCATTCTCCATTATGAAAAGCTATAAACTGTTGCTTTAAAGAACAAGTAAATAAATAGTGTCCATTACTAACTGATCTAACTGATTCTCGACATTTTTGGGGGGAGAGGTCCTGCAGTATAGCCCAGGCTGGCCTTGAACTCACGTTCTTCCTGTCTCAGTCACCTGAGTGCTGGGCATATACTACAATACTGGCTCTAAATGATTGCAAAGAAAAAAAGGATGATAGACATAGAAAAAAAGTGAAATTAATTATAGCGCTTAGAACAAATCATTTTTAAGTACATAAATATATCAAAACATCTTAGTTTCATGTTAATGATTATATGAAATCTTATTACTGAAGAATAAATAGCAAATAAGCTCTAGTAAGGCATGGATTTTTAATCAAAATAAAAGATTACATTCTCTAAGTCTAGAAGAACAACTATACATAGGTGTTCAATAATATTTATTGAGTAACAAATTTTTATGGAAAAGGGCTATCACTAAGTTTAACTTTAGGCACTATTCCTCAGAACTTCACAATACTTATACAATTTCTTAAAAAAAAATACCTAAACTATGTACCAAGTCCACGGTTATATCATCAAACAATCACGCAATCTCTAATATTATGGATCTGTCAGAAGATGGTTAACATTTTTTTTAATGTGGGGAAATGGTTTCAATATAAATTTGGGTTTAAAAAAAAAGAGGACAGAATTTCAGAGACTGAGTGAAGCAATGTCTAAAAACGTACTTATACACAGAGGCAAAGAATAAACAACAACAAACTGTTAAAAGTGATTACTTATGGGTTATAAGAGTATGGGTTACTGTTTTCTTCCCTACAAATCTTCACCACCACCTTCTTCCCCTAAAAGACCTGTAAGGAACATTTACTGATAAAGTTATCACAGATCCTTGTGTTCATACAATTATTTTTAAAAAGGTAATGAAACTACAAACCTATCAGAAATCTCACTTCAAAACACAGACATAGCTGTTTAGAAGCCACCTATCTCTGCTTCATTTCATTGTCACTTCAATTATTACCAATAATGAACAGTGAGAGGAATAGTACTTTGCTCTAACCTTATCTAGTTTCTGCATATTATGAAATTTAATCTCACTAAAAATAAAAAATGAACTGTAGAATTTATATAATGGAGACGATCTAAAACAAGGTATATCTGTAATAAGTAGCCATATTCTCAGTAGCATAAGCACATGTGAGTTTATCTGAATTTGTTCATTTATTAGCCTAGACTATAGATAATTCCTCTGACAAGCATGTATTTTTACAAGAAAGAGCAAATGAAAAATTAAATAACTGCTATATCCAGTCAGTACAATGGTTCATGGTGATGGATGTTGGGTATTCGGTGTCCACCAAGAGTTTCCAGAGACACCTGTCAGAGATCACCTATATGATAAAATCAAGTAAATAAAAAAAAATGAAAAAATGAATTTGCTTGTGACTTCCCTCCCTCTTTCTACTTCATTCTTGAAATACTATTTCTTAAGGACAAAAGGATCATGATTTCTGCATAAATCTACACCCCTACATGTTGAGACAAAACACGGCAACAGTATGCACAATGGCAATGAAACTAGAAATCACTCACTCACTGATAGGAGCATGGACACTGAGGTAAATGCCTCGGAATACCATGTAGGAGTAAAAACACTACGTGACACTGAACAAAAGGAAATCACTGAAGACCTTATATAATACTGTTAAGTTCAAAAACATGAAAACTAATATAGCTGTGTGTGTATCTGTATGTGACACAGAAAAACAAGGTAGTGATAAATTCGTAACTGTAATACCGCAGTGGTAAAGGAATGAGACTGGATGGGAAAAGGCTTCAAATGTGTTTGTATATATGTGTGTCTAAGGTGGATGCCACGTGTAGAGGTATCTATTACACATATGTACTTTTTTGTAGGTGAAACATTTAAACATTTTTATTTTTATTTTTATTTTTTAATTTATTTAATTTATTTTTATTTTTGAGACAGTGTCTTGCTATGTAGTTCAGGCTGGCCTTGAGTACACTTTGTAGCCCACACTGGTCTCAAACTTGGAACAATCCTCCTGTCCCAGTCTCCTGAGTGCTAGGACTACAAGCAGGCACCACCATGCCCAGCTTTTAAACATTTTAAAAATATGCAGAACTTCCTTCCCAGAGAACTACACAGTGCTCACAGCTCCTACCATCCGTTTTGCATCTTTAAATCAGAATCTTTAAATCCATGATATCCCCTTTCCCTACACCCTTAAGATTTTTCTAGAAAGCTATCTCTTACAATTAAAAAACAAGGTAGCAACACTGTCCACAAAAATAACATAGAACATAGAGGAGACTTCCCATAAGGATTCTAAAATCTGCGCCTAATGTAATATTCCTAACAATCTATCACTATACCACTAAGATAATTCTGACATATAGTATCTCTGAATACCGTACTAGACAACTTGCAGACTTGAAGCACTAGTCTCTGTATCCAATACAGCCAGTTGGCATTGTCATCTCTACCTCTTCAGATGTACACAAAATAAAGCTGGATTTTAAGAAGCTGATATAGTTGTCTAAAGTATCAACCAGGGCCAGGGATATAGCTCAGAGGCATAAGTGCCTTCCTAACAAGTACAAGGTCCTGCATTCAAATCCCAGTACCAAAAATAAATAAATAAAATATCATACAAAAGGCGTATTGTGTTGAAGGCTCGGTTGCTAGCTTATTAGAAGATGGAACCTAATTGAATGAGACAGGTCTCGGAGAGGTGAGGGACTTTGAAGGGTCTCCTTGTCAGATGTTTTGTCATAGGGATTTTTAAAAAAATATATGTAGTGAGAAATAACTCTACTAGACCAAATAGACTTAGGAACTAACCCTATAAATTTTTTGTCACATACAAACTGATGTATAGGCAAACAAAGCTTATCTGTAAAGCAAGATGTATAAAATACTACGAACTGAGAAAATAAATGATGGAGAGAACATGAATTTCTGATGTCTTTTAAATTTCTGTGAGGTCAGATATACTCTTGTTCTTCCTTGGGAATCTCTTCATCTTTACTCTCTGATCTCTCCCTTACCTAATCTCAGTTTTTGTTTGGAACAAAGGAGTTCTATCAGAATTAAACTCCTTATATTGAGCTACTGTGGTCAAATCCGTATTTTACATTTTTAAAAACTGATGGGTTTTACTGCTTAATTTGTGTAACAGTAATGTATACCTGCCACTTGATGGCAGCATACCAATTTGAATATTGAAATGATAATAATGATTCATGCTTCTGGAAAACTTTTGATAGTCTAACAATGTTGTAAGTACTTTACAGTTAGCTAAATCCTCACAACACCCAAAAGAAAGGCAGGTACATTTATTTTCTTGTTTTTCCTGATTTTTTTTTTTTTTTTTTTTTTGAGACAGGAGCTCATTATGTAGTTCAGAATGCACCCCAGCTCACTATGTAGCCCAGGCTGGGTTCCAACCCATGGTGATCTTCCTGTCAGCCTCCCAATGGCTGAGCTTATAGGCATATGTCATCATGCCTGGCTTTATTATCATTCTGACTTAAAGATGCAAAACGGAAGTACAGAAAGGTTAAGTAACTTCTTAAAGTCATAAAGTATTTGCAGAGTCAAAATTTGATCCCAGATGGTCTGGTTTAGTGTAGCCTCATAATCATTACAATTATATTGCTTTCACAACAGAATCTGTGAAAAATTCCATCCAAATGAAACATAAAGAACTCATATAATATATCCAAACCGTATTTCATAATCTTAAAGTAAAAATGAAACCACTTCTTTTTCTTTATTTTTCTATTTTAGTTAGCAATACCATCTTTCTCTCCATTGCTCTCTCCCTTACAAAATTTTGCTAATTTTACTCTCTATACATTTCATTTTTTTCTTTTTCTTTCTTTTTTGAGGCAAGATCTCACTACGCAGTTCAGGCTGGCTTAAACTCATTTTGTAGCCCAGGCTGGCCTCCCACTCAAAGCAATCCTCTTGCCTCAGCTTCCCAAGTGCAGGGATTACAGGCTTGTGCCACAACACCTGGCTCTGTACGTTTCTTGATCTATCTCCACTTCTATTCCTATCTCAACATCTTTTACACATACTACTTCAGGAGCCTTCTAATTGATTTTGTCCTCAATGTATCCTTCATAAAGCTGATAAACTGATTTAACAGAGATCTTTTTATGTATCACTTAAAACATTTTTAAAATTTTAAATTTAAATAAATAAAATGTAAATCTGTATAACCATATTATTCTCAGCTTAAAAATTCATCAAGGCCAGGAATTTAGTTCAGCAGCATAAGCGTGGCAAGAGCACGGTTGTGAGTTCGATCCCCGGTACCAAAAAAAAAACCATCAATACATCCCCATAACCCACAGGAAAAAATTCAATCTCCTTAATGTCAGATTTAAGATGCAATCCCACTCTCAGCCTCATTTCAACCATACCCTTTGTACTGCTTTATACTTCAATAATACCAGACATTTGTATACCTTCTCCTGAAGGAAATCAAACTCTTTCATACCTCTGTGCTTTATGGATCTTGTCTTACTCTCCTAGAAATTCTATTCATTTCTTCCTTTTTATCTGTCTAATTCCTCTCCACCTTTCAAAGCTTCCTTCAGTGGTCATCCACTCCAGAAGCCTCTGACAATCAAAATGGAATCAGATATCCCTCTTTTACAGAACCCAAATTATGTTAAGAATTTTATATAGTTATGATTAACTGTTTATGTTTCTGCCTACTATGTCTGGCATATTCCATGTCATTCACATCCTACACTCTAGCACAGTGCTGAACAGGCAGTAAGTACACAAGTATTATTTACCAAATGCATAAAATGAGTAAATAAATGGTTCTCTATATTTTACTATGCATATGTAACTTACCATGTCATGAATGGTTTTTTATTCTATCACAATGTGAAAATAGTAGGGGCAGACCTATGACTTTCTCTCTGAATTTCTAACTTGCATAAAACAGAGACTCAAACACGAATGAATAAATCAAAAGACTGAAAAGAACTGGGTATAGTAACATAACCAAAGGAATCTTTTCAGAATAATCTAGTTTTAGTATATAGAACCAAACAGGGGAAACATGAATAGAGGCAAAGCAGTATGACAGAAGATGAGGCGAGCCTAATTTTTTGGGGTTGTGGTATGAGAACAGAAAGAAAAAGGTAAGCACAAAGCAAAATCTGAATTAAAAATTAATTCTGTTTGGATTTGGTTACAATTATGAAGAATAAAGGAAAATAATCAGAATTATTCAAAGAATTTTTTATCAAAATATTTTCTTAAGCATAAACTATCGTACCTAGAAAATAGGAGGCCACACGAGATTTTAAAAAATATACTTGGGGACTGGGGATTTAGCTCAGTTGTATAAGCGCCTGCCTTGCAAGCACATAGTCCTGAGTTCAATCCCCAGTACCGATTAAAAAATATATATATACTTAGACTAAACAATTTAAAAATGCAGACACTAGAGAAAAATAAGTTCAGGTGGTTCCTCTGTTTTAAGATTAAAATAGTGAGACTTGTTAAAATTTTATTTCATCCTTTCAGTTAATAAACATGTATTCTCAACTAAAAGTAAATCTCAAGATATATTTTTCCTCAAACCTATTTTTAAAATTATTATTGGTTGTTTCAAGAGGAAAAGTGAAGTGGGGTGTGGTGGTGTATGCCTATAATACTAATTCAGAAGGATGAAGCTGTGAGTTTGAAGCCAGCCCATGCTACACAGTGAGTTCAAAACCAGCCTGAAATATATAGCAAGACAGCCTGTCTCAAAAATTAAAAAATAAAAGAGAGGAAAAATGAAAGTCATTAGAAATGCTTAGAATTATGAAAGGAATCTATGAAAATTAAAATTAAATATTAGTTTGACAAGTATAGAAGATTCCACACCACACATTTCTATAAATTGTGAATATAAAGTAGAATTTCTCTAATTTTCAGCTAACACTCTCCATTTCACATACAAATTCCCTTCCAGTAGACATCTGCTACTATATTTTTTACATTTTCCAATACTTTGCTCATTTGAGGGTCTATTAACTTGACTCTCAAGAAACCAACATATATAAGTAGTCAATATAATATAAATGATGTGGGAATTAATTAACTGTGATTACTTCTCCAAGCCTATGGCAATTCCCAGCAAGTCTTGCACACACTGACACATTAAATTTGGTTCTTGATACATATGAAGAACTAATATTTTAGTTACAGTTGGTTCTTATTCCTATCTTTCCTGGGGAAATAACTAATAAAGCAATACCAACTGGAATAAAAATGAGACTCCCCTGAAGAGTAAGTAATCACACAGCCCGCAACAATCATTAGCAAACAAAGAATTCTGGAATGTGTTCAATATCAAGAACTAGAAGACCTACTAGCAAGAATGAGGCCCTGCATTCAATTCTAAGAGACAGAGAGACAGTGACGGAGATGGAGAGACAGCCAGACAAATTTTACATTAAGTTTTCAGAGATCTGTAAATCAGAGAACCTATACAATTTATAAAGTCAAAGTTAGAGACCAGACTTTGTAAAGTTTAGTTTTAAAATAGTCAAAGTAACTCCTTAAGTTTTGAGAAATGATCTCATAAAAATGGGAAAACCATGTAAGAAAACAAGAGAGTTATCCAGAAACTTTTAAACCACATAAAAATCTAATGAACAATAAACCAACAAAAGGAATCATGGGTAGTTTCCAAAGATGGCAGACCGGTAGGTAGCAGGACAGAGATCCTCTCAGAGAGAGACAGCTTAAATGCCAGAATTTAACCATGGAGAGACCCAAACAGAGAGAGATGGACTCTCTCAAACCAGGAAGAATTTAAAAAACCGCACAAATATGAGGTCCCGAGGCTACCATTAGTGAAGCTAAGATCAGCAAGCACGGTGCCCTCTTGAGCCGCCTGAACGCCTGCCTGAGAGCGACCTGACCGACCGAACTGAACCGATGCGACTGGCTTGAGCGGCCGGGACCGGAGCATGGAGCTGAACATCCCTGAGTGTGGCTCGCCTGGACCAGCCCTGCACACAACCCTCCCAGAGGCACCATGAATTTGCACTGCAGCTGCACTGAAGTCGGAGGTCTGGGAGCCCAGCAGTTCTCAGGGACCGGCATCAACACATGGTGAGTGGTGGGAATAAGGCCCTCCCACAGGAAAGGGGAAACCAACTGGAAGACATGTTGGATTTGGGCAGGACAGCCTTAACTCCATAAGGAAGTGGCTTCAGTTGGTTGCTCCCCTCACCAAGCGGGTTGGTGGAATCTGCTTGGATTGGGCCGTGCACCTGGCCGGGACCCAGTGGATTGCTACAAACTAATTCCCTGAGCACAGCCACACACTGATGCAGTGAAGGCCTGCGAAGGTTGACTGGCCTGGAGAAGAGTAGCCAGCGCACACTGAGCTTGCTTGAACTTCACTATCTGATAGCTCCCAGCAGAGGGCAGAAGGCCCTAGCCTGCGTGCTCCAGAGGAGCCTTAGCCAATAAGAAAAGGGGCCGGGAATTACACTGTACACTTGTATGGAAGGAATCAAAAACATGACGAGTGGGAGAAATAAGAAAAAAAACCCCAGCCCCCAACTCTGAGAACATTGATCCAGGAGAGGTAAATACAAAAGAGATTGAGGGCAGCAAACATGCAACATCAAACACAGCGGTAGCAGACATAAAGAGATATCTTTGGGACCTCGTAAGTGGGATCAAAACTGAAATATTAATTCAAATTAAACAAGAGATAAGTAGATTAATAAAAGAAAGGCGGGGCACCTCTCAAGAAGACACAGACAGAAGAATGGAGGAACACAAAAGGAGAGAAATGTTCAATGAAGAATATAAAAAAAACCTAGAATTCATGAAGCAAATTCAAAGAGATTTATCAGGAAACTAAAGACTCCATAGAAAACTGGCAAAACTGCTTGAAAGAAACCAAAGATAGACTATCAAAAACTGAACACAGGCTTGCAATGTGTGATCATGAAAGGGAAGATCTCTTAAAAGTAACAAGGGAGCAGGCAGTAACAATTGGAAGGCGAGAGGACAACAAGAGGATCTATAACTTAAGAATAAAGCGTGTGAATGAAAAAGCAGGAGTTAAAACAGAGGAACTGCAAAGGCTATTCACAGAAATCATTAAGGAAAATTTCCCAAGCATAGAAAAAGGAAATGATATGCAGATGTATGAAGCATACAAACTCCAGCCACCTACAGCCAAAACAGAGCTACACCTAGACACATAATAATCAAGATCCCAGAAATTCAATATAAGAACAGAATATTAAAAGCCATCAGAGAAGAGAAACAGATCACCCACCTATAAAGGAAAACCCATCAAAATCATGGCAGACTTCTCGACACAGACCATCAGGTCAAGAAGAGCTTGGAGTGAAGTAATTCAAGCCCTGAAGAACAACCTCCAGCCCAGATTGATGTATCCTGCAAAACTCTCTCTAGAAATTAATGGACAAACAAGATGCTTCCATGACAAAGAGGAACTGGGAGAATTTGTGACCACCAATCCAACCCTACAAAAAATACTGAAGGACATTTTAGAGAGAGAAAACAAGAATACGAGCATTTCAGGAACAATGGCAGAGAGGCCTCAGTGAACAGGGCAGACAGTGGAATGGAAGAGAAAAATAGACAACAAATGGCAGAAAAACAGAATAGCAGAAATAAGGCAGAGAAGATTGGCTGTAATCTCTAGTATAGATGGCTCTGAAATATTAACAGAGAGAAACACAGGCAGAGTAGATCAGGAGATAGGGTCCATTGAGATGCTCTATATAGGGAGACAGTGGGACCCAAAACAAGCAGTGCACCCTATGGGAGTGAATGGGGAGGAATTGTCTAAAAAAGGAAGGCAGAGAATATCTGTTAACTGGGTAACAAGATTTAAAGTTTACATTATTCTCATCACTCTGCTTGGAGGGATTACGTGCTGTTCCACTTTGTCTACTTACGCTAGACTTGAGGACATGGTCAGCTATCCCAAAAATAAGAGGACATATTATGGTAATCATCCCTAATTTCCTATCAAATTAATCTGAAGCCCTTTATAACTTACACTGTCTTATTATGACTGATCTTATTTGAATCTGGGTTGTTAGATTGCTACTCTGTATTGACTGATTTTATTTAAATCTGTTTGATAGCATCAAGTCTAAGAGTATAGGCAACTACACTGAAGATGACAAGATTCACTAAGATACCCACTTTGGTTTGATTATTACTTGCTTTTGAAGTCTTATAATGTCTCCAATGCTTTGTTTTTATTAATGTTGTTATACACGGCTGAGACACCATGGTAACCATTGTAGATCACCTTGTATTGCAGTTATATATGACTTTTTTTGCTTCATGCTTTTCTAGGAATTGTTTTGTTTTATCTTGCTTTGTTTTGTTTTTACCTCTAATACAGAAAAGATAGATATACATTTAGAGACTCATGCATGTGTAGAGCTTATAAACAGTTTACAAGAACCAACTATATAACACATGTTGAAATGCACAACTACTTTGAAGAAAAAGAGACACTACAGTACCCAGTGCTGATTCCATAATGTCATGATGTGTAATCCAGCAAAATTATCATTCTTTGTTCAAAGTGATTTTAGCTTGCTTTGCCTTGTTTAAGTTCAACACACATGAAGGTATGGACAGCTGTTTTTAGAAGAATGAGAGACACTATGACAGCCATTCTTGGCTTCCCTATTGTCTGGTCTTGAAGACCGGAAACACCCTTCTCATCCTGCTCAATTCCATACTATGTTGTTTCATGTGAATTCCCTGTATGTGACAATATGGACAACTATTTGGGAGAAAACAAGAGTCAATACGATACAGAGTGAATATCTTCAATTGTCTATAGTTTTGGAATTTATGTCCCTTACATTGCTTTCTTGTGATCTGCTTTGTTCTGTTTTGTTGTGTTTAATTTTACCCTTTTGATATAACGGAATGTATATTTGAGTGGGTAAGATAAATGACTATATTGCTGTTTTTTCTGTCAGATCGTGGAACAGAACTGTTAACAGACTCACTGTTTGAATGTCTACTTTACATGTTTTAACTTCATAATTTGAACAACTATTTCCAAGAAGTCAGTATGTAATTTGTCAAGTAATAATCTCTTAGGTTTTTTTGTTGTTGTTCTTTTCCTTTTTTCCTTGGAATACTGTATTGTTGCTACCCTTTATTCTGTTTCTTTTTTTTTTTCTTTTCTTCTCTTTAAATAAAATTTAAAAAAATAAAAAAATAAAAAAAAGGACTCATAACCCCGAGAGTAACTGAAAACAAACACTAGATTGTTCAATGTAGTAAAAAGGAATTTTACACAGTACAAAGGAATCCACAGATTTAAATATATAACCTAGTCAAAACCACTCCTGGAACAAAGCTAAATTTTTCAATAGTCAGAATATTTAGCACTTCTGAACAGTATTGAACCCCTGTGCAAATCAAACAATACTTCACAGTGCAGCCTGATGGCATTGTGCATCATAGGTTGTATTTTGATGACGAGGATCACAAAAAATAAAAAGAGAATCTACACTGCAACAAAAATATTTTACACAAGTGAAATGTATACACAGGTCTATCATGCTCACTTATAAAAATGACACGACTTTTCATTACTGAAAATAATTTTTTCTTAACTCATAGTGGATATGGATTGGTAATAATCAAGTCAAAAATCCAACAGGTGTCCCTTTGGCCAGCTGCTTGCACTTGTAAACCAGCTGGTCATGGAATGGAATGACTCACTAGCCCGTACACACACACAAAAATCAAACTTTAGTATCATTCTCTAATCAACTTACCAAAAAACTACCACTTAATAGAAGAAAGTTTAGATTTTGGTAAGCCCAGAAAACCTGAAAAACAAAACAAAAACAAACAAACAAAAAAGATGCAAGATAGCCCTACTGGAAAGGTGTTTGCTTCTGTCTGTACTTGTCTTGCAGATGAACACATATAGTCTCTCCTAGCACTCGTGTGTGTATACTATGCTATAATACATACATATATTAATAATTAATAATATATAGAACAAGTTAGTAACAATTGCCTTAAAGATGGGCAAAGAATTTTAATAAAGATTTCTCCAAGAGGGGCTTGGAATTTAGCTCAGTTGCTTAAGCACCTGCCTAGCAAGCACGAGGTCATGAGTTTGATCCCCAGTATCAAAAAAAAAGATTTCTCCAAGGAAGAAAAGATGCTTGGTATGATCAGTAAGGAAAATATAAATTAAAAGTATAATGAGATCCACTTTACGTCCATGAGAACAGCTACAACAAAAGACCCAGAAAATACAAACGTTGATGACACACAATGAAACTGGAATCCTCATACATTGTTAATGGGAATGTAAAATGGTATGGCCACTTTGAAAAAGTTTGGTGATTCCTCAAACAGTTAACACAGAATTGCCATCTGACTTGGTAGTTCAGCTGCCAAGAGAAATGAACAGGTCCTCAAATAATTGCATACAAATGCATTCTACTCAAAAATGACATAAGGCAGAAAAAACCTTTTATACTTCTATCAACAGATAGAAGTATAAACACAATGTGGTCTCTACACACATTAAGATATTCAGCCATAAAAGGAAATTAAGTACCAATACATACTACACTAAGTGAGAGCAGTCAAAGGCACAGAAGTCATATATTGTATGATTTCATTTACATGAACTATCGAGAACAGTGATGAATTATCTAGAGCGAACTTAGAGGTAAGTACCCAAACCACAACCCAAAACCCATTTATTTATCACAAAGTGCCAATGCTGCAATTAAATCTGAATAGTGAGATTTTGGTTTAGAAAAAACAACTCATGTATTAGCATCTTTTGTCAAAAGAAAAACAAACAACATGGATGCCATAGGTTCTCCACCACTGATCTAGAGTAAATAAATACATAGAAATACAAAGTAAACTGGTGGTTGCTAGTAGCTGGAGGGAGGAGTGAACCACAAATATGGGCAGTTTTATTCTAGGATAATAAAAATGTTTTGGAGTTAAATAGAAGTAGTGGCTGCATAACACTGGATTATACCACTGAACTGTTCGCTTTTAAATTGTTAATTTTTGTTATGTGAGTCTCACATCAATTTAAAAATAACAGTAATAGCTTCTTTAGAACTGTGTAATTTCAGCACTCAAAAAGTTCTCTATCATTTCACTTATACTTCAAAACACAAGTTGTTATCCATGTACTATATACTACGGTAGAATTAGTCCCATAAACAAGGCACAGAATTTGCAAAATTTTAAGTAAATGCTAAGTAAAAGTTTATAGCTGCAGTTGTAGGCATGCAAAAATGTTTGTTAAACAAATTAAGAAATAAATGTTTCCAAAGTCCCAGAGGTTGTGCTACCATGTAGCCAACTAGCAGTATTATAAATACTCATATTGTGTATCTGTCTGTGTGTGTGTGTCTCTCTCTCCCTGCCAACACAACCTTCAAAAATAAACTTTGAAAATTTTAGTAGCTTTCCAAATTAAATTTTTAAAATGATGCTAATCCATTAAATCAGATGCCTGATTTTAATTTCAGAGGATTCTTACTAAGAAATATAAATGATGACATAATAATATCTAATAATTTATTCTTAGAATTTTCTAGGTGCCATATTGGAAGGAATTAACTTACATTTTAAAAATCAGTAGCGTATAACTCTCTCTATAAACCTTTTTACTTATAAAAATAAGAAATATTTTTGTTTAAAAACAATTTTTTCCAATTCCCTGAATTTATCTTACCTTTCCTTGTTTGTCTGTTTCCTCTTTTCTGTAAGTTAACTATTCAACAAGGAGGTTTACGGTGTTCTGTCAGTGGAATTAATAGCTGAAAAGAGCAAGTTGATTTAAAAAAAGATAGGCTACATCCAAGGGACTGTATGGAAGACTGGGGCAGAAGTGTTTCAAACAAAAATACTGCTTCACTGCCTCTTACCACTTCTCTTGGCTCCTGCCATTTTTTTTTTTTTTTTTGGATTTCCCTCAAAGATTGTTCTTTAATACTATATACATTTCAAGAAACCTGTCCTGCCCATTCTTTCTTCCATTTTCTCTCTTTCTAAACATAATGCTTTATTTTGATTTGTTTTCTTTCAGCAAAGACAGAAGGTCATAAATCAGTTTTAAAACACTGCAATGAACAAATTATAAATATTGATGAAGGTATCAAACTGCCACATCCAC
The DNA here is from genome assembly GCA_004027295.1 of Dolichotis patagonum. Taxonomy (NCBI): domain Eukaryota; kingdom Metazoa; phylum Chordata; class Mammalia; order Rodentia; family Caviidae; genus Dolichotis; species Dolichotis patagonum. The sequence continues at coordinate 171,676 of PVJX010000908.1, forward strand.
TCTGAAAACTCACATGTAGATATAAAAACAAATGAGAAAGTTTAAAAGAAAACAGGGATGCAGAATGGCTTTCTTAGATGTGGAACAATGTATCTACAATATTCAAAGAACAATTTTACACCATAACTAATGTTGGCTGTTACAGTCATTGAAGAGTCCCACTATTAATAACCTAATACAGCAATGGCGAACCTTTTAGAGACGAGAGCCCAAAGTGCAACCCAAACCTATTTTCTTATTGCAAAGTACCAACACTGCAATTAAATGTGAATACTGAGGTTTTGGTTTAGAAAAAAACCAACCCATACACTAATATCTTTTGTATGAAAAGAAAAACAACAAGGGTGCCTTCGGTTCACCACCAATTCACAGCTTACACTTAATGGTATACACAACTGGCATTAGTCTTCGAATTGAAAATGCCCGTTAAACAAAAATCACAAAATTATAAATTTTAATGCATATACTAGGAAAGAATTTTAGTAATTATTCAATAAACAATACCTATTATATAAAATGCTGAATAGCCAGTATAAAACTTTGGTTTTGCTGGCTTCTGCTATAATAGAACTTTAAAAGTGTATCTGATGTGATTTACAGCAGTAATTTTGTATTAAATATACAACTGTCATCTAATTTGTTTACTAACACACTGCTTTCTTTATATAACTGTAAATAACTTCACTTAGAAAGACTGAAGTCATTTAAAGTGTAGCTGAAGTAGTTTGATTCAACACAAGGACAGTCTGTGTGGTGTCATTCCTGCAGGTTAGCCCTCCTCTGAAAATACTGACTTCATAATGCAGTAATGTGCTACATCTTGGTGTCAGGACTGTTGCAACACCAAGGAGCAGGACACAGCTGAGGATTCAATGGTAAACCAAAAACCCACAAAGTAGAAACACCGACATGCCAGAAGGTCTGCTTTACAGGCTCTACTGGCCCTTGATTTTTACAAACCATTTTATTAACCTCAGTTTCTCGGTATTACATAAAACATACATAAAACAGCACATCACAGGAGGAGTCAAGTGAGAAGAAGCAATGCTAGATGAGCAAGCCCATAGAAACGAAAACTGATAGCAAGGAGACTCATAAATGTCAAATAACACAGAATTGCGACTATATAACACAGGTAGTACTGGAGTAAAAACTACAGTTCTGACATCCTAAACTAGAATAACCACCCGGTTATTCTGTGCTTCATGTTCTAGCTCTGTATGATGATCTTCCCATTCTTTTTTACTTACTTTTGGTACTAGGGATTGAACCCAGGGCTTCACTCATGCTAGTTAAGTACACTACAACATTTTCTTTATTATGCTTTGGTAAGCCTCTATTATTTTTCAAAATGGAAGTTGAACACTTTTGCTTGATCATGAAATGAACAGACTGTATAGAACTTGGAAAAAGCTGCAAGTATAAAGAAAATTGTAACTGCTTATAATTCACTACCCAGAGAGAGAGAGGGGCACAGTAACTGAGTTCTTCATGGATTTTCTTTCAAGTGTCTTCATGTATCAGTATGTTCATATACTTTGCTTTGTAACTTTTTTTAACCTGCCATTATCTGTGGGCATTTCCCAACTCAAAAGATCTTTATAGAACTACTTCAATAGTTTTATCTACCATAATTCATGCATCTACTATTGCAGATTTTGACTGGTATAAAAGATTTCAAAAAGTATTCCATTGTATATACATAATAAGCTATTTTTTAAATATCATCTATAAAGTTTAAATAAAGGAAAATTTTCAATTGAACAACTTAATTACAAAGATTCAAAAGTTGTAGTTTATAAAACTAAGTTATCAAATATAATACTTAAGAACAAATGAGGCACTCAGAAAACCAAATCTCTGAATAAATTTCAGAAAATGATCATTTTAGTGATTTCTGATGCCAGCAATATGACTAAGGGAATTCTGGATTACTGTTACAAAATTACAACCATGCTAACAAAGCAGCACTCAGTAAAGACTCATTAGTTGTTCTGCTCATGCATTCAAGAGCAGAACTGATACCTATCTGATAGGCACTATGCTAGGCCATGTTTGTATCAGTATTAAGATGCCTCTTTGTAAAATATTCTAGAAAATTTTGTAAAATATTCTAGATGCCTCTTTGTAAAATATTCTAGAAAATGAGGTAGCAGGATAAAACATTTTAACAAAATGTGGGGGAAAAAACCATCCAACATCCCACAGCACCTACTCCCTCATTGTAGTTATTACCCAGGATCTATCTCTTCCACTGGATGATGAGTAACTGGACAGGAGACCGTCACATCTCTAAATTTCCAGTTTTTGGTATAAAACAGAATTCATGACATATTTGCTGAGTAACTACTTTTTATTAGAGAGTGCTGGGAACTGAACTCAGAACTTCTGCCCTACATTCTCAGTTCTTGAAAAACCAACTACATTTATAATCCAGTTTTCCACTAATCTAAAACCATGCATGTTTATAAAAATGAAGCAATGTATTCACTATTTTGATAATTCTGTTTTCACTCTATTTCCATGTTCATATCAGTCTGGCTGTGTAGTATTCTGTGGATTAATATAATTTAGAAAACATAGCTAGGCATGGTGGTGCATGCTTATAATCCCAGCACTTGGGAGGCTGAGGCAGGAAAATCATTGCAAGTTCGAGACTAGCCCAGGCTACAAAGTGAGCTCAAGGCCAGCCTGAACAGCATTGGGAGATCCTATCTCAAAAAAAAAAAAAAAAAAAAAAAATTTAGAAAACAATTTTCTTTGTGTTATCTTTAAAGGTTATGCAAGTGCTTTTACACTGTACAGCTAATGCTGCAGCAGATATATCTTGCTTTATTAGTCTTACAGACATTATGCAACAAGTGGGCTCATTTCTAAACAAAAAAAAGCTACAATAAAAGGTAACCTAATAAAAAAAAAGATTACCCATAAGTAGAATTTTCAAAGATAAAGAAATTACAATTCTATTTTGCCAAATCAACTGGTCACAGCAAGCAATTTAATGATTACAAATGTGAATGTCCAACCTAAACCTTTTAGGATGACTCCTCATATATATTTAGTAGAGATACTTTTGTTGACAAGCAGCAAAAATTCTAAAGTTACAAATAAGATGTCTAACCGAACATCAATCCTTTTTAAAAGGCCACCCACTAGTCTTCTAATTCCTTGGAGGCAGTATCCTTGCTCCGTCTCTCAGGCTGCACAAATGTAAGGGACTCTGGCCTTTTGAAAATGTCCTGACTTCTCTTTTCTTCCATTTACAGATTCTGGAGGAAAAGCAACTTACCAGACTACACCTAAGCATTCAAGCCTTGACTACAGACAGAGGTAGCTTACAGGAAAGCCAACTGTATTTTCACAATAGGAAACTGGTTAATATACATATTTCTTTAACAAATCATGATGAGCACCTACTACATTTTTGCATCTCTGCAGCAAGGCCCTCCATTGATTACTGAAATGATTAACCTGGTTTCTTTGTTGTGCGTGGGGTGAAAGGAAAAGAAGAAAAACAGTTAACTATGTTGTAATTTAACTGTGGCCCAAGTATGATCACCAACAATTAGCAATAAAAAGACAATATAATCTATAAAAGGTAACTTCATTGTAGGGAAGAATGGGAGTCTTTCAGGCTAACCAAAATACGCTCGAACGTGTAATTTTTAAAAGAAATATGCTATTCAATTTGCATTTTTGTCTATGTCAAGTTTTTCATGAATGTCAAGGAAGGTATATTTATGTATAATGCTGTATTCTTTGCGCCACAGGATTTTCCGTATGCATACATACACATAAAATCGGAACTCACCAGATATACATATATACACACACATGCATAAAACAATTACCTTAGCCAAAAATTCCCTAGGTGTTACTTGGTGTAGGAAACCTTTCAGTTCTCAGAACTATTCCACATGACACAAAAGCGTGTGCAGTGACAAAGCCCTCCAAATACAAACATACAAAGATAAGCTTCTAAAAACGCTCCTAAAGCCAAGTTCACAGCTGGCACTTGTGGCACACTCAAGCCACTGTTGAGGCAGCTGTCACAGGCCAATCACACACACCCAAGAGTGCCAGCGTGCCACCTAAGGAAGACAAGCTGATGATCCACGCATAAATCCTCACCGAATAAAGAAAAGCCCTAAATCCCCATGCTGGAAAGCACAATGCCTGTGTACCACCTAGAAAGCTCCCTAGAAAAGTGAAAGAGGCTGGCGATTTAAAAGCAATTAATTTACCGGCTTAGAGCAGTACAGCGAAGGTGGGTTTTGATTTTTTTTTTTTTTTAAGCATTTACGAGAAGGGAACCACGCCATTGAATTATCGAATAATCAGTAAGCACCGGGCTTCTCCTTTTCTTGGGGGAAATGGGAGAGGTAGGCGAGGAAAAACACAGACCCAGCAGCAACCCTCCCCGGGGCAGCGCGCGGAGGCTGCAGCGAACTCGGCTTCCCGGGCCTCCTCCCACCCCTTCCCGGCCGCCGCCTCCCACCGCGCGACCCGGCCGCCTCCCGTTCGCCTACCTTCGCCTTGCCAGCTTCCAGCTTCTTCTGCCTCTCCTCGTCCTCCATGGCCTCTGCGGGGCGGGCGGGTGGGAGACAGAGAGGGGTCGGGGGTGGGAAAGAAAGATCTGTTCAAACGGAGGTAGGACGGCAAGCTCCGCGGCCCAGGGAGCAGGGCCGGCCGGGCCGGCGCTCCGCCTGCCTGGGGTGGAACCACTCTCCGCCCTCACTGGCGAATCGTCCTCGTCCGCGAGAGCCGCGCCGTCACCGCCGCCATCTTCGTCTCCACGTAAACACACGGTGGGGCGCGGGGTGTGGGGGGGGACGTCGGTCCGCGCAGGCGCCGCGAGCCCCGCTGCCGGGCAGGTGCACTACCCCGCCGCCCTCCACCCCCGCCGCTTGGACTGGCTGGGGCAGGTCCGCTGCGGGACTCAGCCCTTGGCCCGGGGGGCGCAGGGCGGGCCGTGCCGGGCTCCTAGCGGACAGACACCCGCGTCCAAAGGACCCAACCTGGAACACTGCCTTTGTATTTACAGAAATAACAGAGCTCTAGTAGTGAAACCGGCGAACGCTTTTCGAATAGCACCAATGGTAAAGATGAGGGCCAGAGAGGATTGTACCCAACAGTAGCATTTCAACTCCTGGACTCAAGAGACCTTTGCAAAGATTCTTACTTCCTTAGTCTAAAAGCCCCGCCTTTGCCACATTGGTTCCCGCCCCATTTTGGGTTCACCCTTTAAGGCCCGTGTCAGGCACCGTTTCCAAATAGCTCTTCGGATTTCTTTGTTTCCGTACGTCTTGCCTAGGACCTCACCTGCTCAAAACAGCTTCCTTCACCAAAGGTGTTCTGAAAGGAGCCTAAGTTTAGGAATCTGCGCTGGACACAAAGCCAGGACACCTTCACTTTCTAGCTTCAGTGACCATGAACAATTACCTATTCTCTCCACCTTATCTGGAATTGGAAGGATTGTTAACATTCATGCCCTTGGCATACTAAAACATCTGAAGCAATGTCAGCTTTCTTTCTCCTTGTAGTCTATGTATGCTGAACTATATTTTAATAATAGTCCAGGATTCCCAGCTTCTCCATAACAGATATTTATTGGAAGTCGAGCCCCAACTTGACATTATATAGCGACTAGCATATTGCTTTCCACCGAATGAGCACTTGTTAGATTAAATCGAGATGTGTTTATATACTGAGCATTGCTTTTTTTCTTCCTTCATCTGCTCCCTCTATCCTTTTTTTTTTTTTTCTTCCCTACTCAACAGCCCTCACATTCACTCCTGGGGTGAACTAAACATTGTAACATCCCAGGTTGATCATTTCTCCTTTGTTTTCAGCAAGGTGGGACTGATACTGGACAATGAGAACTAAAATAGGCTGAGTTGAATCATAGAAGTGTTAAATGAAAGTTGAGGTTAAAAAGAAAAAGGGAGAGATTAAGGCCCTTACGCTACCCCAAACCGAAGGCAGTGGCCCTAATTTGGAAGTTCTCAGATTCAAGAAAGATTTTTTCCCCACTGAAATTCCACATTACATATATAATTGTGCCAACCTGTAACACCTGGGTATATAAACCCCTGTTACGGCAACTTGAATTGGGAACCGGATGAGATTAGACATTTTGTCATAAAAATAAAAGAACTGAGACAATAAAAGGATAAGTAATTTACTCAATCAACTCTCAAGTTGTCTAGAACAGGAATCAGGAAGTGTTCTGATAGTGCAGTGATGTAAATTCTGCCTGGATAGAGATTATGTTTGTAGATTCTGATTGCTAGAAGTTCCTAGGAGGAGTACTGTACCTGCTTGTTAAAATATACTTCTTTCTCAGTGACTAAGGGGTTCAATTATTTGTTCCAATATGTGCGGCAATAAAAACACCTGCTGAAGCAACAAAGTGATTTCAGTTTCCCTTCACTATTAACAACCAATCATGTACATGTTGTCTGTTTTACATATAATGGTTGCCCAATAAATAGGGTTTTTTAGAGCAGAATATATTTATTGAGAGAAAGAAAGCTTCGGAAAGACAGACAGACTTTAGGGGTCCTAAGTGGATTGCCCACCCAATAAATGTTAACAGTTGTGTGTAGTTCTATTAAAAGTGCAAGCATGTGGCTCTGAGATTTCCTTCTGGCACCTATTCACACCATGTCATGTCATGTCATGTCATGTCACATCATTCATACATTCATGCCGTATAGTTCACTCACTCAAGTCATCCCTAGCAAGGACTTGAAAAAAGATGAGGGAGCAAGCCGTGGAGGTGAGAGTAGTACAAAAAATCCAAAGAAACTATCTAGCGAATGCCTTACATGTTAAAGGAAGAATAGGAGGCAAGTGTGGTTACAGTGAAGTGACCCAGGAGAACAGTAGAAGATAAAGTCATCTGGAGTTCTGAAGGTCACTGTAAGGACTTCGGTTTTTACTCTGAGTGAGATCAGGAGCCATTGGAGAATTCTCAGCAGATGAGTGAAATAGTCTGGTTTGTGTTAAACCAGGACATCTGGTTGCTATGAAGAGAAAGGATTATGGGGAATCTGTTCGGATGTTACTGCAATAATCCAGACAACAGATAGTGGGAATTTGTACCACAGTTTAGTGGTAGTGGAAGCAATAAGACATCAGATTCTGAATATATTCTGAACATAGAGCTAACAGGCCATAAGAGTTGTAGATTAAATGGGAGGTTTGAGATTAAATGGTGAGACAAGATTGACTCCAGAGGTTTTGCCCTGGGCAACTGAAATGATGAAGTTACCAGTCAGGGAACTGGATAGGAGCGAATCTGGAGGAGACCAAGAGTTCAGTTTTGGGCATGATAACTTAGGCATGCAAAATAGGCATCAAGAAGTGATGTTATCCTTATATATCTAAATTTAGAGTTCAGAAAAGAGGTCTCAGCTAGAAATAAAATTTCAAGGATGGTCAGAATTCAGCACACAGATGGTATTTTAAATTAGGGAATGGAATGAGTTGATCCAGCACCATGCTTTTCAACTCAACAGCCCACAGGCCAGGTATGACTACTGGGTACGTGCAATGTAGTCAGTCTGAGTGGCAGTATGCCATAAGCGCAGCACACTAGATTTCAAAGACTTAATAATTTAAAAGATATTAAAACAAAACAAAATAATTTAAAAGATATTAATATTTTACACTAGTGAAGTGACTATATTTGTGGCACTTCGGGTCAAATAAAATATAGATGATTTTCACTAGCTTTTAAATGTTTAACATAATTACTAGAAAATTTCATATTATAAAAAAAGAAAATCTCAAATTATATATGTAGCTTGAATTTGTAGTTTACATTATTTTTCTATTGGATTATACTGCTTTAAGGAGCAAATTTGGATGGAAAAGTGATAACACTGAGTAAATCTTAGAAAACACCATCTCTAAACTGTGGTGAATCAGCTAGTGAGACTAAGAGCAGTGGCTAGCTAGGAAAAATAAAAAATATAAAACAGTAGTCAAGCAAAGAAAGGAGTGATGAACTGTGATGACTGCCTCTAACAAGTCAAGTAAAATGAGAACTCAGAAAGGACCATTGGTTGTAGGTGCCCATGGAAGTTATTACAATTAAATCATTAACTCTTTCATACTGAGTGCAGATACTGCTTTGGGATTCTCAAAGAGCCCCTCACAGTCATGTCTAATGAACTAAAACTGAAAAAAAAAATGAAATCTACCTTGACTGGAGTTACATTCTAGGAATTCTGTGTAGAACACCTATAAAATTCTTAAGTTTATTAGATTACACTTCTTTTAGTGTGACTTGCCTTCTCAGTAGTAAGAATACTATGTTTTCCCAATGGAATTAAATTCAAGATGTTTAAAATTACTTTTAATGTCCTAGTTATTTAAAAACCTAATTATTGTAATGTCCTAGGTATTTATATAGTCCTAGTTCCTCTTCAGCAAGATAACAAACCAAGGTAGATCAAGTACCTATGTGGACAGAAAACAAGATTGCTATGTATTATAAATTGTATTTTTGAGAAGCCTTTGCTGAACCCCCCCAATATATTGTGATTCTAATTCCATGTTATTTCACTTTTCACAAATAGACCAGATACCAATACATATCACTAAACCTTTATCACAAAAACTACAATTGAGAAATTGAAGCAATTCTTTACTTTCTGTTAAAAAAAAAAAAAAGAAAAACCCAACACAATATGCTTTTCTCCTATATTGGTTGGAACAAAATACACCTTCTAAATCATGAAGAAAGACCTTATAGTTCATATCCAGTTATCTTTTGTGGATTAAATAGCATTTCTTTTGCCTTTTCTCATATGATATTAAAATGTATTTCATCATAAAATAATGGCTAAAAGCTACCATTCTTTGGATCTTGGCTGAACTCTGTATAACTCATTTCATCATTTGATGGTTTTCATTAAATATTTGAGCTATGTCTCTGTTTCACCACAGCAAATCATCTTAAGTTTCCCATATGCTTAATATCTGTTTGTATCTCATGTATATTAATAACAAAATGGAAAATAGGCCTAACCTTTCTCTTTTTTCTTCTACAGCCAGAAGGAGACCTGACTCAACTGGCAGCTGTCCTTGAACTTCCCTCTTGTTTCCTGTCACCTCAAGAGAGTCCTGGATGACTACCCCCCAGCATCTTCCCACCATCCTTGGGGTTGTTTCCTCAGCCTTTAGGCTTAGTTGACAGGAACTGTTGCTAAACTGACAGCCAGGACACCCCTATCCCACTCCAATCTTCCAAAGGTGCTGATAGAAAACCATGTTTAATAAAGCAAAGACTGGACAGGGATAGATAGAGACCTATTGTTCATATCCATGAAATCCTCAATTTGCTGGACCATGATCTACATGGCTGGCCCTCTCAGAAACTTGTTAGAAGCAGCACAGTCATTACTTCAGCCCCAACATTTTTGCAGAAAGAGCTATCAATTAAAGAGCCACTTCTCCCTAAATTTGGTAAGCTGTCACTATGACAGCTGAGGCTGTCCTAGATTCCCCAAGCAGCCCTGAGAATTAGATATTTGCTTTGGCCATCAGGCTGGAAATGTGGAACTATCCTTGATGACTGTACCTTGTAACCTCAAAATGATCATGCCCCTCTCTGTAATTACTACAGAAGTTGAAAATAATTCTGTGAGATGCAAGAAACTTCACATTCATGACCTGATGCTCTTTTATATAAGCACTGCTCCCTCACACTCCTCAGGTCAGTCTAGGAGAGTTCTCATCTATGTACTAGGACAGAGCTACAGGACAGGTCACAGTAAAGCTTGACTTGTGTGGTCCTATTGCCTACTCAGGATTTTTATCTCAGTCTGAGAATTTTGCACTAAATAGAGCAAGTAACACCAGGGACTACTGATCCTGAATATTTACAGATACTGGCAGAGATATGTAGATATCTCAGGTGACCTGCAAAGAGCTCCGGAGAGGCAACAGAAGCTTCTGGATGAATGCCAGAAAGTTGCTAAGGGAGTTATAAGCCTCTGATGCTGAGCAACCAATAGAAGTAACTAGAAGCTGACAAGGTCTATAACACTAAGAGCCATAACATTAAAGGCTGAGAGCTACTGGCACTCAAAACCCAGAGCCAGTAACATGAAGAGAGTTACACTTCACCAGTTTGTGACATCTATCTGAATTGAGCAAAAGAAACCTCAGCTGAATGGTGACAAAACTACATGATTATTAACCTCTTTTCATTTAGTGTAAACCCATGTTTCTCTTGCGGTGTTACTTTTGGATCCTCTTTAGCATGTGGCTTTTTGAAATTTTCGTATCAGCAATTTATGCATTTGCAATTCAATCATGTTATTGCCTACAGATCTGTAAAATGCACATAGGCTTTTTGAATTCAAATTCAAAATCCAGTTCTTTGAGGCACCTCATCTCCTGGTAGATTCTGTCTCTTATTATCCTAACCATTTTTTAAATGTTACATTCTATTCAGTTAGACTCCCTCACACAACTCATCAATAATTCTTTACAAGCAGGTATTAACCTCTCTCACTTTTCAAATATATTTATTGTGAAACTGAAATACCCATAATTTTGCTGATTACTTCTTCAAATTTTTCCAAGTCTAGACCAATACAGTGAGGATCCAGATAAACAATCAATCCTATGGTAGTAAAACTGTTATATGAGTCCATTCTGGAACAAAATTATTGAAAGAAAATTCCTATTTTGTTTGTTTTGTTAAGCTGGGTAGAGTTAATTATCTACTCAGTTGCTCAACCATTTTGTTCATCTTCAAGGTTTTGCTTCTCTTTCAAAGACTTTGTCAGCTACAACCAAACATTTCTAGCCATCATCATGCAGACTGCCCCAAACTATACCCAAGATCTTCTACTCAGAACTTTCAAACATCTGTTTCAATTACTGACCTTCTTCCAGTGCTCTCATCTCATCTTTTACTTTGCTCTGTCTTACTGATTATATCTTATAAGATACCACGTCCTGTTGTGCTTTCTTTCCCAGCGTCTCTTGACTCCTTCCCAGATTTGCCTTTTCCATCCTATGTTTTCCTTTTCTAATGCCTCCATGTTAAATTAAACTTTATTATATGTTATTTTGAAAGTACCAAAATAATTCAAGCTGTTATGGCTGTTTCATTCATCCCCATTGCATTTTGGTCCTCATAGCTCTTGTCAGATGAGCTTTGTAAAATACACATTTCATTAAGCCTTCCATTCACTTCCTGAAATTCCTAAATGTCACTCAAGGTCCTCCATGAATTGTTCCCAGTTTAACTATATATTATTAACTCTAACTCTTTCCCCTCACTAACTTCCCATTCTAGACAGATAGGTGCTCACTGTGCTCCCCATGCATTAATCACATTTTATACAATGCCAGAAATTACATCATGTCATAGCTTTCACAGGACAAATATTTAAGGAACATACATCTGAGCTTATTTTGCAAATGTGACGGTTGTCCTTTGTAACTAGTGCTAAGCCAAAGATAAAGGAGATATTAAATTGCTAAAACCAACAGTGGTTACTAATTAATAGAGACAAATGGCACATATAGAAAAAAAATAGCAGGAAGCATAGTTTTACATCTTCCAAATTTTATAGAAGGTGAAATAGAAGGCTTGAAAGATTAAATGACTTGTCAACTTTCCATGTTTAGTACCAAAAGTCCTAACTAATCCTATTCCCAAATCCCCTGATTTGAATATGATTCCATTTTGCTAAACTGTTTCCTGTAACCAAAAAAAATCATTAATACATTTTAAAAAGAAGAAATACATGCTTACACAATGTGTTAAATAGAATTTAGGATGAAGTTGCCAGTGTTTTAGGTTTTTAAAGGTTTCTTTTGAAATAATGACTTAAAGTAGTACTCCATCAACATGGCCTGGAATTTAAAGAATTAGAAAATTTAAGGTGTTACTATTACAAAGGATCTAATTATATGTCTATAAGGCACTGCAATTGATTACTGAAAATGGAATTTATACACACTAATTTCAGCTCTCCACTGATTTTTATATCACTAAGCTGTCACAGAATAGAAACTAAAGGAGTTTTCAGAAGAGTTGTGTCAAGTGTTAGTGTAGGTTTGATAGTCAAGATACATTTAGTTTAAATATAATAGGAAATTTCAAGTCATACATCAGCCAGGAGTATGTGAAGTGTTAAAACCCTATTGTCCTTCTTAGGGAAACTGTAGGTAGATGTGGTGGCTTTTGCTAGTCCAATGTTTGGACCACTCTAAAGACAGAACACAAACAAGACTGACCTCTGTAAGAATAAAATTCAAAGCAGTTTTTGCACTACACTTTTAATTGGGATGTATGGATCTAATCACATTCTGTCCTTCCTGGAAAGTAAGATATCTTACGAACTAAGGGAGTTGCAGGTCGTTAGAATTTAGGCATGATTCCAATTTTCCATGAGGCATGTACTGCTATACTTCCCAGTCTTTGAAGTGCCTAGAGTAACTCTATAACTCAAAAGATAATGTCCTGGCCTATTTTATATCCTATTAGGTCCTTGCACAAAACCCCCATTGCCAAAGGTCACCGGGGTATAATATTTCTTATATCTTTAAGAAGCCTAACAAATAGATCATATATAAATGGTATGTTATTTTTTAAAATGGGTCAAATAATATAAAGTATTTGAACTCTTTATCTACAGAATTTGTGCTTTTAATTTTTATTACCTGTATCTTTCATCTGAGAAACTAGGAATAAAACTCACCATTGTGAAATTCTATAATTCTTTTTTATTTTCAAAAATCAAAATTAAACTGAAATGAAAGTGAAAATAGTCCCTAAAGAGGGAAAAAGAAACAAGTGAATCACATTGTATATTAGTGTAGTAGCATAAGTAACCATAGAAAGGAAAGATAAATACAGAAGAAGTAATAAAATGCAAAACCAATCATTCTGTAAAACCTACAGAAATACTGGATCTGAGGAACATTTGTTAATGTTGTTAAAGCCATGTGTTGTAAGACTGCTAGGAAACTTTATACTGAAAGGAGAAGCCTACACTATCTGAGTGCTATTATTACCAAAGTGAAATAAGCAGACATTATTCTCCTCATGATGTGATATCGCAGAGAGTGCAGCAGCAGCAACAGCAGCATTTGTATAGTACCTTTATCTTTAAAAAATGAACTGTAGTCTAATTAAGTCTCTACAAACAAATACTAGGTATTCAGGAAATCCAAGTGATACAAGTAAATTAAAAAACACTGTGAGGGAGCACTTATCTAAATTCAGAATGTGAGACATTCTCTAAGACTAGTTCTGTGTGAGTAGTCCACTGACTCTTCTCTAACAGAAGGGGGAAGGGGATGGTCCCAGAATAAAAAATAGGTACATAGTTAAATAAGATTGGGAGCATCATTTGAATCTATTTGTAACAATACATTTGAAAAAATACATTTTGGAGGCAGTGCAAAGTTATTGGAACATGGACTGTGTTTCAGATAATGTTAAGGTATTACTGATTTTACGAGGTGAAGACGATGTGTAAAACACAAGTGTGTATCAGAGAAAACTCTCAAGAAAGACAGTGTTAATGAAACACATTCTATAATTCAAATTTATTTAGAGAGCACCATTATGTTAGAGAGCACATCAAACATCCCCAGTTCCCAGCCCTGATGCATATGAAGAATAGTATTTTTAGCATGATTTTTTTTGGTTGGAAAGCCTTTAGTTGAGCTTGTTGCCAAATAGTATTTAATTTTCACTTTACTTATAAATATACTCATGACATGAATATATCTAAAAAACTAATAGTATAGAATATGTAACTCATTTGTGCAAATATATTTTAAGGTGTTATATGTATTAGTATATATAACAATTTTACAAAATTTGTTCTTAATTCTGGTATATACATTTGATTAGTTTGTATTCTTTTTTGAGACAAGAGTCTCACTATGTGGTTCAGGCTAACCTTGAACTTGCAGCATTTGCCCTGTCTCAGCTTCCCAAGTGCTGGAATTACAAGTGTGTACCACCACACCCTGCTCTAGTTTTGCATTCTTATAATCAGGAATGTGAGTTTGTATATCAATGAAATCAATCCTGTGTAGATTGACCAAGACATTTAATTTTTGAAAAATAGCTTAAGTGTGAAGATACAAAATTAGAAATGAAGTGCACATACTCTATTTATACTTACTGTACATTTTATGACTACATTCATTTCTATTACCTACTTAGTTAATAGTGGTTCTCATTAAATTTCCTGTGGAAATTTCTGTTTGTGAATTGTGATCTCCAAAGTATTATGGCAATCACTACAGTCCCTAGGAACTAGAGATTATAAAGTAGTGGATACAATGAATTCATGGACATTGTTAAATGATTTCAATGTCTTTAAAATCTCATATGGTACACAGGGAGGCTTTAAAATAAAAAAGGCATAAAATTTGGTAATAATAATTATAACTGAATTTATAGAGTTCTAGCTATATGTGAATGGCCCTGTTTCAAGTGTTTTCCATACATTAATGCATTTAATCCTAATAATCTGATGTAATATATTATATTACTACAAGTAATTTCCATAATTAGTCAAACAGATGTCTTAGGCTTAATGAAAAATTAAAGTCAGGTTATTAAAAGTCTTAAAAAATCTCATATGGCTCATGTTTGATAACTGATGCAAGTTATACCTATACAATATAAGCTAAGTAGTAGACTTAGTAAATAAAGAAGACTTGAACAAATGACTGAATTATTGCTATAGTTTGGATCTGGAATAACCTCTGAAGGCCCAGGTGGAAATGCTTGGTCCTAGCATAGTATTATTGGGAGGTGGTGAAACCTTTTAAAGATCTTACAGGTAGGTCTTTATGTGGCAGCAGATGCCCCCACCCCCAAGTCGGTATGCTTCAGTTTGTTACTTGCCCAGGTAATAGTTCTGGTTACAGTTCCTGTTACTTTTCTCTCTTAGAAAAGGCTGGTGACGGTGATGTATAGATGGTCATTATGATGCATACTGTAAGAACCAGTCCTTAATTGATAAGCTATTCTGCCTCTACCTTCTACTTGCTTATCCCATATAAACCCTAGACTATATTGTAGGAATGTTAGGAATGAGCCTGATTAACGTAAATAAATCTGCCTCCAAATCTTGGGTGTCACTTTGATGCTTCTATTTGCTATTGCCTCTGGTACATCAGCTGGTAAGACTTCTTTGGTCACCAGCTATGGCCCTTCTGGATGCAGCAGGGACCTCTCCAGGTCCTGACAGAAAGATATATCCTTGAGATTTTTTTAAAGTTCCCTCAGAGGCCTGGAGGAGGATTCCTGGCTCCTCACTTGAGCAGAAGGGAGGAGGATGCAGTCTATCTTTCTGTCTGTCTGCCTGCTTGCCTGATTTTGGTAAGACCCCCAGAAGCACCCCAGTTAGTCTGTCTGTCAGTCCTGCTCAGCTCAAGAAGAAGGGGAGTCTGATCAATTCTCCTTAGTCAGGACTACCTTCAAGGGAAGACTGTTAGAATGTTTGACTGCTGAGTGCTTGTTGAATGAATATGTGAGTGGAAAGGGCAGCATAAGCCATAGGCTTCTCTGTCTGTGCACCAAGAGTAGGAATCACTGGTCATGGTAGCTGATTGGTCCCTCACTTGTGGTTCCATGGTGATCTATATATGACATAATGGAGGCCTTGCACTCTCTTTAGCAAAGTTGTGCCTAAGTCCCTGTGAGGGGGCATGGCCAGGTGGGCATCTGAATGGTCTCTCTGAGAGGTACCCATCTTTTGTCTGTTGTGCCATTATTCAAGGGTAACATACATGTAGGAAGTCAGAGATAGGTATTAGTCAAAACCTACAGTCCCTGACTGCAGGAAAAAGGGTTTTTATGGAGTTAAAAATGAAACCAAACTGCTCAAAGAATAAAAGAGGAAAAATATACCCATTCTTCCCAAGAATTACACATTGACACTCTCATTGGCCATCACAGTTGCTGCCAACGACTATGGTTTCACTCCTTGCTCCCAAATAGTCTACCTACAGCCAATTGAACTGGTTCCAGCTATCGATTGCCTGTATTTGTCCATAGAGGCCCTCCTCCTGTGGCTTTCTGCTTCTATCCTGGTCAGATGGCATCATCTAGCATCCACCTAAGATGACTGTCAGCACTTCCTTCTGAGTTCCATATTTTGACTGAAGAAAAATTAGACTACCAGCCCTGATGAATGAGTTGTCATGGCCTTTCCCAAAGGTTGCCCTACCTAGAAATATCTCAGTTGAGCACTTCTCAAAAACATCAAAGTGAGGGACAAAAAGCCCAACAATATGTCAAAAGATACTACTGTTACCCAAAAGCCAGATATAAGGACTATTGACAGTAAAAAACAAATGCCTATTCAGATCGAAAGATAAGGACTTTCAACCTGGATCAGATAGCAACCCTTTCATTGGTCTGACAGGCTCAGCCTAGGCCAGTTTGGGCTTCCTTCTTCAGCTGGGCCATCAGGAGGAGCCCATAGTACCATCATCAGGTCAAGTACTCTTTCCTTTTTCCTTTTCTACTAGGCACAAACTTGCAACATGGGAAGTCATCTCCTGTGTAAGACAGTCCCCATACTACTTCTGAGAAGAGACCTCCTCTTCAAGTTAGAAGCAACCATCTCCTTTGTACCAGGCCAGTCAGCTTCCCTCTCATTTAACCCCATACTTTCAACTCTGACTGTTCCCCAAGAGAAAGATAATGCCTGCATCAGCCTGAGATAGATAACCACGATCTTGAAATTCTGAAAACTCTCCTCCCAGGGGTATGAGCCAAACACCTGCCTCCAGGCCTAGCCATAAACCATGCTGCCTCACTGTGACCCGCATTGCTGTCAGATGTCATGAGAAGCACAAACAGGCATCCAGTTCCACATCAGCCACCTAAAAGAATAAGGATCCTGATATGCCGTTGATCTTTGGTTCCCAAACCATACACACTTTCTAGACTGTTATCTCTAGATGCCACCTGGTTTACATGTCTAGATTTCAAAGATACCTTTCTCTCCTTGTGAGTTGCTCCCATAAGCCCCTTCAGCTGAGAAGAACCTGAGACAAGATGCAACTCACTTGGACTCAACAAACACAATGGTTTGGGAACTCTCTAACATTTTGGGGGAGGCTCTAACAACAGATTTGGCTCTGGGGCAGGTTGTTTCCCTGTCTCTTCCATCTCTGTCATGGTACACCAAGAAAGAAAAAATGAAGACTGAAACATTTTATAGACTGTCAAAATGCTAAAATACACCTTTCCTGCATGTAAGGCCAGTTCAAGATCTCCGAACTTCCAATGGTGCTGTAACTTCCCTCCATAGACATTACCTCAGTCTTCTGCCACCTGCAGCCTTCTGGTACACAGAAGAAGGCATTATTTAGGTCCAGGAAGCACACTGTGTTCAAATATATCCATAATCCTACATGTTTTCCTTGGTCTAGCCAATGTTGTCTTACACCTTGATTTTTGCTGGTTTTAACTTACCTCTTGCTTCAACTCTTGCCTCATCACAGTATAGTCTCTATACAACAGTCAGACAGATCCTTTGAAAACATTAAGTAACATAATGTCATTCCTATATTCAGAATTTTTAAAACATTCTGTAACATTCAGAATAAAACCTCAAATCTATGTAAGGCCTTCTGGATCTGCTTCTAACCTTACTGATACTTGAACACTTACTCTGATTCCACCACATAGACTTTCTTAATCTTTCTCCAAAAGCCAAGCATGTGTCCACCTCAGGGTGTTTACAGTTGGTATTCCCACTGCCACTGCCTGGCCTGTGCTTTCTCCAGATAACCAAATGGCTCATTTCATAATCTCTGGTTTTGTGTTATTATCATTCTTAAATACCCTCTGAGTTAGTCATTTTATCTTGCTATAAATAAATACCTCAGGTTTATATTTTATCAATAAAAGTTTATTTAGCTTGCAATTTCGGGGGCTGAAAGTCTACACAGCATGGTATTGGGCCTAGAGAGGGGCTCCCTGACTGTATAACATTGTGTAGGATGACAATATGGTGAGAATTCATTCAAGAGACAGAGATCACATGGTGAGGCAGGAACCACAGACAGGAGAGGGGCCAGGTTCATCCTTTTATAAAAACCCCTCTTAAGGGAGCTAACTCAGTATCTCAATCCTTCCAAGGGCAGCACTTCCTTACTAAACTCCTCCTAATTTACCTTCCACTAAACTTCACTTCTTAAAGTTTCCATGACCTGGCCCTGAATCAAGGCCAGCAGATTGCTGTAGCTGCTGGTTTCAAACAGGAGCCTAAAGAGAATTCTTTCTGTGGTCTGTTGGCCATTCCAGAACTTTGGAAATGGAAAGGTCAATTCATCAGAAAGAAATAGCAGGTGAGTGTGGCAGACTTTCGGCGGCCTGCAGGAGAGAGACTCTGGCGCATCGGGACCTGCACCATGCGGTTGACTTGGGGTACTGGGAGAACAAGGAACTCCTCCCCTCTCTTGAGGGTGGCTGTGAGCCTGCTGGTGTGTGGGCTGAGAATCAAATATCTTATGTTGTCCTGTGCCCCATCCCGTGTTGTCACCCCCCTCCCCTGCGCTTGGCAAGTGGGAGCCAGTGAACTGGACATCTTGTGAGAAGATTGGCTATGTTATTTAGTATGAACTCCCCTTATGCAAAGATAAGGACAACCATTTGGAAGAAAACAAGAGACAATATGACAGATAGTGAAGATCTCTGGTCGTCTAGCTTTGAAATTTATGCTTTTTTATGTCCCATTCTGTTCTGTTTTTTTGTGTTTAATTTTACCCCCTTTAAAATAAAAATTAAAAAAAAAAGTTTCCACACCACCTGAAGACTATTATCATTCCCTCCCTACCAACTGAGAACCAAGCTTACAATACTTCCCACTGAGGAACACTCTCATGCCAGATCTGTTGTGGCCTGCATCAAGATGTCTACCCAAAGCCTCATGTTCTCATAGATGGAACTTTTCAGAGGTGGCTGAATCTAGGTGTGTGATACTGGGATTAAGGATGTGTGGTACTAATTTAGTGCTTTTCAGGCCTGCTGTTGCTGTTTTTCTTAATCATTTGAGTCTAGGCAGAAAGACCAAGATAATTTTAGAAACACTTGTTCTCACCTTGCTAAGCACTGAAGCACTATAGTAGTTGCCTACCTCCAGACTTCTTATTATGTCAGAACAGAAACTCCTATTTTTTTTAAACTACCATAATTGGGTTAATTAAGGAAATGAAAAAATATATTTTACTTGGAGATTTGGATGAGATCAGTAATTTCATCTTTTTTTTTTTTTTTTTTATCGGTACCAGGGATCGAACTCACGACTGCCTGCTTGCAAGGCAGGCGCTTATGCCGCTGAGCTAAATCCCCAGCCCCAGTAATTGCATCTTATGTGATTTGTTTGCATATCATACCTCACCCCCTGAGATTCTACAGTGACCCAATATAGTTTATGATCACAGAAGTGCAACTGGGAAAATAGGTCTATTGAGGAAATTTAACTTATTCTTGATTAAATATTAACAATGATAAAATAAAATTAATAATAATAAAATTAGGAATAAGCTTACAATATTTTATGTATTGATTTTAAAAATAAACAAAAACAAAGATAAGATGTTATATAATTTTTAATGTATAAATTTGGTCCCTAAAAAGGAGTAAAATTTTAAATTATACAGCTTAAAATTATGCAGACTGAAGCTCAAATTGTGTATCCTAAAAGTAATTGTGAGAAGTATATGTTGAGTGTTTTTCAGGTACCTATCAGTCATATACTAAGAACTTTATACACATCACCTTGACATAATATGAGCAACACTGTAAGGAATGTTTTACCTTCATTTTCTTCTGATGAAATTAAATTGGAGAGAGGTTAAGCACTTTTATCAAAATCTCAATATAATATGAGCAACTCTGAGATGAATGTGTTATCTCCATTTTTTGTATGATGAGAATAAATTGCAGAGAGGTTAAAAAACTTCATCAAGGTCATAGGTTGATAAAAGGTGGAAGGTCAAGCTGGGCATGGTGTCACACACTTGTAATCCCAGCATTTGGGAGGTCAAGTTAGGAGAATTGTCATGAGTTTGAGGCTAGTCTGGGCTATAGAATGGGTTCACGACCAGTGAGACTCTCTCTCCAAAAACCAACCAACCAACAAACAAACAAAAACTGGAGAGTGGTCTTAAGGCTGGGTCTGTCAAACAATAAAGTTGTGTGAGCACCCTTAATCATGGATTTGTTTACTTTCTCCATGACACCACAGGACAATGCTTCACAAGTTTCCTGGGTCAAAGCAGGATTTTCTAATAACTGTAAATTGCATACTGAATTTCTATATAAAAATCAGAATAGCTGGGTGTGGTGGTGCATGCCTGTAATCCCAGCACTTGACAGGTTGAAGCAGGAGTATCCTTGCACATTTGAGACCAGCCTGGGCTACAAAGTGAGCTCAAATCCTGCCTGAACTGCAAAAGCAAGACCCTATCTCAAAAAGACAAAAAGACAAAACAAAACAAATAAATAAAAATAAAAATAAAATCTTACTTTGAAGTGAAAGAAGATATTGTGGCTGGCAATCATAGTTTGTATGGATCATATTGTAATCCTGTGGCCTAACTCACTTCACAATCTGTCCTTATTTTAGCATTTAAATAGAGGTGAAATTTTGCATAAAAATTAAAATAATTTTTTGCCGATTATATTTCAATATAGTTGGAAAAACAGATTAGAATAATGGCTACTTATAACCTGTTAAGATAACTACATAGTCTCAGAGAAAATATGATGTATAATATCTATAAAAAGTTTTATAGGTAACTGGAATATTTTCAAATTTGAAATTTAATTTTTGCAATTTTTTAGGCATTACGTTGGACTGTACTTTTTAAGAGTTGCATGAATTCAAAAACATTAAAACTAGTTTGTGAGAAGGTGGTTTCAAAAGATTAAATGAACTTTCTTGGAAATAAATAAGCTCGGAGGTTTTTTGAGAAAACATTTAGCAAAGCTATTGAAACAGAAATTATCCTTATATTTCTCTTTCCTGATGGCCTACATTGTCTGGAAAATTTCAGTAGAAGTAACTGAATCTAGTTCTTGATTATATATATCCTATGGGATTTATATACAATAGTCCTTTTCTTAGCCCTTCACACTCTTAATGTCTCAAATATTAGAGTGTTGCCTACTAACTATGCAATCAGGGAAGACCATGGATAATGCTTCACACACAAAAAAAGAGTAAATAGAAATTTGAGTGTTTACAAATATTCAATGACCTAAAAGTCCCTTTCATTTCTCAACCATAGTAAATTATATGTTATCATATGCCCCCCTTTGGCTGAGCATCTCTCTCAGAAACCTGGTGTTAAATCATGAAGATAGGATTTATGGTTATCATGCATCTTTCTGAGACTTTATTAAAATTCCAGAGCCCGGCATGGTGGCAAGTAACTGTAAGCCTAGCACCTGGAGACTCAGGCAGGAAGACTGTTGCTAATTTGAGACCAGCCTGGGTTACACAGTGAGTTCAAAAGCCTGCCTGAACTACATAGCAAATAAAACAAAATAAAATAAAGTTTCAATAAAGAGATTTTTTGGGTTTTTTTGTCTAGTTTGTTCTTTGTTTTTGGAGACAGAGTCTCACTATGTAGCCCAGGCTGGCTTTAAACTCACCAATGATCCTGCTGCCTCGGTCTCCTGAGTGCTGGGATTACAGCACCACATCTGAATCAAACAGGAGAAGATTTTTTTAAAAAATATAAGCCAATAGAAATAAAAGAAATATAAGAGATGATATTACACTGGAGCTATAGTAAGAGTTTTGGAAGATAGTTTGTCTATGAGTGATAATACATTTAGCACATTTTTTAAAACCTTGAAACTCAACTGTCTGTAAAGAGGTAGTGTCACTCTGGCAGAAGACAGAAGTCTTTAGGAAGGAGTCTACCTAGAAATTTTAATTTAAAGAAATTCTGGGCTTGGAAATGCCAGGCATAGTTGAGGTCAGGGGTAAAGTATCAAACTGATACAGAAGGATTTATTTATTCTTCTGCCATTGTTTCTCTCTTGGCTTTCAGAATTTTAAGGGGCACACTAGTCTATGTAGCGAGCTCAAGGGAAGCCTGCACTACATAGTGAGATCCTGGCACAGAAAAACTAACTAACCAGCCAAACAAAATCCTTCCAAAGCTAGACAAACCACAAAGGAGAGTATTTATTGCAGTGGACATGGGGCAAACACAGGAAACTATAAAAAAGTAATATTCAGTGACTGTGAACAAACACTGGGAAAATAAAACAGAATAGTGAAAGCGAGCAATTCAGTAAAAGAAATGAAAGATTCCCTTCAGGAAATTTCGCCCTGAAGTAGAATAAAACAGAACAGAGAAGGTAACAAATAAGAAACAACAAGAAAATTAGAGGGCCTATTTGTAAGAGTTTTAGTGATAACGGGGTAGGGGGATAAATTATGAAAGAAATAATATGACAGCATTTGCCCAAACTAAAAATCATGAAATTCTACTTTTGAAGCATCCAGAGTGCCTAGCATAATGAATGTAAAATGTGTTATACCAAGGCAATTGCTGAGAAATTACAGAGCTCTGGGGATAAAGAGACCTTCATACCTCTTGTCCTCCTTCCTTCTTTGTTCTTCCTTCAGACAATCACAGTGTAGTTAAATTCAACTCTAAACTCACTCTTTGTACTCCCCACTCCCCCTCCCCCAGTGGAATGGGAGTGTAGAGAACTCATGCTGACTAGGGTCATTCTAAATCAAGGGCACTAACTGCAACAACACCCTTAGTGCTGCACTACTCTTCTTTTAGGGTTCATTCTCTATCCTATTGGCCACTTTATGTTCCTTTCTGATTAAACAATCTTTCGCCAATTTCCTCATTGTGGCTTACAATCTTGCTGTCTTTTGCTGAAAAAGTTTTGAATCAACGGGAAGAGATCTTACACAAACTCTCACCACCATAATAGTTTTCTTCTTGCATCATGGGACTCATGTTCTACATTCTGCCCTGTTACTTCTCAGGAGCTTGTCTACTAAATGCCTACTTTGCATGTGCATTAGATTTCATCCCCTTTTAACTACTTGAGTTTGCCCCAGCATTCTTTGCTTTTTCTCCTACATCACTGAATCTTCTCCATTCTCTATGTGTAAATGTGTATATAAAGCCCACCTTTACTTAACCTCACTTCTCCAACTGCTGTTCCATTTTTCTCCTTCAGTTTTTAGCAACCCTTCATCCATCTCCAAGTCTCTCTGTCCATCTTTTTCTTGAACCCACTTTGGTCATCATTCTCATGATGCTAATGAAACTTCTCTACCCAAAGTCTCTGATAACTTCCATGAATCCAACTCTGAGACCTCCTCTTCCTTGTTCTATCAGCAGTGTTTGAGACAACTGGCCATCCTCTCCTCCTTGAGATACTTTTTTACTTAACTCCCAGGAATGCTATGCTTGCCTGGTTTTTCTCTTAACTTTCTGGCTGCTCCTTCTCTTTTTGACTGATTTGCTTTCAACTCTTCAACTGCTGTTGGAATGCCTTTCATTTTCATATCTACTCTACTCTCAGGATGATCTTTACTAGTGACATGACTTTAAATACTACCAGTATACTAACAAATCTTTCTTAAATTTCTATATAGTAACGTGGACTTCTCCCAGACTGTCTTCTGACACACTTCTGCCTCATGGTCCATGCATGCACTGTCCTTGGGCTGGGGATTTAGCTCAGTGGCCTAAGCATCTGCCTGGCAAGGGTGAGGTCGTGAGTTCGATCCC
>PVJX010000909.1:0-121055 GCA_004027295.1 Dolichotis patagonum
AGAACAATCTCCAGCCCAGATTGATGTATCCTGCAAAACTCTCTCTAGAAATTAATGGAGAAAAAAGATGCTTCCATGACAAAGAGGAACTAGGAGAATTTGTGACCACCAGTCCAACCCTACAAAAAATACTGAAGGACATTCTAGGGAGAGAGAACAAGAATACGAGCATTTCAGGAACAGTGGCAGAGAGGCCTCAATGAACAGGGCAGACAGTGGAGAGGAAGAGAAAAATAGACTATCAATGGCAGGAAAATAGAATAGCAGAAATGAGGCAGAGAAGATTGGCTATAATCTCTAGTATAGATGGCCTCGAAATACTAACAGAGAGAAACACAGGCAGAGTAGATCAGGAGATAGGGTCCATTGAGCTACTCTATATAGGAGGCAGTGGGACCCAAAACAAGCAGTGTACCCCATGGGAGTGAAAGGGGAGGAATTGTTTAAAAAAGGGAGGCAGAGGGTATTGTTAATGGGGTAACAAGATTTAAAATTTACATTATTCTCACCACTCTGCTTGGATGGGTTATGTGCTGTTCCAGTTTGTCTACTTACACTAGACTTGAGGACATGGTCAGCTATCCCAAAAATAAGAGGACATATTATGGTAATCATCCCTAATTTTCCTATCAACTTAGTCTGAAGCCCTTTATAACTTGTACTGTCTTATTATGACTGATCTTATTTGAATCTGGTTTGTTAGATTGCTACTTTGTATTGACTGATTTTATTTAAATCTGTTATGATGGATAGCATCAAGTCTAAGAGTATAGGCAACTACACTGAAGATGACAAGATTCACTAAGATACCCACTCTGGTTTGATTATGACTTGCTTTTGAAGTCTTATAATGTCTCCAATGCTTCGTTTTTATTAATGTTGTTATACACTGCTGAGACACCATGGTAACCATTGTAGATCACCTTGTATTGTGGTTTTATGTGACTTTTCTGCCTCATGGTTTTCTAGGAATTGTTTTGTTTTATCTTGCTGTTTTGTTTTTCCTGCTAATACAGAAATGATAGATATATATGTAGAGACTCATGCATGTGTAGAGCTTATAAACAGTTTACAAGAACCAACTATATAACACATGTTGAAATGAACAACTACTTTGAAGAAAAAGAGACACTACAATACCCAGTGCTGATTCCATAATGTCATGATGTGAAGTCCAGCAAAACTGTCACTTTTTGTTCAAAGTGATCTTAGCTTGCTTTGCCGTGTTTAAGTTCAACACACATTAAGGTATGGACAGCTGTTTTGAGGAGAATGAGAGACATTATGACAGCCATTCTTGGCTTCCCTAATGTCTGGTCTTGAAGACCTGAAGTGCCCTCCTCGTCCTCCTCAGATCAATTCCATACTAGGTTGTTTCATGTGAGTTCCCTGTATGTGACAATATGGACAACTATTTGGAAGAAAACAAGAGTCAGTATGATAGAGAGTGAATATCTCCGATTGTCTAGCTTTGAAATTTTTGTCTCTTACATTGCTTTCTTGTGATCCACTTTGCTCTGTTTTGTTGTGTTTAATTCTACCCTTTTGATATAATTGCATGTATATTTGCATGGGTAAGATGGATGACCATATTGCTGTTTTTGTCAGATCGTGGAGCAGAACTGTTAACAGTCTCACTGTTTGAATGTCTACTTTTACATGTTTTAACTTTGTAATTTGAACAACTATTTCCAAGAAGTCAGTATGTAATTTGTCAAGTAATAATTTCTTAGGTTTTTTTGTTGTTGTTCTTTTCCTTTTTTCCTTGGAATACTGTATTGTTGCTACCCTTTATTCTGTTTTGTTTTGTTTTGTTTTTTTCTCTTTAAATAAAGTTATTTAAAAAAAAAAAGAGTTAGCAAAGAATTACAGTTTCTCCCAGATCAAGACCATATATGTTAGTTTAACTGATCTGTGTAAACCAATAGAATGGAAATGCAGTTTTAACTTCACCCCTTAGTATGCCAGTGAGTTTTTACGCCTAAACTGTTGCCCTGGAGCTAACCTACTATCTGAACATCCCAACCCCCTTTTCTCCCTTTCAGCCTCCAAATCTGCAGCATCCTTTGCCCCCTTGCTCGATCTGTCTTGGCAAGGCTCTGTATGACCTTACACCCAAGGTGGTCTCACCTGTGGCAAGATGACTTTTTTCAGCTGCTCATGAGTAAAGTGCTCCACGTAGGCCTCGATATGAGACAGGAGCACCATCCGTACATGCTCCTCGTGAACCTCAAACAACTGGAGGAGTACAGGGATCACCCGGGACTGGAACAAGGCTGGTGAGAGCAAGCAAGGAGTTTCTCCTTGTTCTTTATCTGCTCCGCAATTGGAAAGGGTTCCAGATGAAAAAATTTCAGTGAAAACAGTACTGAACATAATTTATAAACTAAGCTCAGAACTTGACACACATTCTAAGTGCTTTTCTAAATTCTTAAACTCTAAGCCAAAGGAAGTTTTTCTACACTCTACCTTGTAGAAATGTTTTAGAGATACAGAGATAGTACTTAGTGCACTACAAAGAAAGCTTGCATTCTAATAGGACTGTAAGTAACTTGGTACATTTATGTTTAGTAAGTGAGGGATTTCTTCTACTACAACAGATTAGCCACATACTTATATTCTTACTCATTTTATTCTGAAAATCAGGTCATAACCCCATGTTACAATGAGACTTTGATGCTGAGTAGTCAGTCCTCTCTAGCAGTTAGGGTTTGGGGTCTTTTAAAAATATATGTGCCTGGCCATTCACGGACTGGGAACAGCCAGAACCCAGCCCCTTCCGTTACATGGACTGGCAAACAAGGATCCACCAATCCCCCACCCCTTTGCTGTAAGCGACTGACCGGCTTATCTGGAGAAACACGGGCTGTGATGATAGCTATGGAGGCAAAGTGCATTTGGATGCCTGTGGTGCTTTGGTGGTTCACTAACATAGCAAGTCTAGGGCCAGTGGTATGACCATGGTTCAGAGGTACAGCAGCACACAGTGTGACATCTAGGGGCGAGTCTCCTTCTGGGGGTTGCAGCCATTGTTGATTCCCTGTGGTCTTGTTTTGGAAGTCCTGTATCATTTTGTTGGATTAGGTTTTATTCTCTTTTGTTTGATTATATTAAATCCGATGGCAGGAACAGCTATTTCAAAGATAGCAAGAATATATTATGCTGGTAATTCTGGATTTACTATAGGCTTGTTTTGAAGTCCTTTACTGCATTTGTTTTTTCTATTCTGTTCTTTGATTTTCACTACATCTGAAGTTATCTGCAGCTGTTTTGAAGACAGCAAAAGGCATTATGGTAATTATTGTTGATTTCAGAATGTTTTGAAGCCCTGTATCTTTTACACTGGTTTGTTTTTATTGGTTTTATCATCTTAAAATACACACATACATATACAAATATATATGCCTGTGTGCCAGACCAACAAATCAGGAAAGGAGGTCAACCTTTAAAAATAAACAACAATAACAACAACAAAATACGGGGTGAATGACAGGTTCACCCTGAGACCCACTGATCAATAGGATGGAAGTATTAAAAAAAAAAAATCAAGGCTGAGGAGAATGACATTGAACCAGATATAATGAATTTCTAATCTATAAAACAAGTACCCATAACACTGGCTCCTTGGAGTGTGATCTTCTAAGAAAACTAATTCTAAAAGCAGAATCCCAGCTAACTCAACATGCTACTATTAATGCTATGTTCTCTAATTCGATGTGTACCATCTATACTGCTATAATGTTACAAAGTTTCCAATTTCCTCTCACATCTGGAAAAAGATCTGAAGTTCTAAGAAGTGAAATCAACTCTGTGGTTTTCAGTCTTTTTGCTCAAAGTGGAAAATAAAAGAGTTGGTTTTTGGAAGCCAAGAGGCACAGGCCTAAATGATTCACAGCAAATGCACAGGTTCTTTGAAGATGGATGCCTGACCTTCAAACTCCATGTGTTTCATATCCAGTGATGCATGATACGTGTATGTAAATGATAGGCCTTAGCACAGTAAGTGTGACACTCTAGGAAGATGCTCCACTTTCACACTATGGGTTTCATACCCAGGTTTGAGTTCAAGGTATATAGGAGGGGCAAATAACTGTTCTTTGTTCTTAGAGCCAAATTTTAACCAACATACAGTAATCTTACTCTGCTCAAAGATGGCTAATAACTGCCAAGCTTTGGCCACCAGTAATATTTTGAAAGAGAGTCACCTTTTTTGGAGCCAAGCAGATGAGGAAGAAAACTCTTAACAGCTACTGGCTCTGCAAACACCAACTGATTAAGCAGAAGTGGCACCAGTCTCGAAGCTATTAATTCCTCTGACAAGCAGCTGACTCTGTCCAGCAGAAATCTGAGGACAAAAAGGAAAGCCTGGGAA
This sequence comes from Dolichotis patagonum, assembly GCA_004027295.1. NCBI lineage: Eukaryota > Metazoa > Chordata > Mammalia > Rodentia > Caviidae > Dolichotis > Dolichotis patagonum. The sequence continues at coordinate 4,373 of PVJX010000909.1, forward strand.
ATAGATCACGGCACCCTCAGTTTTCTTACACAGCTTAGCCATGGGGAGCCTCTACCCAACTTCTACCAAAGCGGCACATTTTGAAATGCATGAAGGAAAAATGAGGTGAACAGATTAGTCCCCAGGTACTCCAGAAAAATGCAGAGAATGTGGGACAGGGCTGGCTCTCAGTACTGCATCGAGCCAGGATGCACTCTCTACAAATTACCTCTCATCGGAAGTAGAGGGCAACTCCTGTATCCCCTAATTAGCCAGAGGCTTTCTAGATAAGAGACACTTTCTCAAAGGTAAAAGATGTAAGGTCATTTTCTAAAGTTTTCATACTAAAAAAATTTCAAGCTTTTTTTTTTGTGTGTGCTGGGGGCTGAACCTCACATGTCCTAGAAACACAGGATTTTCCCCAACCTCATTACATCTAAACATCATACATCAAAGAGCATTCTGTTGAGAAACACATATATCAGGTATTAACAGTAATAATACTCCTCTATCTAATCAGCCTCAGCAGATAATTCTGACTCCTACTTATTGACGAACAGGTCACATTGTACACTATCACCTTCACAGCTCTATGTCATTATCAAAAAGAAGCGGCTGACATCCACAGTTACTGCTGCTGCTTCCCAGTTCCAAGGATGCGGGACCTACTATTCCTCAACGACACCCCACCTTGCCATGCCCCAACTTTTCCCTTCTCCCAGGACCAAGCACTGACCAAGCCAGAAGCATGACCACAGTTCCCTCTGCTCCTGCCACTCTTGCAAAAGCACCTTTCCTTCAGTCTCACCCATCCTTAAAAATGCCTTCCGTGGCTCCCTTTCTTCTTTAGGAGTATGATCTCTCCATTTTCCAGGAGGTTTTGCCCAGTGTCTATCCCATCAATGCCGTATGGGCTCCTATCTACTGCCTGGCAGTAGATACTTCCCTACAGGTGACCAAACTGCCTCAGCCTGCTGCCACCCCTCTGATGGCTTAGAAGTCCACTGTGTACAAACACTATCAATACTCCTCACTGCCACATGCAGGAGCCACCTCTCCTCTGTCTTTGTCCAGGACTTGTCTTCCAGCAGGGCGCCCTCTTGCTGCTCTGTACAGGTCACCCTAGCTCTGGCCTCTGTGTATTCACTCTGGGCTCCTGACTGGAACAGCTTTCCTGGGATCACTGTCTCCCCAGCCTGGGTTCTCAGGACTCCCCTGAGCACTTGTCATTATCCACCCTCTGTTTATGAGTCTCAGACTGGGGATCCCTCTCACTACCCAGGACTGTCCACTGCAGGGCTTCCTAGACAGCCTGACTTAGGAAACGTTCAGTAACTTGAAAACAGCCTGCCTCATCTTCTTTGAGATTACCTGAAGTGATTACAGAGACTTCATCTAAGTTACTGAATTCAAGGCCTTAATTTTCTGAACTTACTTGAAGAATTCAGTTTTTTCCTCTTCACTCTTCAGTGTTAAGCTTTTCAAGAAATTCACAATTTCTAGAAAATCATTTCTAAATAACAAAAAGAAAAATATATAGGACAACAGATTAAGAAAAGCACATTAAATGCTAAAGCCATTACCATGATTAACCCCATTATAATTTTCAACAAATAAACATTCTCAGCCAGGCGTGTTGGCAAACACCTGTAATCCCAGCTATCTGGGAGGGACAGGCAGGAGGATCACAAGTTCAAGTTCAGCCTAGGTGATTTAGTGAGACCCTGTTTCAAACTAAAAACATTTAAAAAAAAAAAAGGCTGGAATGTACTCAGTGTGAAGGTCCTGGGTTCAAACCCCAGTAGGGGTGAAGCTACTTAAAAGATATTGGCGGGGGGCAGTGTTGGGGGACAGTATCACAGATAGAACCAAGGGTCTCTCTACTGACCTACATCCCAGCCCATTTTCATTTTATTTTTCATGTTGAGATGAGGTCTTGCCAAGTTGCCCAGAATGGGCTAAACTTGCAATCTTCCCATCCCAGCCTCCCAAGGACCAGGGATTACAGGTATGTACCACCACCCAGTTCCATTTGAAAGATTCTAAGTAGCATAAGACAAATAATATATGGAATAAGCCTATGCAAATCTAATACTGCAGTATCAAAGAGATCCTTGAAGAGGATTCAGACTTATACCCATGCTAACATGCTTTGAGGTTTTAACAGTCACCATAACCCTCCAAAGTAATGGAATGCTGTCAAAGAAAATATCCGGGGAGAAATGACATTATCACTACAAAACTAGTTGTTGATTTACCAAGACTACCTTGGTAAATAAACACCATTAAAGAGGATTGGAGAAAGTGAAATTTCTGTATAAATCACAAAAATCTTGTGTCTCTTGCCGTAAGTTATCATTCTTGGGGTCATGGAAGGTCACTTTCTGCCAGGCTTCCAGAGCTCCACAGCAATGGACTATTTGGTTCCAGGAAACACAGCCACACAGGTCCTACCACACAGGACCATTGCCTCGGAGGCTCCGACATACAGCTGGACAGATGACCCAGCAAGCACAGCCACTACTGCATTGCTACACCTGTGTTCACATCTGTGGCAGACACTTAACAACCCCACGGCAGTGAAAACCCACATATGACTTCTCACTTCCTAAAACTTAACAACTAATAGCCTTAGTAATAAAATAACATAGCCAATTAACACATTTTTATGTTGCATGTATTATAGTCAGTCAGAATCATACAAGAGTTTCAAGATCACTGTGTTTTGTAGTTGGCAATTTCCTAGAGGGATGATCTGCCTCAAATGGATCTTTTTTTTCTTTTTCTTTTTGAGGTGGGATCTTGCTATGTAGTTCAGGCTGGCCTTGAAATCACTGTGGTGCCTAGACTGGCCTCACGGTTGTCCTCTTCCCTCAGCCTCCTGAATGCTAAGATTACAGGTGTGCACCACCATGCCCAGCTCAAATGAAGTTTTAAGCTGATACAGTGTTTAGCTCCTCACTGTAGCAACAGCAGGTAGCTATGAAATTATTACACAGTATGTCCTACTAATGATTTCATACTGCATTTTTACATCCTCAAGTACAAACCATACTATGTATAGTTTGTGCATAAGTTTTAATAATTTCAACTTCTTATATATATTTGTATCTACTTTATGGTTATAAATGAAAAACTACTAAGTATATCTTATTCATTCATGACATGTCTTTCTCTTAATTTGACATTTCTACATTACGAAGTTCGTTTTCAAATTGTCAAAAATCTCCAAAACAAAAACTAAGAAAGTACACAAGTTTACTGTTAATGTTGTTCACGGGCAGGCTGAATTTTCCCTGGCTGTGCAGCATGGGAAACACACAAATGGTTTAACCAGAGCAGCTCAGTGCCTCCGCAAGGACACACCTGGCCCTTTCCTCCATCTCTGGCTGGTTCTCTTCTCACATGCAACATACACTGTGGGGCAGGCTGGTGTTTTTAACTCTTTTTACCCATTTCTAGTATACAATTCTTAACAAAGAATTCACATTACAGTGATGAGAAAATCTATTTACTGTGAAGTATTATTCTTTGCAGAGACTTAATACGAATGAAAAGAAAATATTCCCCCAAATCACCGAAAAGGACATGGAGAATACTGAGTTTAAAAGACTTGTAAATATATACAATTTATTGCATATTTGTCAGTTTAAAAATATTAGTTGAAAAAACAAAAATCACACAATGAGAAAACTTTTAAACCATGAACCATAATGACAACGACAACCCCAGTAACTACAGTTGAGTGATGGAGAAGCTTTTAGAGCTTTCAGTAAACAGCCTGCTCTGGCACATGTGCTGGGCTCTGCCTCCCTGGTGTGGCAGAAGAGTCCTAATTTAGTAATTCCGCACACCTCACCAAGCACTGTTCCAGAGGTGACTTTCCCTTCTGGGACGGGAAATTTCCTAGTGCTCTGGTTTCTTCCAAGCTCCAAACGCAAACACACGAAGATGCTTAGTTCCAAAACTAGCATAAGGTCAGCCTGGCTGATAAATGTCAGGGATACGGAAATAACCTGTGAGGAAGTTCTGCCTTCATAGAGGACACATAATTAAAGAAGCTATTCAGAAGCGTTTCTGAACCCAGCAAGATACTAGGTTATAGTGCACCCTTCCCTTTTAAGCCAACCTCCTCTTCTTCCATCTCATATTTCCTTTTTTTTAACTAGGCAAATATAAGATTTTATTTTTGTGATCCTGGGAACTCACAGTCAGATACCTGTCTGTTTAAGGATTATACGATGTTGTTAGCAAAGCCATATAATGTGTGAACCTTGCTTTATTGATGTAGCCTCAGCTACATCATAGCCTCAGCTATGTCATGAAGACATTTGTAGGAAAACGGAGGAACAACCTTCATTTCTCCTAGGCAAGTAAGTGACAGTTGAGGTACAGTTAACAGTTTTGTGTTTTGCATTTGTGTTCTTTGTTTGCAATCTTTTCTTTTTTTGATCTGAAAAAATAATTTAATTGAAAAATCCTGGGGATATTTCTCTACTCCCCTAGATGAGGGGTTTACTGAGATCAGACACCCTACATCAAATCACATCAGACACTCTTCACAAGGCAGCAGGCAAAGATGATTCCCAGCTCAAAAGCAATGCCCAGAGCTGCTACGGCCTCCAACAGCACATATTTGCTTTTTCCGATTTGTGCTTTTTTTATTAGTATATTTGCAGTACATAATGTTTACGTTCCTGTGGCAAGTTGGTACATGTTCATAACACATCCCAATTCTTTTATCATCTCCTTCTTTGCCTTTCCTCCCTCATCCCTCCATCTCTTGGTCTCCCTCTCTTTTGCGGAAAAAAAAAAAAAAAACTATTATCTTCCTTTTATTTTGCTATTTATGCATTGAGTTTCTCATATAAGAGAAACCGTGCACTATTTAAGCTTGTGTGTCTGATTTATTTCACACATTAGGGTCTGAAAAAGCATCATTTTCTTGCAAATGACTCAAGTGTGTCCTTCTTTATGGCAGAGCAGAACTCCACTGTCACCACCTATTTATAAACAAAGGGAATCTTCTGCCTGAAGAAAACTAAACTTGCTGCCCCTCCGGTAAGAAAAAATTCAAGATAACAAATTCTTATCAAGAATACCATGGCAGCAGAAATGAAAGGCCATGTTTATTAACATTTTCAATTAACTTTCAACTGTGAACCTTCTTCACCACTGGGAACCCTAAGGAATCGGGATGTAATTTCTAAACCTAAGACCTCACCCAATCAAGATTGCTTGTGAGTCTTTTTCTGGGATAGAACCTGGAAAGCAATTCTGTTCTAGTATCTATGAGGGCGTGCGCTGCGCCCCTACCCACCATCACAAGGTGTACCAGACGGTGCATGGGAGGCAGCTGGTGTGCACACCACACGCCCTCACCTGAAGAAGTCATGGGACAGTAAGGTGCGGAGCGCGGGCCGACAGTGTGGAATGGGGTTCAGCAGGGCTGTGTGCAAGGTCTGCTGAAAGCTGGAGAGAACATCCGCTGAAACTGAAATCCAGAGCGACAGTTAGTTTCCAAGGGCTTCTCCCTCCTTTCAGGACCTCTATAGCTGGAGACTGACGAGAGCAAAAAGCAACCTGTAAAAACCCAAACACACAAAGCCCTGGCTGTTGCAAAACAGCTTCTTGCTTGCTTTAAGTCAAATTCCTTGGCAGGTGTAGAAAGGGGTCCTGCCAATGCCACCCCCCACCCGGATGCTTCTTCCTCCATGAAGCCAGTGCAGGCTCAAAGGTGGCTTATAGGGTAAGCAGAGGGCCTTTCTCAACCAGGGTTCCTCATCAGAGGACGCAGGGAGAAACTCGATAACATCTTCAGTTCTTCTGAAGGTGGCAGGCACTTGCCACCATCCATTAAATACGAGGAATGCCTCAGGACCTTAGAATTTAATTCTCACATATTTAGGCTGGTCTAACTGACAGCTAACAACCACAGCCTGCTGCACATCACAGCCCGGGGTGAGCCTGGCAGAAGCACTGCACAAAGCTTCTGCAAGGTGAGCTAGGCCATAAAGGGCCTCATGGGACACACACCTTAGGAAACCTAACAGGTGGGGAATTAAAGGGCCAGAAAGTCACAGGAGTTGACATAGCCTGCCCGGGAAACAGAAAAAAAGATAACAGAACATAATAGCATTAAGTAGCCTGTGCTTTAAGAGCCAGTGAAAGGAAAAAGTACTGAGTAAATTATATCAAGAAAAAAAGTCAGAAAGACTTTAAAAACTTTGATTTAGAAATTAACAAAAAGTTTGTGTCTTATTACATCTTACTCATTAATGGCATTTTAAAACCTATTGGCTGGCTTGGTAGGTTTATAGTCTTCAGACTTTAACAATAGAGAAGAATCTTCAGATCACAAATACTATCACCAATTAGTAACATAATTGGCTGGGAGTGGTACTGCATGCCTGTACTCCCAGCACTCTAAGAGGCTGAGGCTGGAGGATGATAAGTACAAGCTCAACTTAGGCAACTTTTGTAGAGACTGTCTCTAAATTAAAAAAAAAAAAAAAAAAAAAGTTTTAAGAAAGACCAGGGGACTAGGCACATACCTGGGTATGAAAGCCCTGAATTCAATCTCCAGTACAGGGCAGAAAATGGGGGAAGACATGACATACATGATAGTGACAGCCGCAGTTCAGTGTTTCCAACTTCAATTCAAACTAACAGAATCCAAAGCTTCCTTCCTTACTGCTGTTAACATCTGCCCTAAACAAGTTATGGGGTCGACAGTAGGTTCCCTACTATGATCAAAGACTGTGGTCCTTTGAATTCTGCACAGAAGAGGCACAGATACATTTCTCACTTAGTCTGAGGATACATGAGTGTAACTCCAACTCACCCTGTTCATTTAAGATTGTGAGCAAGCTTTCCACCAGTGTCCCAAATGAATAGGCATCCCGAGCGTGTCCATGAGACTCTGGAAGAGTTGTGAATTCTGGAGACTAAAATCAGTAATTCTATTAGAACTACAGATCTGCCTTGAAGCCAATCTTGACTTTCTCTGAAGAACTTTCTCCTATGTTTGCACTTATTATACTCATATCTAACTTCATGGTATCACACGCTCATTTATAAGCTTTAAAAACTGTCAGCATACTATACCACATAAATAGCAGGTCAGAAAAAAAATAAAAAACCGACTATTGGTACGTAGAATTTATCAAAGATTTTAAAATATCAAATAGGAACAAAAGGAAAGTCAATGTAATACATGCTTGTGGCTTTCAAGAATATTTTTGTATTTCCCTTATATAAATTTATCATGTATAAATTTTGTATAAATCCAGTACACACTCATATGTCTAAATACACCAATAATAAAAACAAAAGTTTCATAAAATAATACTCTTATCTAAGATGCCCATTAATATTTTCTCTTTTATTCTATTTTTCAAGTTTTTCAAACTCCTAGTCAGCACCTCCTCCTAAGGCGTCTTAAAGCTCAAAAACTACAAAGTTGAAAAACACAAGGATACACAAATAGTATCTGACTTATTTCAAGCCTTTGGCAGGAAACTAGGCTGACAAATGGGTTTGTATTTCTTGTAAAGTACACCATCTTGTAATGCATCTTTAGAACTAATGTTTATTTACAGTGACTGTAAGAAAAGCCTATTGGGGCATCTGCTTTTGAGATGATGCGTAAATAGAGTATTACCAGCACCATATTAAAAAACACTTTTCTGTGTATTATGGAATCCTAATAGCCAGGGAAGCAAACAGGTGGCTGGGGTGATGCACAGGAAAGGACTAGAGATGCTGCTTCCCTAATAGCCATGGCTTCCAGCAAAATACAAAGATGTAACTTGCAAGGGACATAATACTACATTCCCACTGAGGCTTCAAAATGCTGTACAATACCATAGGTATCCATATAACCAAAAATGTAAGCAGGCTCCATGGCTGTGGAAATAATATTAACCTTAGAAGTTTCCAAAGCCAAAAGAATTATGAGGCATCTCTGTAACTTAGTAAAGAAAAGAATGGACAGAGGGACTGGTTTAGTAAGTTTCACACTAACTGCACAAAAGTGCCTTCATTACATCTAAAGCACGGCATCTTACCATCTCTTCGGGAGGGACAGATGCTGAGTCTCGAACTGACTGAATATTCCTCAGAAACTAGATAGAGAAATTAAGAAACGCAGTTTACACATATTTGGTGAGCCAATCTTTTACTCTAAGCTACAAAATCAGTAAACAATGTAAACAGTAGCAGTGAAATCTTGAAATCGACACCATACTTTAAACACATGAATTTTAAATCTTCCTAATTAAAAACGTAAATATGGACTTGACACAGCTCAAGGCTTAGAAAGGTGAGTGTTAGTTTCCTGTCCGCTCCCTTTTAACTGTTTTAACAGACATGTGCTGCTGTTAGAGAAACCTGTGTGTCTGATTTCCTTAAGTGGAAATCAGGCATCCTTCTTTCTCCTTTTCATAGATATTAACAATTAAAAGGCTTTTTGGTTGGGCAACTACTTGGGATACTGTGGTAGGAGGATCACTTCAGCTCATGAGTTCAAAAATAGCCTGGGCAATATAGTAAAACTCCATAGCCAAAAAGAACTTTCTGGTACGTTATGGCTTGTGTCTAGATGCGCTCCCAAAGCCTCAAGTGTAATAGGTGGAGCTTTATGGAGGTGGCTGGATCTAGAGGGTGTGAGTGCTATCCACCTCTGGATAGAATGCAAGGGACAGAAAGCGGGCTGCTGTTGTTGCTACTTGTCACTTGTCACTTCACTGCTGTATTGTCTTCTGCCTGCCATGAATTCTTTTTCCTCTGTCATGCCACGCTGCTTTGGAGCCAGCCAATCATGGACTGAAATCGCTACAAACTTGGAGTCAAATAAACCTCTCCTTTAATCTGCGTGTGAGATATTTTATCTCAGCAACAAGAAAACTAGCTAACACAGAACAGAACAAGTCTCATTAATCTCACTACAGCAAGTGAATCTTGCCTTGCTGCCACATGAGACATAAAAGTTGAGAACCTTATGAGCTATGGAGACAAAATCAACATCTACAGAGTAAGCAAATTTATTCACCACTATGCAAAAAAATGATTTTTGAAGAGGTTCTATGCTCAAAACACTCTTTAGGGCACTAGAAATGAAATGGTTTCCCTACTGTCCCAACCTGGTGCTCATTAACCTAGAAGAAAAACTAAAAATTTCAATAAGCATGCAGAGTATCCTGTAATGAACCGTTAATTCCGCCGCATGACAGGATTCACAGAACAGAGACAACAGTTAGATCTTGGAAAAGTGTACATTTGCCAGGGAAAGAAAAGCACTTCAGCAATGGAATAGCATACAAAGAAAGAGGAGATGAGGGGGAGTTGCACACCTGAAAAACCAGTTGAGCTGGTAAAGAGAAAGGAGCTACAGTACCCCTTAAGAACTGGGCGTGGTGGATGGAGCAGAAGGTAGGCTGAAGAAGAGACTGGGAAAGATTTTATATGCTATAGCTAAGCATTTGCTTCCTTGGCATGCACCCCACAGAAAAGAGGACACACTGTTATACTAATCAGACATAGGGTAAGTTCAGTGTTCAGCAGGGCAGCAGTAACAGAGAAGTGTGTCTGTGACAGGAGCAGGATTTGAAATGAGGACGAGCCTGTGAAAGTGCCACCTGACAAGGAAGCCAAATGGGAGGCACCGCGTGAGAAGGATACATCAAACTGAGAGCTACCACTCCCACAGAGACGTTAGCATGGGAGTGGTTTTTAATGTTATTTTTTCCTAGAAAGAGTAAGTTCAGGAGCAACATATAAAGTGGGGGGAAAAAAACAAAAAACAAAAACAAAGAAACAAAAAAAACAGAAAAGAAAGGCTCATCCAACTAGGAATAAAATGTAACAATATATCAGACAAAATATAGAAGTACTTCAGGTAGCTGCACTATAGCATAATAGGAGGACTAAGTATGCACAGATCCTAATTCCAGTGACTAGGACAGAAATACATGACTCTAGCAACTTGTACAACTGTTTGATGAACATTTCTTAAATATCTAATGTAAGCCAATCACTATTCCAAGTGGAGCTAAAGATGAACATAAGAGTCTTATCACACCCTGAAGAAATTCACACAAAGCTAATTTCAATATGAAGTATCAAGTGGTCTAATCAAAGCAAGTGTGGGGTACTACAGAGAGCAGAGAGGTGGGCTGTTGGAGTCCAGGCTGTGTAGTGTTAAGCTGCTCAACACAGGGAATTCTTGATGTGTTGGAAAAGAGCATATGTGTAATGCTCTGAGGTCAGGAAAACATCACAGCTATGGCAGCCAAGGACACAGGCTGCTGACACCCCATATTCCAGAGCAATAAAGCTGCCAACCTCAGAGATCTTAATTCTCTTACTTGGCAACATTTACTGCTTAGAGAAGTCTTTGGACTAATTTGCAAGGTCCTGCTTAGTTCCCATGCTTGTCTCAGTATCCCCTTCCTTTGTTTGAAAACAAATAAATATGGGCTGTCCAGAAGAGAGGGAGGGAGAGAGAGAGAGAAAGTGGGAGAGAGAGAGAGAGAGAGAGAGAAGGAAGAGGGAGGTCTGATGGAAGGAGGGAGGAAGAGAGAGAGGGACGGACAGAAAGTGAGAGTTCTGACCTTTCTGCATGCTCCAAAATCATACTGGTTTCCTTTATTTAAGCCGTTTGCCATCCACTCATTTAGGAGACTGGGGCTAGGCCAAGACCCTAATAGTGGGGTACTGAATTACAGTGTTTGAACAGACTGTTTACCTCTCTCAGTCTAAGGTCCCTCATCTACAAAATAAGAAAGGAATATAGGACCGCAAAGGCTTCTTTGCAGAACACAATCTTACAGTTGTATAAACATGGGCATTGACAAAAAGATTAAGCTTCCAAATCTAAAGTCATGCTAACAATAAAGACAAATATCTAGGCAAGAACTACGTATCAAGATGCCATCAATCCTCAAGGAGGAAGAGGCTTAGCACCGAGCTTACCTCTGGCGTAGCCTGAGACACTTGACAAACAGTCTCCATGCCTCCTAGTTTCCAGTGCCCATCTTCACTCACAAACACAGATGATAAGCAGACATTGTTGTGTGTTAGGTGTCCCTGGGGGGGGGAGAAGAAGAGGATTGCCACTCCAATTTTTGAAGCTCAAGTTTAAAAAACTACCAATCTCCAAAAAATATTATGGCAAGCCTTCCCACTTTTGGCATAATAAATAGAACAAAGTTTTAAGGAACAATTAAAGTTAGAAAACCAGAAAAATGCAATAGAAAGGCTTCTATTATCTCTGCAGCCTGGTGGGGCAGCTTAATAAAGACATTAAGGGCATTTACAATCTAGCCACTTGGCCTTTCTACAGGAATCAGGAGACCAATGTGTCCTTCAATGTAAATTTACCAGTCTTTACTCCGTAAAGATAGCCTATAGTATCTGCTTCTAATTTCTGTAAAGATAAAATTTATCTTTGGTGCCACAGGTTATGTTATTCATTTTCTGTTCTAAATTCTTTCTTGCCTACATTATCACAAACCCAGATCCTCTTCACCTGAAATCTTGACTGCAGGCATTAAAATAATTCTGCCTGAAGAAGAGGAAAACCGAATGATAAGGACTACCAGAAATACCCTAAGGATCACAGAATAGTCAATGCTGAAATTACGAAATTACAGTACAGTCAAGTAAGAAAAGGGAGAAAATAAGAATGGGTCAAATATTTGTTTTACAAACCAAAAAACCATTCCAGTACATGAAAGAACACTTCAAATATTCTACCCACAAGATCAAATGTGTGCACTTTAAAAATACAGAACACTGATACATCTGTATATATCTGAAATGTGTGTGTGTGTGTGTGTGTGTGTGTGTATCTCACTTAGGATAGTGTATCTGGTATGTTTCCATTTGAGGAAAAATAAAAAGAACAAGCATACAGATCTTTGCTTTACATGCACAGGACACACGCCTGGAGACATGCCTGGAGTTACACGCTGGCCATCACAGTTGTCTCTGAAGAGGAGAAATCTGAGCAAGAGGGCCTGATTCTTTCCCTCTGTGCACTTGCACATCGCTCTAACATTTGACTACGTGCATGAACTTTCAACAAAGAAGATATTCCTCCCCAGGGAGCAGTAATAATTTTTTTTGTTATGTGAACTTGGAAACAACAGCATTAAGGAACAGCAGCACAACAGCACTGTCAAGAGACAGGGAGTAAACACAGAACCATCGCTTTATAAAAGTAGCACACAGTGCCCAGAGCAAATGAAGCCTCCTAACTACTGGCGAGCGTTCAGGGGCTGTCTCATGACTGCCTCCACACTCAGTGGGAAGGAGGAGCGTAAACCCTGCTTCTTCCTAAGACACAGGCATTTCTTTCTTCAAACTCTCAAATGAGACAAGGATTGGGAAAACAGGAACTCTGGCCTACACTAAGTAGCACCAATACTGAAGCTTTGTTTTAACAAATATTAGCTGTAACTGTTACTAGGTAAACACTTACCCAAAAGCAGAGGCAGATGTTAGTAAACTGAAATAAGACTGGGACCAAAAAAGTAGTTGCCCCTTCCACAAACTATCTGTCACATCTCTTGTCCCTTCCATACCATCCTTTCCAAGCACTGACACACCTATCGTCCCTGGTCTACATCGAGTCCCCTGAGGCAACCACACGGGTTACTCACCCTGTCGTGAAGGAAGACCAGAGCCAGCAGTATGTCATAAATGCCAGCGCAGACCTCTGCGGCAGACAGCGTTTCCAAGGCTACTTCCAGGGGCTGCACTCGCTCAGTGACAAGGTGAATGCCATCTGGTTCCACGGTGCAAGACAAAAATCTTAGCAAGCAAGGGTGACGAAGGGTCTTCAAGTGCTTTAAATATAAACAGAAGAGCTGATGAATTATCATTTCACATACATTGTGGTTAAAGACACAAACTGTATGTTTGCATTCAAAGTTCTCTCAAGCTTCCTGCCTTTCCCTAAATTTCCAAAAAGGGAAAGTCTACAGCTTGTTCGGATTTTATTCCACATACAAACGTTTAAATAACTCTACAAAGATTTCCAGTTCCCCTGTGACAGTTAAGTCTCCAAAGAGCCCAGATATCACAATGATGGCTGCTATGAATTCTGAGCAAAGTGACAGAAACACCATCAGAGAACTCTTAAAAGTTACCTGTTAAGCACAAGGATTACGGAGGAGTCAAAATTTAAAGAAGCGACCAGCACAGGAATGAGTTTCCCGGTCTAGGGAATGAATTTTTGTCTGTCTTACAAAACTGCTCTGCAGGCACGGATCAGCTGAGGAGCAGGGTAGCACGCAGGTACCGTCACAGGAAAGGGGAGGGATTAAGGATCAAGTGGAAGTATTTCTTGATTCAAACTTCTGCTGCTTCAGACAACAAGGAGAACAACAGGATGCACTCAGTAGGGGTAACTACCAGAATATGTTCTAATAAACATTAGATGAACAAATAAACAGCTCTTGTACTGGTGCACCAAAGCTCTAAGTACACGTCCCAAAGTTACTGAATTCCTGCTGTACCCTACTCACTCTATGGGGTGCTGGTCTCTGCAGTAGAAGTTTGAGTAAGGACTTCTACTAATAAATATGAATAATACTATGTACAGTATTACTACTATTTGTACTTATTTGTGCCCGTATATGTCTATGCAGAGATCCTGAGAGTGAAATTCTAGCCCTAAATATAAGCAATTTTTATTTTCCAGGAATTGGTTATGACTAGATCATCTAAAAATTTAAATCAAGGCTTAGTGCCTTAACTTTTCATTGCTGCTCTGCTTCTAAATTATTTCATTCTGATATCTACAAAAAGTTAGTAGACATGGTATTTTTATCTGTACCTTAAATCCACCTGCAGGCTCTTAGGGAAAAGACTACCATTTCGTGCTGTTAAACAAACATAATAAAATAACCGAGATGTCTCTTCTACAGAGCAATTTTTAATGAAAATTACGTTATTCCTTCAAAGATGCAGACACATTCTGTTTTTAAACATCCCGTTCTAAAAGTTGGATCAAAATGTAGGATCGCTGTATGACAGGCACGGTACCCTGTCATTCCAGTACTTTGAGGCAGGAGAGAGCAAATTAAAGTCTCCCCTGAGCAGTTCAGCAACTCAGTGAGACCTTGTCTCAAAATAAAAAAATAAAAAGGGCTGGGGATGTAGTTCAGTGTAAATTCTCTGGGTTTAATCCCTGGTAATGGAAGAAAAGACAAAACAAAACAAAACAAAACCCTAGAAAATACAAATACAACCCTAGAAAATATAAAATGCAGGAAGAGATAACAAAAATTTTGTTTTGGAAAGCTTGCATTTGAATACTGGTGGATAATCCTGGTGCAGATATCCAACAGACGGGTGGAAATGTAGACGTGGAGTTCAGATAAGAGAGATTCTAGCAGATCCTTCGTTTGGGTTTGACGGCTGGGCAACTGTAAGTATCAAAGAAAAAGTCAAGTCTGAATACTGTGGTGGGGAGATAGCACACTAGCCCCCTGGCAGTTCTAGCACACGTGAGGAACAGAGAATACTTTGGAAGTTCTTCTGAGTGAATAGTAATCGGGCGTATTGTAGGAGCACCAGGATCTGATGATAAATGGGAAGAAGTAATTTCTAAAAGAGGCTAACAATGTAGGAAGTTGATTTACAACGGGATGAGAGCTGTAAAGAGTGTAAGAAAGAAAAGACCAAGAACAAAGAGAAGACATTGTGAATAAGAAAGGACAGAACAACAGGACCCAATTCCAATACAAGCACCCTTGAATACCACAATGACTCCTTCCATTTCTTTGTCAAGGCCACGCAACGTGAGCTGTCCAATATTTCAAGCAACCCTTCCACAAAGCAGCCTCGCCTCGCTCTGTCTGCTACGAGAGGAGTGTGCAACGTTTCTCCAGACACCAAGTGAAGTACATGTGTGACAGCCATATACCTGTGCATTCGTCTAATGTGATTCCTGGTATACAGACACTTAGGAATCACTTTTATAAGCCTGTAATTACCATGAAGTCTTAATTAAGCAATTGGATTAGTGCAAACTGTAGTCACCAAATTCTGACTTAGAATATATTACCCATTTCAGGATATGGGTTAGAAATGACTTCAAATCGCTACTGAGCAAATTTACTATTAATCACAGTTTATGAATTTAAGAAAAAATGAGGTGAAATGAATCTGTTCTTCATACTGTTTTATAACTAGAGCTTGTACCTGCATTTCCCCTTATTCCAGAGGCCAAACAGTGTACTTTTTTTCTTTTTATAACTGTAGAGAAAGAGTATACCCAGTAATATTTGCAAAGGAATACACTACTGGATGAAATAGTCATTAAAACTAGCAAAGGTAGAATCAGGAACCAAAACTAAAGATGGTATGGTAGTCTAAACACATTGACTTATTATTTCAGATAGCTAGGACATGACATTCTTGTTTTCTTGGTCTTTTTGAGACGGGATTTCTCTATGCAGTTCAGGCTGGCCTTGAACTCAGTTTGTAGCCCAGGCTGGCCTCAAACTGCCAGCAATTATCCTGCATTAGCTTCCTGAGTGCTGGAATTATAGGCATGTGCCACCATGCCTGGCAAGGACACATATTCTTAAAACCTAAGGGACTGAATGCTATACATATCTCAAATCCTGTGACTTAATTTTTAAGATTATCAGAAACATTCTGATAATGAAAACACCTAAAGGCTTTGTTGCCATTTCAAATTTCCCTCATTCAGGTCAGGCTTTCAAAGCCTGAAGAAAGAGACCAGTATGAATTACATACAGAGACTCAGTCATAGTTTAAGAAGGTATCTGGACACTAAGAGAAAATCTCTCTCAAGCTCTCGATTCTTCCAGTATGGACACACACACCACCAATGCATCTCTGTCTTCTTCCTTTTTAAAAATTATATGATTTGGATTATCTGTCAGGATACAAGTCAAAAAATTTTTTAAAATCCTGAAATTTTAAGGAAGAAAAACTAAGAAAGATTATAAACTTCCTTGCATTACTTGGTTAGTATATCTAAATTACTAAATAAATACATAATTTTTTTTTTTTTTTTTTTTTTTTTTTTGGTATCGGGAATTAAACTCACGACCTTGTGCTTCCCAAGCAGGCGCTTATGCCACTGAGCTATACCCCCAGCCCAGTATACACAATCTTATTAGATGGCAATAACAGAAAATATGTTAGATACTGACTGCATATAAGAATAACAGTGTCTTTTCAAAAATCACAATAAAAATTTATTAATATATAAATGGAGTAGAAAAGTGACAGAAATGTGGTTTTACCAAAAAAAAAAAAAAAAAAAAATCACTCAGCAAAATACTCAGCGATACTTTCTACCACAATATATTACGAGACAATGCATCCTGGGCTGTGAGTGTAGGTTAGTGGTAGAGTGCTAGCCATGCATGCACAAGACTGGTTCAATCCCAGCACTGCAAAAAATAAGTAAGAGAAAATGCATCCTAAGAACAGTGTTAAAAGACTTAGGAATCATCATATAATTTAATTTCATGTTTCATCAAAGGTGTAACATCAAATAATTAACTAGTGTGACCAATGAAATATCCAAATGCCACCACTAATATAAACCGTTATAATCTTTTTAAAAAAGTAAAACCCATTGATTAGAGCACTGCAAAACATCAATTTCCATAGCTGTTGATATTTAAAAGGGACTCAGGTAATATATATCATAATTCTAATAAAATAAAGAACTATGACATTCAACATGAAAGTATGTCCCTGCCCTAGTGAACAGTGAAGAATTAATGAATACAAGTCTGTTTTATTCTCTAGAAACTTTCTGAAGATGATCTGAATGAGTGGAAAGACATTTGGCATAGTCTTACTGAATTATGTTCCACAGTTGAATCTTGTACTTTCTTTCTCTTTTTGTGGTGCTGTTGAAACTAGACCTTTGCACATGGTGGAAAGTGCTCTACACTGAGCTATGCCCCCATGCTAGAACCACTTTTTCTGCTGAGGCTGGGGTCGCATGACTGTGCCAGGCAACAAACTAATGGACTAGGGTACCTCAGCTGGCAGCAACACTGACCAGGTGTAAGCTGGTAGGACCTCTTACCTGAGGGACGAATACTGCCTCCAGAAATTAATGACCTAAGAGTCCTCACCAGCAACCACAGCACAGGTCCATCATTCTTTCAGAGGCATCCACTCTAATACACTAGCTCAAAATCTTTTCTGGGGCATCACAACATCTCAAGGACAAAAACAAACAAACAAACAAACAAACAAAAACTCCTAACATATTTTATTTCTAGGCCCACTATTGACACACTAATTAAAATGTCAATACATAGCTAGGGATATAGCTCAGTAGCACAGTATCTGCCTGGCAAGCGTGAGGTTGAGTTCCAGAGTTTGCCTTCTGGTGCAAAAAAACCCAAAAAACAAACAATAAAATCAAATAAAATGTCAATACAGCATTTTTTGTTACTAATTTCCTCTCTTAATCATGTAAAATCAACTCTTTAACATTCTCACTAAAAAATGAACTAAAGATTGAACGTGAGATTAAAAACCACTGCAATGAATTTCATGAATTTTATGTAACCCTTTGGTATCTGTTGAAGATACAGTAAGCCCAAAAGTAAAGACAAATAAGCTTTTATACGACATGAATGATAAAATGCTACTCCTTATAGTCTCATCCTCTTTTGATCTTTATTAATTTCCTTTCTAAAATAGGAAACGAGATGGTAAAAAGTACTACTAAGTCATCACCTAGTGAGGTACCTTGGCAGCTTTATTAACCTTGTCTTCATTTTCTCTCTTATACACAAAAACTGAAGCAAATTTGCCATCTTGCAGTACAGCAGGATAAACAGCTAGTCCGGCAGGTAAGGTAAATGGTGGCTCTTTCAGCGTGTAGCTCTTCAAAGCACTGTTCTCTGATCCCATCCCTTATGCCGTGGGGCAGTCTGTAGCTTCTCCTCAAAGCTGACAGACCTAAAAGAAAACAGAACAATTTCAAATGGTAAATACCTACAACATAAGCAAGAGAGGTCCACAGCACCCAGAAATAACCACTCAAATCTACTCAGTTCTGCAACCCTTGCACCTAAGGCATTAGTTAATAAACGTGGTAAATGCTTGGCAAGTGGTCAACAATACTGGCTGACTTACAGGTAACAATGCCAGAGAAAATGCATGTTGTTGAATAATCCCATGCAACTACTGTTCTTCCTCAAAATCCCACTACACAGAAACTTTTAGTTTCTTAGAAAGGCAATCAAAAACAGAATACAGTAATTCACACTTCCCAACTTACTTATATATTCAGACTCAGAAAGGAAAATGTGGCAAAACTTGGTTATTCAAAAACAACAGCTAGGCGTGGGCCAAATGCCTATAATCCCCGTTCTTTAGAGGCTGAGGCAAGAAGATCACAAATTCAAGATTGGTTTGGTAATTTAGCAACTCAGGGAGAATCTGTCTGAAAAACAAAAAATCAAAAAAAGATATGGATTGTAGTTCAGTGCAAAGGACCTAGATTCAATCTCCAGTACTATAAAAAATGAACAAACAGCTGGGAGTGGTGGTGCACACCTGTGACTCCAGCACTCAGGATGGAGACTGAGGCAAGAGGACTACCACCAGCTCAAGGCCAGCTTGGACCACACAGTGAGTTCAAGGCCAGCAGAGACTACACAAGGCCAGCTTGGACCACACAGTGAGTTCAAGGCCAGCAGAGACTACACAGCAAGATCCTGCCTCAAAACACCAAAACTCAACACAAAACCAAATACATAGGACTTCTATGGACAGTCCTACAAATGCAGAACATACTGACGAAAGACTTTTGAACACACGGAAAGTTCATATAAGGCAAGTAAAAGTTGTAAACACCAGTAGAATAATGGGGGAAATTCTGAAAAAGTGCAAATGACAGTAAACTTCAAAAAAACAGGCCACTCTCTACTCTTCAGAGTTATGCTAAGTAAAAAAAGTGGAAATTGCAAAACTGTATAATCACAAAATCGGAAACACTTGCAAATAAAATTCTAGACAATGCAAACTACTCTATAGCAGAAAACAGATCAGGGTTTGTCTAGAGAGGGGACAGTGAGAAGGAAGAAGGAAGAGGAGAAGATTACAAAGGGGTCTGAGGAAACTTGCAGGGGTGGATAATTTTGATTACAATGAGGGTGATGAATAATTAGAAATAGCAAAACTTACAAAATGGTATACTTTATGTACAGTTTCCTCTATATCAGTTGCACTTCAATAAAGATGCTTTAAAAAGAGATACATATGGCGGAGCACGATGGCACATGCCTGTAATCCTAGCATTCACGAGGCTGAGGCAGGAGGATGGGCAAATTAGTCCAGCCTGGGCAACTTAGTGAGACTTCTCAAAAACCAAAAAGAGTGAGAAAAAGGAAGGGCAGGAATGCAAGAAACATGCAAGCATACATAACTATCCAAGAGACTTGGAATAAATATAAGTTAAAGTATTAACAAAGGTTTGTTGTAGAGGGTCAGATTGTATATAAGGTAATTTCATAAATACACCTATAAGGGCCCACATCTCTCCCAAATTCGGCACCACACAAACATATCAGGCTTTACAACAGGCAGTGCATAGCAGACTGGGTGGACAGCGAAGGACATGGGCACCTGCCACGAGGTACGCTTCCTCTGAAGACAGCCCAGGACAAAGCCCTACCAGGCTTAAAATTCCAGTGACATGTGTGTGTCTCTGATCATGAGAAATGAAGAGCCTGGATCTCTATGTGGGAGTCTCTCTATGATTCTGTGTTCGTGCAGATTTGTCTTAAACCTACGTAAGCCAAACGACTTCTGTCTAGAAAATCTGTAACAATCAATTTTCAGTTTGGGCTGTGCATAATAAAATTTAAAAAAAAAAATTCTTATCAACTCTGGCAATGTGGCAAGCAAATCACTAGTTCTAAATAACACAAGCAAAAAATTTGTGTAGACCTGTATAAATTTTCTGTTAAAAAGCCACAGTTTTTGGACAAATGTCCAATAATCGTTCTACATAATTTCAATTGGTTTTCCCCCACTTGGGCGAAGTTTCATACAATACCTTCTATGCAGCAGCTCAAACACATACCTAACACACAACGCACGGTATGCAAGACTCCTGTACAGCACCATGTAAGGGACACATGACACACATGGGTTGAAGCTACTGAGCGTTAAAGCTCTTCAAAGTCTAAGAATGTTCTGCTTTGTAACAAAGCCACTGAGCGCTACCCTATTTAGCAATTCATTTTAAGACAGATACAAGCCAGGCTCCCTGGATCATGCCTCTAATCCCAGCATTCTAGAAAACATAAGTAGGAAGATGCCAAGTTCAGGCCCAGCCTGGGGGGCGACACTCTATCTCAAACAACACAAAACAACAAAAACCAAACCACACAAATTTCATACAGAAAAACAAAAGTATACAATAAACAGTCTACTACTTCAGCTGTAGGATAAATTCAACTTCCAACAGGAATGGCAAAGTTTATGAAGGGTAATGGAGAGAAGTATCCGTCACCTATGTGGAGCGGTAGTGGCTGCTGTTGGCCTGAGACCACCTCTGTTGGGAAGGGAAGGTCATGCCTAGCACATGGACCTTGCACCCACCGCTTCCTGGGCACACAATTCATGAGTCTGGTGCCTACAACCCTTGCCCTCAGTAAAGAAACTAGCCACATTTCACTGTGTCCACAGGAACATGCAACAGGAAGAGAGTTTTTCTGTTAGTGTCACACGTGAAGGTAGGACACCAGGAGGTGGGGCTGGGGACTGTGGCAGAACAAGCAATGAAAGCAGAAACTTGGCAGGCAGAGAAAGTCAGCTGGCAGTAAGATAACAAAAAGCCAATGCTGGGAGAACAGCTTGGCCCCATTTATAGGGCACATTACTGCCCTCTACCTTGATGCCCCAGGAAGCCGCTTTGAAGTCATTTCCTCCTCGCCTTGTGAACACTTTACCATCAGTGCCCTTGCCTGAGGCAGCTTCAACAGATCCAAGTTTTTGGCCACCAATTGCTACTTCAGAAGCAAAACATTCTACTTCTCTTTATCTCCTTCCTGAAAAACCAGTCAGACTAGAGCATTGAGTTACAGAGAAAAGTGTTTCTCTGAAGCTAGACTAGCCACTTTTCAGCCACAAAACACAGCCTCTCAAAATCAACACACCATAAGGGGAAAACTGATAATGCAGAACTACAGGTAAATGAACACCCTCTTAGCAGGGAATCAGCCATTTGTGTATCTCCAGTATCAGTCCCCACAGACAGATGGTGGTCACCAGGCCTTAGGGCAAGGGTTCTGGCCAGGTAAGTGGCTCAAAGTCCACACCACAATAACACACATTTCATTATGTTAGTTATTTCTAAATAGAAAAATCTTCCTTGTGGAAATACTGAGCCTCACAGTACCCATTAACCTGTGATTCAACATTACAAATACTCCTGCATAAAAGTGAATGATGAGGTACAAAACCATTAGGAAGGAGTTAAAACTGATAGAACTTTTACAGTAATTCATTTTAGGCCCAAGAGACTAATATCATTTAGAAGTTAAAAAGGGATGACTCAGTTTTTTGAAAGAACTCAAAAACAATGCCACTTTATAACCCTGAAAGCACTGACAGAAGTCTACTGGTATGACCAGTGTGGCTGAGGGAGCAATGGGGTTATATTCCATGCTTAGGGGAAACTTTATTAGGGCAAAATAAAAAGGTGTGCTGTTCTGAAAATTCCTCTGAAACCAGAAGAGACTTAGAATAGCAAAGGCAATCCTGGGTAATAAAGGCAAGTCAGGAGGCAATTCCTGACTTGAAATTATACTACAAAGTTACTGTGATGAAATCAACATGGTTTTGGGAAAAAACAAACAAACAAAAACAAACAAACAAACAAAACAAAAACCAGATCTGAGAACCAGTGAAATAGATTAGAAGATGCAGATACAACTACAAACATACTCAATCACCTTATGTTTGACAATGGGACAAATATATTCACTGGAAGAAAGACAGCCTCTTTAATAAATGGTACTAGGAAAACTGGCTCTCTGCATGCCGAAGACTAAAATTAGACCCATCTCTATAATCATGCACTACAGTAAAAAAGGATCAAAGATATGAATATTAAAACAGAAACACTAACTCCATTGGAAGAGAAAGCAGGTAGAAATCTTAAAGACGTAGAGTTAAGCAGAGAGCTCATGAACAAAATCTAGGCTGCACAGGAAATACTACAATCAACAAGTAGAATCTCATCTAATTAAAAAGCTTTTGCACAGCAAAAGCAATCACCAACGATGTGCAAAGACAACCCACAGAGTGGGGGAAAATTTTAGCCAATTGTCCCTCAGACAAAGCACTTCTATCTAGAATAAAGAATCGAAAAGAATCAGACCCCTAAATTCAAAGACCCAATCTAAAAGCGGGCATGTGAGATGAATGCATTTCTCAAATGAAGAAATACAAATGTCAAATAAACATGAAAAAAATGTTCAACATCATTGGTCTTTCAAGAGATGCAAATTAAACTAAGATTCCACTCTACCCCAGAAAGAATGGCTATCATCTAGAAATCAACCAGTAACAAATACTGGAGGGGCTGTGGGGAAAAAGGAACCCTTCTCCACTGCTGGTGTGAGTGTAGACTGGTACAATCCCTGTGGAAATTAGTGTGGAGATTCCTCAAAAAACTAGGATCAGAGGTCCTATTCCACCCAGCTATTCTCTTTCTGGGTATCTTCCCAGAAGAATTAAAAACATCATACCACAGCGATATATGTGCACCCATATTTATAGCACCACAATCTGTAATAGCTAAATCTTTGAAATAACCCAAATGCCCATCAACTGTGGAATCAATAAAAAAGATGTGGGGCTGGGGATTTAGCTCAGTGGCATAAGCACCTGCCTTGCAAGCACACAGTCGTGAGTTCGATCCCCAGTACCAAAAAAAATTAAAATAAAATAAAATAAAATAAAAAAGATGTGATCTTTTTATACAAGAGTACAACTCAGCCATATAGAAGGATAAACTTGAGACTTTTATAGGTAAATGGATGCAACTTGCGACCATACTCACAAGTGAAATAAATCAGACTCACATGTGCAAATATCATATGGTCTTCCTAGTGTGAAAAACTGAAAGAGTAAATAAGTTCTAAAATGTACAACAGTTATTGTGAATTGGGAAGAAACAGTTCAAAAGGAAAAATGAACTAAGATGGGTGAAAGGGGGAAAGACAGGAAAAAGGGAAAAAATGTGTCTGTTAGTTCATTAAAAAGGAAGGTTTGTGCTAATACTGAGTGGAGAAATTTTTACGTCCATCTTACACACTGAGCAACTACTTTAAAGCTAACAACATGTGTTACCTCTTACTATCCTATTTATTTATTTTGTTGTGAAACTGTTTTACTTTTTTTCCATTAAAAAAAGTGTGCAGATGATGGCAATTTGAGACTACCTTAAAGTAGTAATTCTAATTCTTCACACAACTCCATTCAATCCAAAAGGCACAAATAACTACAACCAGTGATTTAAAAATAATCTTCTGGAAATGTAAGACACATAAGTAACACTAGGACCCCAAAATGTTCTCTCCTTTTTGAGAGGGGAGAAAACACAAAAATCCTGCTTGTTAGCTGTGAAATTAAAAGTCCTAAGAAAGTAGAAAATGATATTGTAACATCAGAATACGGACTTTTGCAGAATTGATCACCTTTGCTCTATTATCAAATGTTAGGTCGACAGTTCCTGGCTTGAATCTTTGCCATAGTCTTCTGGGAGGCTGAGGTAGCAGGATGGCTGACAGCTCTCAGCCAGCCTGGGCTACATAGTCAGTTTAAAGCCGCCTGGATTAAACAGTGAGGCTCTCTCAAAAATCCAAAATAAATCCTTGTTGATCTCTCTCCCACCCCTTTTGCCTCTTCAGGCAGCATCATGATGTTTCTGACTGGCCATCTGCAGAATGGGAAAGCCCTGGGCTAAATCCCTAGGCAACTAAGAAACCTGTGTCCTCCAAGGACCCATTTTTCTCTGTTCACTTCTTAGAACGTTGTGAGCCTGCCTTACTCTCTAGCTGAGAAGTTTCAACCCTGATGGCACTGACGGATGCTTTGGTGTTTACTGATTAACATCACCACTCGCCTTTGCTTTGATCTGGTCCAGGTACTGAGGCAGGATAGAAGAAATAAGGATTGGTAAAACGGAGGCAAGGAAAATCAGAATTTCAAAATTGTATTAAGAACTACAACGCCGGAACAAGCCCCGTTTAAATTTCCCAGACAAGATAAGCCTGGGCAACTCCGTTTAACACACAAATTAGCGTTTTTCATCTGTGAATAAACCACCTCTTCGCACCTCTAAATTGCGCTTCTTCCCATAGATCTCCCCTCAAAGGAGCACCAGTAATAGGGCGCGGGGCAGAGGAGCTCAATGTCAAACACATGTAAGTAGTTTGCATTCTGACACGCCAGTAGACGGGTGAGACGACAGTGAGTAGGGACACCCATCCTTGGTCACTATCTCAACACCACCCATCTCCGGATCCTAAGGGGCCTCATTTCTCTTAACGCCCCACTCCTCTCCAGTGCGCGCTTTAAGCTTATCCCTAGAAACTCTCCCCATGCCTCTTATTGGCCAGTCCTAAAAACCAGTGTCTTCTTCCGTGATGAGAGTCAGAGAGCCTGCAGCTTAATTCTCCAGATAGAGCAGGTGTGGGTGCCAGCTCCACTCTGCAGCGTGGTCAGGGTCTCCTGCTCAGGGGTCCTTGTCTGTGTGCGTCTGTGTCCCTCGCGCTGAGCTCCATCAGGCTCGCAGACTGACAAGCGATGCTTTCTGATGAATCTTTAGAGCCACAGGAACCAAGAGTGACTTCAGCAGAGCAGCGAGCCCTGGACTCAGCAAAGCCACCTTCGTCGGGTGTCTCCTCTTTACCCTAAACGTAAAGCGTCACGCACCGACCGTAGCCCTAGGGCCTCGGGGCGACCAAGGTCTCCCCGCCCTGGGCCGCGGATCCCCGCGTTGTGCGGACTCCGGCCAGCCCGTCCCGATTAGGTTACCTGCGGGCAGCGGGGAGGTCAGAGCGTCTCCTGGGCTCGCGACCCCTTCGTATCTGAGCCGGCGGCCACAACACCTACAACCTCCCGGACTGGGCCGCTCAGACGCCGCGGAAACGGCCCGGAAATGGACGGAACGCCCTCCGTCACCCCTTTGACGCCATCACGGAAGAGAGCGGACCCGGAACCCGGATAGACTAGGTGCCATGGTAAGTGTGCGTGCCTGTGGTGATCGGCGTTTTACTCATGGTTCCAGCTAGCCTGGCCGGCCTTCAGGGAGCTCATCCTACGCTTTCTAGTGAATAGACAATGTGTCTTTTAGCTGGTTTTTAATTGCGCAGTTTCTCTTCACTTCCGCCCAAAGTCAAAATGTCAACCGGTAGCCTCACACAAGCGCTATAGTAAATCAGAGCGGCGGAACAAACTGAGGACTTCGATTGGCCAGAGCTCGGAGAGTGACGACACACGTACCGCACTCTCATTGGCTGCACTGTGTGAGCACAAATCCTGTCGCGCCAGTGCGGCAGCTGTCAGACCTCTGGATTCACAAGTGGAGCCCTTAAGAGAAAAGGCTCAGATTCAAGGAACAGTGAAACTGGGATTACTTCTAGTGGCAATGGTGCCTGCTTTATTGGCTGTAATTATCCTGCCATAGTGGAGCACAGCTGTAATCCCAGCAACTACTTGAAGGCAGAGCAAGGATGATCGTGAGTTTGAGGCCAACCTGCGAGTTTGTCTCCAAATTTAAAAGAAGGACTCACTGTTTAGGCGCGTACCTAACATGCTCAAGGCCCTCTGCAGGAAAATTAACAAAAAGAAAAGAAAGAGCCTGGCTGCAGGCGCACACTTGTAATCCCAGCACTTTCGAAAATGAGGCAGAAGGATCGCAAATGCGAGCTCAGCCTCGGCAATTTAGTGAGATCTTGCCACAAAATAAAATAAACTTTTTAAAAGGGAAGCACCCTGAGGATGTAGCTCAGTAGTAAGGCCTTAGGTCAACCCCACGTATAGTTCAAACACACACACACACACACACACACACACACACACGCTTGCAGCACGAAAACTAGTATTTTCTTTACTATCATCTTCAAGATCCACAGTCGTCATCACTACAACCTAACGCTTCTGGGGCGTCCAGGTTAACAGCTGAATCTAAATGATTTGCTCATATGTAATTCATACATCCTATCTAGCCCATAATTGTAACCAAAAAAAATTTACAATGGATACAGACACCATAATTTCTTTCATTTAGAGGAAAACAAATACGCATCAAAATTTGGCACTTACTCAAAAGTGTCCTAAACAAATGTTTATGATGACAGGGATACAAACGGTTCATCTAATCCATGCTGTAATCGTGATGAAGTCTGACCTCTGTCCTAGGTCAAGGTTGTCCTGTATAAACAGAACTCCTACTACATGTATAATGTCAGTGTTTCTAGGAGCCTTCCTAACAGCAGTGAAAAATGTGGTTAATTATAATATTATATTTCAACCCAATGTACGCAAAAGATTTCTAATTAAGCAATATAAACTGCTTCTCCTCCCCCCCAGGTTCGCCTGTGTAGTGCAGTCTGGTATCGAACTCACAGCAATCCTCCTCTCTCAGTCTCCTGAGTGCTGAGATTATAGGAGTGTGCCACCATGCTTGGCCTGAGATTTTTATGTATAGGTTTTTGGAACTGTCTTCAAAACAAGATTTATTTTTACTTTTTCAACTAGAAGTAACCATATTTTAATGCTTTTCGACACATGTGACTACAAGCTTTTGCACAGGTGAGTGCAGATCTAAGCAGGCTAGCCACTATAGTGCACTAGAAATTTGAGCAATTAAAGTATGGTTCTGGGTTCTTGTACATGATAGTCAGCATCCATATCTGGCAACCAGAAATCCACTGGATGCAAGATAAACTCAGGACCTTGAGAGGTGAGACCTCAAGGGCATCTCTACAGACTGGAGGCTCCTTGGATTTTTAAATCTGGTTATTCAAGAGTAGAGAGCTTTCTCTAAAATATTTTAGCCAATTCACCTATCTTGAATTCTTTACAACCCATCTCTAATGTTCATCCTAGCAATTAAGAAGTAATTAAGAAGTAATCTTTCCAAGTAAAAAACAATGAAAACAAAATCATTTCTGATACTCACCATGATAATTGCCACATCATCTTGTAATCAAGAGATGAAGGTGGCTAAAATATTTGTGACCCTGTGTCTGTCATGTGGCCTGATGGTGTGATTCTAGCTGCTGACCCAGGAGGATACAATGCTAGCTGATCCTATGGTGTGTGTTCAATTAATTACACCACACAGAGCATGACAGTTTATTCAGATGCTGTTTAGGCTGTCTACCAGCACAGAAAGCATGAAAGGTGAATTGTAAGTATCTATGCCCAACTGCCCTAGAACTCCATCAAGACAGGGCTGGGGTTTGTAGCCACTCCCAGAGAGATACCAGATGAGACAAAAGAAATATGAGCCAGATGTGGTGGTCCATACTTGTAATTTCAACATTTTGGGAGACTGAGGCAGGAGAGACAAGTTCAAATCCTGCCTGAACATCTTTAGCAAGAACCTGTTTGAAAAAAAATTATATATATATATAAATCATATATATATATCTATAATGTTAATAGATAATGGCTCAGGACATACCTCAGCATGAAGGCGCTGGGTTTAATCTTCTGTTCAACACAAATTGTAAGTTTAGTAGTTCCAACATCCATTTCCATTTCTACTTCAGTTACCTTCATTGTAGGGGTTAAGAAATCCAAACAATTACTCTCTGAGCCTATTTTGCAGCTGGGTAGTCACAAATTCAGACCAGGAAGACACAACAAATGCATGTAAGCAACCGGGGAAAGGCAGACAGTGCATTAGGGAAAGTTTCTGCTTTCTTGATGCAGGAAAGGAATGTGGCTGAGATAAGAGCTGCTATCCAAACCCTGTGAAACTGCACACACACACACACACACACACACACACACGCTAAAGGTGTGGGGCTGTGAGGTGGGGAGTTGAGACTCTTTCGATGTAGCTCACGCTTGTGTTTTTCTCCTTTTCACAGGAGGAGTCCAAATGATCCTTTCAGCTGGTGCCTGAAATTTTGAACAGTCACATTAGCTGATTACTTGCCTGCCTCTCTAGCAACGCCCTTACCTCCGAGTCCTGCTGACATTCCCCACTTCTTGCTCCCTAATGCAGTGTCCAGATGTGACTGGGCCCCTTGGACTCTCCTCATCTCCCCATCCTGGTGGTCTGGACTCTGCTCTTCTTTTCCCCAAATTGTACCTACTCCCCCAAATATTAATGAGAAAGGAATATTTTGCTGTCGGTTGAGTAGAAGAGAAACAGGAAAGCTTGACCTACTGTGCTTTCTCTCCTGTTGTCACTCAAGACTCTAAATAAATGTCACCCATTAAGTCTCTGGATTAAACCAGGAGTGGTGGCATGTGCCTGAAATCCCAGCAGTTTGGGGAGCTGAGTCTGGAGGATCACAAGTTCAAAGATCAGCCTGGGAAGTTTAGCAGCTAAGCAAGACCCTAGTTCAAAATAAAAACAAAAGAACTTGGGATGTAGCTTGGTGTGAAAGCCCCTTGGTTCAATCCCCACTGCTGGTCCCCTCGACCAAAAATGGAAGAGGGAAAAGGAGAAGGAGCAGGAGGAAAATAGGAAAGCTAAGGGGAAGAAAAAAGGAGGAGAAAGAGAAGGAAAAGAAAAAGAAGAACCATGGTTCAGAGTCCAGACTGAAATTTTTGTCCAATAGGGATACAAATAATTCTGTGCAGTGGACATTTAATTCTGTAGGAAGACAGGGCAGTATTTACTAGCTTATAGCGATCCACTATTCTAATTAGGGTTAGAACAGGAAATCGTTTTATAATTTGCATATGGGGCGTGTGTGAGACCCTAAGCCTGAAGCATCTTTCCCCAAAGTATGTAGGTTATCACTTCTCTAGATCCCATGCCCTGAGTAAGAAAAACTGATGTCTGGAAACATTTTAATCCATTCTGCACATCTTTAAACTGCTCATTTTAACATCTTTAAACACACTAGTACTGATCTGAGTTAGAGACAACCTAAGTGCTTGTAGTGTCTGCCCTGCAGGACAGATTTCTCAATGAACTCCTTCGGATGCAGTGCCCTCTGAAGCGTGAGCTGCACGCGAATCACCTTGCAAACTTGCTTCAAGGAGAAAACAGGTTTGGAGCAAACACTGGGCGCACATCTCCTCGATGGCCCTTCAGCACGGAGAGACCCACACGTCTCACTTTCCACCTGTCCCCGGGGGCAGTCGGGGAGCCACCAGGAAGTGTGTTAAGGAGTCGGGGCTGAGGCTGCCCCCTGCCGTTCGCTTGGAAAAGCACCGCGCCTTGCCCTCCGCGGCCCTCGCCTCTGATCTCCTCTCCTCCTATTCTCTTTCCTCTCACCCCAGTCCGCTGGCCCCTTGCTGTCCCAACAGGCCAGGCGAGGCACTGCCTTACGACCTCAGCCTGTTACTCCGCCTTCTGCCTGATGTTCTAGCACTTTTCCCTGGTCGCTGAGCTCGCCGCTGGTTCACCCTGGCGTGCATTGCGGTGCAGGGCTCTGCCCTTCCCAAGTAAATAGCAGGGTTCTTTGGAAAAATTTCTCCGTTTCTAAATTTAGGATTCCAGCAACTAGGAATTATACCGAAATGCGATTATAGCATTTATTTGTTTGTTTGTTTGTTTTTAAGAGAGAACGATTAAAACCGAGTGAGATGTCAAAATGTTAACTCAAAACAAACGTGAGCCTGGCAGTGAAGCCGGCAGAGCGAAACCGAATTCATTAGAGCTTGTTGGCTCCCCCTGGTGGTGAAATACAGTGTTACCTCCTTGATTTGCCTGGACTTCGCTGTCCTTTTTTTTTTTTTTTTAATAATTTTATTTAAAGAAAAAAACAAAACAAAACAGAATAAAGGGTAGCAACAATACATTATCCCAAGGAAAAAAGGAAAAGAACAACAACAAAAAAAACAAAGAAATTATTGCTTGACAAATTACATACTGACTTCTTGGAAATAGTTGTTCAATTTACAAAGTTAAAACATGTAAAGTAGACATTCAAACAGTGAGACTGTTAACAGTTCTGCTCCACGATCTGACAAAAACAGCAATATGGTCATCCATCTTACCCATGCAAATATACATGCAATTATATCAAAAGGGTTGAATTAAACACAACAAAACAGAACAAAGCGGATCACAAGAAAGCAATGTAAGAGACATAAATTTCAAAATTAGACAATCGGAGATATTCACTCTCTATCATATTGACTCTTGTTTTCTTCCAAATAGTTGTCCATATTGTCACATATAGGGAATTCACATGAAACAACCTAGTATGGAATTGATCTGAGCAGGACGAGGAGGGCATTACAGGTCTTCAAGACCAGACATTAGGGAAGCCACGAATGGCTGTCATAGTGTCTCTCATTCTCCTCAAAACAGCTGTCCATACCTTCATGTGTGTTGAACTTAAACAAGGCAAAGCAAGCTAAGATCACTTTGAACAAAAAGTGATAGTTTTGCTGGACTTCACATCATGACATTATGGAATCAGCACTGGGTATTAGAGTGTCTCTTTTTCTTCAAAGTAGTTGTTCATTTCAACATGTGTTATATAGTTGGTTCTCGTAAACTGTTTATAAGCTCTACACATGCATGAGTCTCTACTTGTATATTTATCATTTCTGTATTAGCAGGAAAAACAAAACAAAGCAAGATAAAACAAAACAATTCCTAGAAAAGCATGAGGCAAAAAAGTCACATAAAACCGTAGTACAAGGTGATCTACAATGGTTACCATGGTGTCTCAGCAGTGTATAACAACATTAATAAAAACGGAACTTCGCTATCCTTTAGAGTACTTTCCCTGTTACCTAAAACGTGTCTAGACTGGTAAAGAATACAATGTTATTTGTATCCATACAATATTATCCAGCTACAGAAAGGAAGGAGATTTTCATACCTGCTACAACATGAGATATGAGCACGTTATGCTAAATGAAAAAAATTAGACTACATGAAAAAAAAATCCAGACATTGTACGATTCTTTTTACATGCAATGTCCAGGATAGGAAATCCATAGAGCCGGGCAGTAGTTTAGAGGTTGCCAGGGGCTGGGGTGTGCCAGCTGGGGGAGGGAGTTCTTTTTTGAGCGATGAGATGTGATTGAAATACACAGTGAATGTTTGTTAGAAATTACAGTAAAAGACACATTGGCATTAATCCCTCTCAGAATTCTTCCCCTCACTTCAAACATACTTTCTATCCTTCTGCTGCTTTCTGCATTTCGACTGTGGGGAAGAGCTGCTGTTTCCAGATCCAGTGAATAAGGCGCATGGTGGCACACTGTACATTTTTGACACGCCTGCCTTCTCTTGGATGGCAGGCGGTTGACGACATTCACATTTTTTATCATACCTCATAAGGACACAAAAGAGAACCTCCAAAACTGCTTCAGAGAGTGGCAAGAAAGAAGGGATAAGTGTTTGATGTGAGGGGGAGTACTTTGAGGGGAGTTAATAGCAGTGTGTTTTTTACTGATACATTTTTAAAATTTGAAGATTCACGATATATTTGGATCACACCTTGTACTAAACATCAATTAGTCATACACATCCTTGTCTCATTCCTGATTTTACAGGGAAAGTGTTCAGTTTTCTCCATGTAATATGATGTTGTAAATATGCTTTTCATAATGGCTTTTATCAGATGGAGATAGTCTTCTATACCTATTCGGTGTTTTTTTTTTTTATCATGAAAGGATGTTGGATGTCATCAAATGCTTTTTCTGTATCTGTTGTGATAATCATGTGGGTTTTGTTCTTGCTTCTGTTTATGTGATATATTGTATTTATTGATTTGTGTATGTTAAACCGTCTTGCATCCCAAGTACCACTGTCTACTTGGTTGCTGTCTACTTGGTTATGATGTGTGATTGTTTAAAATGATTCATTGCATTCTGTAATATCCTATTGAGGACTTTTGCATCTATGAAAGAAATTGGTCTATAGCTCTCTTTTTTGTTGACTCTTTGTCTGGTTTTGAAATCAGGGTAATGGTAGCTTTCAGGAATGACTTTGGGAATACTCCTTCCCTTTCAATTTCTTAAAGAGCTTGAGGAGTGTTTGTGTTAGGTCTTGCCTGGAGTTTTTGGAGAATTAAGCAGTGAATTCATCTGAACCCGGGCTTTTCTTAGTTGGCAGTCTTTTTTTTTTTTTTATCGAACTCATGACCTTGCACTTGTCAGGTAGGTGCTTATGCTGCTGAGCTAAACCCCTGGCTTAGTTGGAAGTTTTTAAAAATTATTATTACTGCTTCAATTTCATTTCCTATTATTTGATTACTCAGGATTTTAAATTTTCTTGGGTCAGTTTTGGTAATTCATATATATATATATATATATGAATTTATCTATTTTTCTGAGTTCTTCAGAGTATTGGTGTATAGCTTTGTAAAGTACTTGCTGTAATCTTTATAATTTCTTTCCTTGTAGTGGGTTTGGATATGTATTGTTCTTGTTTTTGTAGGACCTGCAGGTGCATCACTTGGTTATTTGGGTTCACCCTGTTTTTGTGACATGGATATTCAAAACTATGAACTTCCCTCTTTAGGACTGCTTTCATTGTGTGCTTTAAGTTCTAATATGTTGTACTGGCACTATCTTAGTTCTAGAAACTGTCCTATTTGTTTCTTGGTTTCTTATGTAACCCCCTTTTTACTTAAGAGTATATTATTTAGTTTACACCCATTTGCATAATTCTGTGGTTTTTTTGTTACTGATGTCTAGTTTTGTTGCACTATGATCTGGTAATGTGAATGATATTGTTTCAATTTTTTTTACACTTACTTAAGTTTACTTTACTAGGCTGTGGTATATTTTGGAGAAAGTTCCTTGTGCTTCTGAGAAGAATGTATATTCCATTTTTTTTCTGGGTGGAACTCTCTGTGGTTATCTATTAAATCCATTTGTTCAAAGGTTTTGTTGGTGTTTATTTGGGGGGGAAGGTTCTCCTTTTGTAATTATCCTTGAACTGACTATGTAGCCCAATCTGGCCTCAAACTCATGGTGATCCTCTTGCTTCTCCCTCCTGAGTGCTGGATTGCAGGCATGTCATCACACCCGGCTTTGTTCAAAGGTTTTTCAGGGTGTCCTCTGGGCATGGCTAACTATTTGCCTTGGCCGCAGTTCCAGGAGCCAATAACCTCCACTGACTTGCAAAGGGAGGTTGCCGTGTATTTGCCCCAGTACCCAGTTGTCCTGGAGTGGGCCACGACATTGTTAATGATGCCAAGGAAGACCAGATATTGGCATCTCAAGAAAACAATTAAAAGCAAAAGAAATGTCATCTTGGCTGTAGTAATAAAATAACCATCAAATATAGCATCAAATACAAACTAAATATTCACAGATCCTAAGGACCAATCAACTATCACTCTTGTCCATAGAAAAGGACTTTAATTACACTATAATTACAGAATGAGCACTAAGCAAACCAAGTATTGATTTACTACTGACCAACAGTAAAGATCTACTGAATTGAACAACTCTATCTCTTCTAACAATGGCTGAGTATTCAACAGAAATAGTGTGACGTTAACTATCTATCTAGAGATTCACAAAGCTTAATAGTTATACTAGTTACCACTATACTAGTTAATAGTTATACTAATGGTGGAGGAGATAGGGAAATGAGAAAATGAAAGTGCAAAATTTGAAAAATTAATCCATGCGATATGAACTGGAGGTGAGAAAAGTAGAATGGAAGGCCTATTGAGTAAATGGAAATTAGGTGATAATCACTGGAAGGAATGAACAAGTTAAAGAACAAAGAAGATGAGCAGAGAGCAGTCCAGCAGTTGAAAGATAAGGAAATAAAAAACAGTTGGAAGGGAAAAAGAGAAAATGAGAGAAAAGAAGCTAAAAGATGAGGAAAAGAAAAGGGGAAAAAAACCCTCAAAATCCACAGAAAGCTCATTGAAAGATAAACATAATACAAAATAGAAAAATAAAAAAATTGAGTCAAAGAAAAAATTCTTGTGTTACGGAATGAATTTTTTTCTAAGATCTGTAGACTTGAGATCACCACTCGTGATTTTCTACACCTGCTTTTAGGGCCTATTAATTTTCAAGGTGCTCTCCTTGTACTAGTGATCCCTCTGTCTGTCCCCCATCACCGCTATGGTTACTATGCAAGTATTAGGGAACAGGTTAGAATATGATGAGAATTATCTGGAATGCATGTGTTCACTTACATGACCTTGGCTGCATGTCCTTATATGGGGAGGTTGATTATTTCCTGAGAAAAGAGTGCAAAGAGATAACTGTTAATGCCCAAAGGACTGCCCATTCCCAAGCTCTAACCAAGGATGGAAATGATTCCTTCTTGCCACACAGGCCTGTTGACATCAAGTCACTTTTGTCTGAACACAGTCCTTGAGAAACTGAGAATGTGGATTTGACACCATGTTTTCTCTTTTGCCTGCTGAAGGCTCCATCTTGTGTTAGAGGATTCTCCTTCATCTTTGGTGCTGTCTCCTGCCTTGGCATGTGGTAATACATTATTTGACTATGCTTGTATCTGGTGTACTTCTATAATAAATTTTCTTTCATCTTTTTAGAATCAGTGTGTGACTCTTTGTCTGTGTGAATCTGAACCTCAAAATTTCTGTGGCCACATGTCTGTCACACCAAGCCAATGTGTGTCTTGATCCCATTGGTGGATGGGTTATTGTGATCAGCTGTCTGGTGTCTACCAGTAGTAGGCTGTAGGGTTCAAGTGGGCTGATGTATTTAGAATCCTCAGTCTGGGGGTCTGGTTGCTCCCTTTTCTCCTTGGGTGTTGCCCTCATCCAGGATGAGGTTGGTTAGTTATTCTTTGCCTCTGCTGCTCCACACTGTGCTCCCCTGTAGGAGATGTGCTGATCTTCCAGTGTGGGTCTGCTTGTTCCCCTAGAACATTCATTTTTGCACAGAATTGTCTCTTACTGACCAAGAAGAGTATAGCTTTTCCCAGGTGACTATTAACAATAAGCAACACAGCAATTTAGCAAAAACAGTTGTTACCTTTTTTTTAGCATATTAAGATAATAATCACAATGGACTATTAAAATATATATATATATTTTAAAAATCAGCTATATCATATATGATAGTTTATGTAACCAAAATTTTAAAAAGATATCTCAGTGTGGTTGACTGAGACTCAATTTTATAAACAATCAAGCCCAATAAAAGACTATAGAAAGCACAGAAATTATGTTGACATTAAAACCTTTATTTTAGTTCTATTAAAGATGCATCAATAACTTAAGCTTTGCTATTTTAAACATAGATTATCCCTGTGTTGCATTTTCAATTCTTTTTTTCTTTTTTTGGTACCAGGAATCGAACCCAGGACCTCATGCTTGCCAGACAGGCACTGTGTGCTGAGTTACATCCTGGTCCCACAATTTCAGTTCTAATATATATATATATATATATATATATATATATATATATTTTTTTTTTTTTTTCCTTCCTGAGATAGGGTCACATTATGAAGTTCAGACTGGCCTTGAACTTACAGCAATCTTTCTGCCTCAGACTCCAGTGTTAAAGGCATGTGCTACAACATACAATTTAAAAACATTTTAAAGACAAGCTGCCTCTGATCACAACTGTTTTACTTAGAAGATACACTATTAATAGGTGACCAATTTA
Source organism: Dolichotis patagonum (assembly GCA_004027295.1). Taxonomy (NCBI): domain Eukaryota; kingdom Metazoa; phylum Chordata; class Mammalia; order Rodentia; family Caviidae; genus Dolichotis; species Dolichotis patagonum. The sequence continues at coordinate 40,157 of PVJX010000909.1, forward strand.
TGAGAGAAACTTTTAGATTATGAGTAGTTTTAAAAATCATGATATTAATCATATTTTATGTCCTAACGTGCAAATATCAAATGTAAGCACTGTACATCTAGAAGAGAACACATAATAGACTTGGGAGAAGAAGTTTTTCTGTAAAAACAAAATGATTTTTTTAAAACCATATTTTAAGGACTTAATTTAAGCAAAGAGTAAATGGTATTTTTTTAAATTATGGAGAAACAAGTAAGCCTTTTTAGCATCTCTTGAAAACATTAGCTTTATTACATACAAATACCCATTAATAGACCAAGTAAATAATAGTTAACTGTTAAAGTAAGAAATTTTTTTTAAAAAACCAACTGTTAAATGAGTTGTTCTTATACAATTTATTAAATTCAGAGATATTAAAAATGGTGAACGAATACAACACTTGGAGACTTATTACTTAAAATTAATTTTTAACTTGTTGACCTATAGTTTAACAAATGTTCCTACTTTTAGATACTTCTTATCCCTCTAAAATAGTCACTCTGAATCTTATTTAAGGGTCAGATATCCTTTGATTTATATCACAGTGTTATGCATATATATTGACAATCAGTAAAATACATTTAATGGACTCAAATATACTCAGATGTTTTAGTATAAATATTTATTCCATTTCTATTTATCTTTAAATGCCAAGATATTAGACCAACATAGGCAAGATTTATTTATTTCTTTGCCAAAGGAAACATTAAGGTCCCATACTAAAAATATAGAAAGCAACAGACATTGTATCTTAAATTTTAACAAAGGTAAATATTATCCTAATTGATTATCCTAATCAATCCTAATCAATTACCTAGGCAAAACATATTTTGCCAAGTTTAAAGACATCTTTATTCTTATCAACCAACTTAAATTATCTCACTGTTAAGCCATAAGAACAAAAAGCATTTAGGTTAATATAACACTGCCCATTCATCTATAAGCCAACTTGAATAGAAATAGTATACAACTAAAAGCTAACACAGAAAAGCACACACATATTAACCTAAATCGTGCATAACTTTTATGTTGCCAAGCTTTAAGACTCTTATTTGCAAGTTTTGTATAAACCTTGAGCCTTGCAGTTGTTTCTTCTTTAATGTTGTGAGTTTAGTAACTCTTGAATATTTGTACAACCCATGTTTTACAGAAAGTCCTAACAGAGACAGAAGTCTGAAAAGGAAATGAATAAATCAGTAAACTGATATGAGCTCAAAACTGCAAGTACTTGCAGAGTACTTGCAACTGTAAGTACTCTAATTAGTGATTAAAAATAAATTAAGAGCAGATGAACAGATAAGAAAACATATAGAACCATTACATTAAATTGTTAATTTAATGGATGCTCTCTTAGATTTATTGGCCATACTGAATTATAATAATCATTTCCCTAGTTTTAGATTTATAACCATAAATGGCCTAGTCAGTTAGAATTTTTCCTAGAGGTTATCAGGTAGCACATTTTTTTTCTTATATAAGTCATAACAGTATTCCCTAAGGTACTCTGAGCATCTTTTTTCCTGTTGGTTAACACTATAGACAGAATCAGAAGCGGAAGAGAGAGAGGGACTCTAGATTGCTAGGTGGGATCTCTGCTCATTTTCCTTCCTTTTTATAAAGTCAAGTATGGGGTCTTGTCTCTTTGCTGTTTAAATTACATTTAGAGGAATATAGAGAAAAATCAATATTTTATAATCTTCCATCTTCAATTGGTCCCATGTTCATACAATACAATCTATAGGCAAAGTTTTTAGGGGGACACCCAGTGAGTTACTCATACCAGGTAAGATGTACTGCATGCCTTTAAGATTTTCCTGTGTACTTTTGAAAAGAGATACAGAGAGGAAAAAGAGAAAGAGAAGACAGAATCTCAGGGTCAGATTTCTCAAATGTAAGCCTGCCCTGTTTTCCAAGGTCAGAACTGCTACTTGATGTCGATAGTGTTGGTTTTTCTAGCCTAACGCCTTTTTGATGTTCCCTTTTGAGTCTGTTGGGAAATGTTATTCAGCATGGGGATGTAGTTGGACACCGAACAGCGTTAGCATCAGCCGCACTCAGCATGGGAGGGGCTGGAGTCCATCTACAGCAAACAGCAGAGAGAGATAAGAAGCACAGAGCACACAGGATCAACACGCGTTATGAAGCCCAGGTCAAAGTTAACCCAACCCACGGAGGTTTCTTCTAAGCTGAGAGCGCACACAGAAGGAACGATTTTGTTGAGACCCATAGCCGTAGTAGTAAGGTTCATCAGGGCGGAATCCGTAAGCTGCGGCGGGGTGTCCAGGAATACCGACTGGTTGGCCAAAGCCATCCATCCCAAGGCTGAAAGAGACAAAGCAATAAGCCGTGTTTTTTAATCACAAACGTAAAATGCAGTTCAAATATGAGGTGGGAACTTTACACCTCCAGGTTTCTCTTTCTCGCACTGTTGATAATTTACAGAGAAGTCAGTCTTTTTTCTTACTTAAGTTGCTGTGGTCATTAAAATGTGCACAAAGTATTTACTTCTCACAAGATGGAAGTTTAAAATGTCAGAAATCTATCATCGAATGAGTATTCAAAACAAAGTGAAGAATGAGATCTAAAGAGTTTTATTTGACACATGTGGTGACATATGAAAGGGTTTTACATCTAAGAAGTTATCAATAATACACTGCTAGGGAATAAGGGGAAGGGAGGGGGGAGAGAGGCGGGGTCGGGAACAGGTATTAAAAAGAGAAACAAGCAGTGTTATGTGCATGTACCCACTCCACGAGATGATTGTAAAGTGCATATACTGCAAACATGTACTAAAAGAATTTTAAAAAAATAATAAAAAGCAAGGTACAATAAAAAAAGAAATCTGGCGATGACAAGTGACACTTCACGTGCAGCACATTACAGGGAAATGGCCACCAGTGAGGCATCCCAGACACTCTCAGGCACGGGGACTGAACTCACAACTTCGCACTTGCCAGGCAGGCACTTATAGCACTGAGCTAAATCCCCAGCCCCTGTTGGTATATGTTTGTAAAGCACTTTGAAATCCTTGGATGAAAAGTGATGCATGAGTGAAAAGTATCATTATTTCATTAAAATCAGATAAAAGCAACACGGGCCTTTTTTTTTCTTTTAAATTCCTAAATCGGAAATGTAGAGAACAAATATTAGTAAAAAAAAAGCAAAAACAAAAGGAAGAGACAATAATTTGAAGCGAAATCCTTTCTTCACAGGCTTGCACGATTTTCGCCTTGGAAGCATTTTTAGAATTAATCTGGTCTAGGGCTGAGGGTATAGCGGTACAGCGCCTGCCTGGCAAGCGCAAGGTCGTGAGTTCAGTTCCTGGTACAAAAAAACAATTATTTTTATCCACTTCACAGAGGAAGAAGTACAAATGCTCAACAGATATATGAAAACATGTTTGACGTCTCTGGCTATGAGAGAAACGCAATTAAAACAATTAAGCTACCACCTTCCTCTGGAAAGAACGGCATCATTAAGTGCCATGATAATGTGGCTGTGGTGAAAAGGAACCTTCAAGCATCGCTGGTAGGAACCAGTACAGCAGTTATGGCATACGGAGATTTCTCAAAGAGCTGGAATTAGAAATTCCCTATGACTCAGATAACCCCCTGCAGTTATAGTCCTCAAAGAGCTTCAGTGGTCCTACTCCAGGGATACATGCATGTATAGCAGCACAATTCGAGCCAAATCCTGGAAGCTGCCTATCTACCCATCAGCATGTAGCATGTTGGGGGGTCTGACCTGGAGCGGACATTTAAAAAGTATTTGAATACATGAATGGATCAGACTCAAAGGACAGACAGACAAGATTTCACAGGCAAAAAGAATTTTGGAAAGCACAAAATCCTGAGCAAGAGAGAGGAAAAGCTAAAGTACAGCAAACGTAGTATGTTATGGTTAAAGTCATGTTTAGTATATTAGCAAGGGATAGGAGTTAAGTCTAGAAGGTTAGGACTAGCTGTTGAAACTCTTCATATATCATGGTAAGAATTGTCTCTGGCAGAAAAGGGGGTTGGGTGACAGACGCACGGAGATCATTTAAGTGACTATTAAAGTCTAAATTTAAAGCAATAAGAGGGGTACTGTCTGAAATAAATTGATAGTTTAAAAATATAAAATGTGCTTAAAACAACACCTAACGTTTGTAAAGCGAGGTACTGCACAATTAGAGGTCTAAATGTTTGCGATTGACCACTAGATGGAGAGCTTGTTTTTCTATTGAGTACCTGCCATGTAGTAACAAAATTTTAAAGCAAGGTTTATCAAATGTAAACTTCTCTGCCTTGATAGAATTATTTAACATTGATAGAATGTGGTTTGCATTGCTTCCTCAGATAATCAATGTCTTCATTTTATAAATTTGAAATAATTTAAATAGAGCTACACAGGAATACTTGTCAGTCATATATGAAAAATTTGTGAATGTGAGGACCTGAGAAAACATTTGAGGAGATTCCAGTTGTCTTGGGCAGTGAAAATTTGTATTGCCTTGGATCTGCACCACCGTGTTCTTGAGAGTGAAAACCAAGAGCACAGTTAAGAAATTTTTAAGATGAGTTTCACCAACATATATCAAGTTTAGCTGTGATTTTCCATATAGTTTTTATTCTTATGTTTTAAATGCATAATTGTAAGTTTTTCTCTTTTTATGATAGGATTAAATGTCTAAAACATTTTTAAAAATCACATTTTTAGTGAAAGCATATCAAGTAATATTTTTCCGAAAACAAGAGCAAATCAAACAATGAGAAGGAGGCTGTATTTAAAGTATTCATCTGAAGTTTATTTAAAAAAAAACCTTTTTAAAGTGACATCTGTCAGTTCTAAGGGAAAAAGTACTACCTTGGGACAGCTCATTTCAATTTAGTTACTACACTGAGATGCTTCAGATAAAAATTAATTTGTACTAATGATGGAAGAATTGCATGCAAAGCAGTCACTAATTTATTCCAAATGGTAAAGAAATTCCATTTCACAAACTCTCCTCTAATCTCAATTTATACTTCTTATGTATCTTAATCTGTTCTTCACCTTGTCTACTTTAATGATTGTATTTATACGTGGTGATATTACAGCTGATATTTTAAAAAAACTATCACATTTTCTATTAAAACTTTAGTATATTTTATTTCATTTATTACATTTCACAGTCCCATTGAGGTTTTTCTCTTCGCTCTAGTTCTGGGGTGCCCTAATGTATCTGATGTAGTGTGTGATGCTATATCTGAGTCTTCATAATGGCTCTTTATGTGCTTTGTAATTTTTAGTTTTCATTCAACTCTGGGATTTTTCTCCCTGAAGCTGCGAATGTTTCCACAGAGATGACAACATTTGTTTATAATATACCAGAGATCTGGGGGTTCATTTTTCTGATACAATCTGATTAGTAGTAGATGGACAGTGTAAATTCAGCAGCTAGTCAAATGGGCATGGAACAAGCTTGTGATTTTTCTTTCTCGGGCATTTATCCTCTACCCAGGGTCTTGGGGCATACGACAATTTTGGCCGCTTCTCGGGGCTGGTGAATTAAAATCATCTTGACCTCTTTTCTTCTGATGAGAAAAATGCAGCTGATTGAAGTTTCAGTCTGTATACAGGGACGCAGTTCCATCTTCAGTGCCATACAACCGGTTCCTACTGCAGTACTCTTGGGCGTGGTTGCTGTACTTTCTGGCACTTGAGGTATTCCACATCTTTCTTGTAAACCTGGTGTTGGTTACACTTCGTCTCAGGTTTTTACGTATCCATGTAGGAGTGGGCTCTTCCAAGATAACTGTCTGCTGTCTTGCTGGAAGTTCTTTCTAAATTCCCCCCATTTTATTCTTATTTATCTGTTTTGTACATTCAAGGAAAAAAAAAACCCCAAAACATTGTAAACCTTGTATTCTCATGACTCAAAACTGGCTTTCTTGAAGAGAACAACGATTTGAAAAAAAAAAAAAAATAGCTGGAAAGAAGATGTGGTGGTGCAGGTCTGTAACCCCTAGGACTCTGGAAGGTGAAGTGGGAAGATTTCAAGTTCAAGGTCAGCCCAGGCCACATGAGGACCTAGTGGGGCTTTGACTCAGATAAAAGCGTTGGGGATGTAGGTCAGTATGACATTCCTGGGTTCAACCCCAGTGCAATAAAAAACTGAGGTGATTAAAATGTATTTTATTTTTTTCTTATTTTTATCTATTGACAGAAAAAGTATTACAGTTGGTGCCTAATAAAAGTTGTCAAACATGTTTTAAAGCTGAAGTGAATATTTACTTAAGCCAATGGTCTCAGGCTTTTCATAGCAATCTTTTGATGAACATACACTATCCAGTCATCTTTGACTTACATTCTTCAGTTAAGTAGAGGGATTCCTTGAAACAGGCAGTTCTATAATACCAAGCAGTTCCTCATTTCACACCATCATATGTTAAGGCAATTTACTGAGAGGCTTAAATAAGCTTTAGATCAATAAACTGAGTCATTAGCACCTCTTTTACATAATTGTTTCTCTGTTGCCAGTTCAACATTTACATAATCTTTCATAATACCTTGAATTTTCAAGGGGCAGAAATTACTGCTTTAGGCTTAAAGTAGAGAATATCTGTAGCACTGTTTTCTCAGTGATACTCTAATCATACTGTCTGGTACTGAGTGAGTTAAATTCTGAACACCACCACTAATTACTGCATAATGCTAACTTTAGTTGCTGGTTCATTTTGAGACTCTGTTAAAACATGAACTGTGTATTTTACCCCTATGCACTCCCTTAATGATTTGTTTTTTTAGACTGAAATCACTTCCAGCCACCAGTCTTGCTCTCTACGTCTCCACTTGTCCAAGCACAAATATTTCCTTTTCCTATTGGTCTGCCAGCCCTGTCAGAGCAAATTTCACTTTAGACTAAATGCTATGATACTTAAAACCTCTTGGATTACTCGGGCTGCTAGTGTGATCTATGACCTTCCAAGACTGACAGCTGAACTTTCCAATTTCCTTGTCCTGCCTGGGGAACTAGAAAGCAGATGCCGAAAGGAAACTGTTTCTGATGTTGAACAGAGAGGAGAGTTCTTGTTGTAGGTGGGGGTAGGAGACTATTAAGTACTGAAAAATGCTAATAAGAAAAGAAACTAAACACGCTGTAAAGCCGAAAACCTCAAACATAATTCAAAAGTAAATGCTAGTGAACTTTTAAATATGAATGATGCCTTAGTTCCTGTAATTAAGGCACCAACCAGAATCTTAGTTGTAAGGCACTATTGAAATGAACAAGGTCAAGAATGGTTAAAATCTAAAATTATCCTTAGTCGTTTACAAAATGGGCTATCAGTCTCCCATTTTTCTTTATAAAATACAAAGGAATTTGACATAAACAAAATCAAAGAGATAATATAGCCATCTATAATGTAGATATGAATGCTGTCCCTACTGCTAAATATCAACTAGTCTCTCTTAAATGGAAGATTAATGTTAAATTACTGTGAAAACTCATGCCTCCAAAGTCCTTAAATAAACGTAGTTTGGGAATATTTTTAGTATAGTTTGAAACTTCTCACTTTTATTATATCACGTAAGAGGTAGACAAATGTTTGTCTTAAGAAATCTCAAAAACCTTATCAAGTGTAAGATGTTTAATATAAAGTTTCCAATATATTTCATAGTCAATTTTTAAATTTTGATTACATAATAGACAAATATGTTTGACTGATAAAAATCAAGCAGGCATTGATAGGTAATGACTTTGGTAGCTACCTCAAACTAAGTAATGTATTTCTGAAGTTATGAATACAAAAATAGGAATGACAGATACTCTATTTAAACATGCTGAAGTGCTAATTTTTAAATTGCTAAGCATGAAAATTTGAAAGTTTGATTCTATATAAATTTATAATTTAAAATATATATAAAAAGCATTTTTGAACTATTAGGTATATGTGAAGATTGATATTAATGTTGGGAGATATTTTAAAATTATTTTCCAGCTGATAACTAAATAATTCTGCTAATAAATCAGTACTGATAAATGTCCAGTGACTCTCCTCCAGAACATTTGGGAATCTCAGAATAATCTTTATCAGAATCACATTTAACATTAGAGGAATGCTAAAGCTTATATGGTCTCAGGCCATACATTTTAGGGATTATCAGGCAGATAGTTACATTTATCTTACAAGTCTTTTATGTCTTTAAGAATATATTTAATTGTTACATTATGGGCCTGTTAGAGAAAAGGTAAATCCATTTATACTTAATTTTAAGGTTAATTATAGATGTTTCATTGTACAATTCCTGGTCTGATGATGAAATAAGATGTTTCTACAGCTTCTTCAAAGAATAGAACTAGCATCTTTTGGTGGCGTATTATATCAATACCAAGAAAATCCTGTGTAGGCTGAATATGACAGTACTATATACAATTCTAATGACTCTTTTTCTGCTTTAGAATTTATTTTTATATCTTAAAATTATTTTCAAACAGCATAAGGAAACACCATACTATTTTTTCTTTTTGATTTTTCAAGACAGAATCTTGATATGCAGACTAGACTGGCCTTGAACTATGTAATTCAAGCTGGCCTTAAATCCATGATCCTACTACCTCAGCTTCCCAGTTGCTGAAATTACAAGTGTGCACCATGATGCCTGGTTTTATGTTTTTCTTTACCACTGAGATACATGGGTGTCTTCCATTAATTTAAGGCCTAAAAATTAAGTTTATTAAATTCAGCAAAGCTAACTTTAAAAGAGGCAGTTATTAAGAACCTCTGAGTTTACATAAAGGCAGTGCAGTGCAGGACCTCAAAACTAGCATGTCTGATGAATGGGACTTCTGTCCTTGGATAAAACCTGCCTCCATCTAAATCTGCAACCTTTTCTTTAATGATTTCTTCCTTTGTAAAATAATGGCTATCACTTTTAAGATTGCGATGTCTTAAAATTATATTTCCAAGTCACTTCCAAGATTAGTATAATCATATAGCAATATTTGGCTTTGCTGTTTTTATGACATGAAAATCACGGAGTCTTTCCTGAAAGTGCTTAGGCAATTCCGGCTCCTGCCATACAAGTTGGATAGTTAAAAAATATCATACTTGATATTTTGCTTTTTACATATGTTTTGTTTGCTTTCACAGGGTTTTTATATGTCATAAAGATTTATGCCCACACTTAGGCATAGTAATTATTGTTGCAGTAACATAATGCCATGGTTAATCATATTTTCCTTTTATCATAGTAAGGTTGGGTTGCTTGTATAAATAAGGTTATTCAGTCAAAACCCTTCAAATTCTATGCCATAAATGATGCAAGTGGTACAATCTCTTTAGAGATAAAACTGGGAGGTAAGGATACTTACCTACATCTTATATTCAGTGAGTCCATGTCTGCGAGCTCGTGTTCTCTAAAACTGAAGGATGAATTTTAGGAACAACGGAGGTGAAGAGTAGAATATATTTATTGAGAAAAAGAAAGCTTCTGTCTGAAGAGAGACAGAAGGGGACCTGAGCAGATTGCCAAGTATCTGTCTTGTTCAGTGATTTTTATAGAGTAAAACCATAGGTTCAAGGTGGGGGAAGACTGGGAACTCACAAGGCAGATGGGCATAAGGTGGGACATAACTATAGTTAGCCAATAAGATCAATAGTTCAGGTAAAATTGATTACATTAGGGACAAATGGGGAAGCCAGAAGGCAGGCATTCTTAGAGAGCAGTGACTCTTTCCTAGGGGGATGGGAACTATTTAGGGTATCAATTCTCAGGATATGGGTGCATTTGTATGGTCTTTTGTCTTGAGGCCTGGTCCACAGCAGAAGGCGTCACTTTCTCCAGCAGTTTCCAGGTGTTTGCACTGGCTCTATTGAGCACCAAGCCCTGTCTCACTGCCTATAATATTTCTGACTAACTCAGCTGCTTGTAACAACATGGCACTATACATAGAAGATCCTCAAAACATCATTGAAAGACTCCTATGTATAATAAATAAATTCAGTAATGTAGTTGGATACAAAGTCAACACTCAGAAATCTATAGCATTCCTATATAACAAACAGCAAACTCATTGAGAGAGAAATGAGAAGCCACACCCTTCACAATAGCATCCAAAATAATGAAATACTTAGGAATCAATCTAACAAAAGAGGTAAATGATCTATTCAGTTAAAATTATAATACACTGAAAAAAGAAATAGAAGAGGACCTTAGAAAATGGAAAGACATTCCTTGTTCATGTATAGGAAGAACAAACATTGTGAAAATGGCCATTCTCCCAAAATTATTACACAGATTTAATGCAATTCCAATCCAAATACCACTAGCAAACCTCACAGATCTACAGAAATTATTCCTAAAATTCATCTGAAACCAGAAGAGACCTAGAATGGCAAAGGCAATTCTAAGCAACAAAGGCAAGGCAGGAGGCATCACAATCCTTGACTTGAAGTTATACTACAAAGTTACTGTGATAAAATCAGCATGGTACTCGAATAAAAACAGACCTGAAGATCAATGGAATAGATTAGAAGATACAACTACAACTACAAATACACTCAGCCACCTTATCTTTAATAAAGGGGCCAAATGCGTTCACTGGAAGAAAGATAGTCTCTTTAATAAGTGGTGCTGGAAAAACTGGCTTTCCATATGCCGGAAACTAAAACTAGGCCCATGACTATCATCATGTACTAAACTACAGTCTAAGTGGATCAAAGATCTAAATATTAAAACAGAAACACCAAATATACTGGAAGACAAAGTAGGTAGAAACCTTGAAAACATAGGTGTAGGCAGAAAATTCATGAATAAGAATCAAACTGCAAGGGAAATACTTCCCAGAATCAAGAACTGGGATCTTGTCTTATTAAGAAGTTTTTGCATGTCAAAAGAAATCTCCTACAGAGTAAAAAGGAAACCCATGAATTTTGAAAAGCACTTAGTCAACTGTCCCTCAGACAAGGGACTTCTGTCTAGAACATATAAAGAATTTTTAAAAAATCAGGCTTCTGAAATTCAAATACCCAATCCAAAAATGGGCATCTGAAATGAATACACAGTTCTCAGATGAAGAAATACAAGTGGCAAATAGATACATGAAAAAATGTTCAGCATCACTGGTCATTAGAGAAATGCAAATTAAAATCACACTGAGATTCCATCTCACTCTAGAAAGAATGGCCAAGATAAAGAAAACTACCAACAACAAATGCTGGAGAGGCTGTGGGGAAAAAGGAACACTTCTGCACTGTTGGTGGGAGTGCACACTGGACCAGCCACTGTGGAAGTCAGTCAGGAGGTTCCTCAAAAAGCTGGGATTGGAAATCCCATTTGACCCAGCTATTCTAGGCATAGTCCCAGAAGAATTGAAAACATCATACCACAGTGATATATGTATATTCATGTTTATGGCAGCACAATTTGTAATAGCCAGATCTTGGAAACAACCTAAATGCCCATCAACTGAGCAATGGATAAAAACGATGTGGTACTTTTATACAATGAAATACTGTTCAGCTCTAAAGCATGATCACATTGAAACTTTTTTTTAAGCTTGTATAATTGTATAGTAAATTTATACTCCTGGTGCCTAAATGCTTACAGAAGAAAGATGCTGTCATATATGTGTGCATGATTGTTGTGCATTCATGAATACAGACAGTAGAACTAATCATACATATTTACATATGCATTCATTTTCAATCTAGGCTACCCCCAGGCCTTTTTTTTTGAAGGCAGTAAAATACAACAGAACAAGACAGAAACAAAGCCAATGGAGACAGTGCAGTGAAATTGGTACAGAACTTCACAGCAGGATACTGGGATAACAGTAATAGGTTCCATAGTATATCTCGTTATCTTCACAATAGTTATCCTTTCAATCAGGGATAGGAAAATCAAACCAAAAACAGAAGATTATAAAACCTATCAAAACAGAATATTGAATAGAGCAAAACAATTAATCAGAAAAAAGCAACACAGTGAAAAAAATATTTGCCTTCAAAGAGAAGATAGAAGGAAATCCCCCATATTTGCTATATTGCATGCAGTCATCCTCCCAAGAGATGCTCAGACCCCTGGCCCCAGTTGCTAAGTGGAGGAGGGTGATGGGATGTTTGATTCTCAGCCCACGCGTCACTAGGCTCACAGGAGATGCTAACTGGTTCTCTTCCTGGCTTGCGCCATGGCCACTTATCAGGAAGGAGGGCCACATTGAGACTTTTATAGGTAAATGAGTGCGACTTGAGACCATACTCATAAGTGAAATAAATGAAACTCATATGTGTAAATACCACATTGCCTCCCTAGTGTAAGAAATAGTAAGAGTATATAAGATACAAAATCCTCAATAAATACTGTGAAAGGGTAAGAACCTGCTCAAAGGGGAAAAAAATAAAAACTCAGGGAAAAGGAAAAAAGGAAGGGAAAAATATCTAAATTTGTATAAACACAATTAGGATAGCTAAGATCATTGTGTTACAAATTCTATTAGTTCTTGGAACAAACAGTTAACAATTGGATCAATTTTGCCTGTTTGTGTCTGGTGACCTCTTTTGAAGATTACTATGCAAAATAACAACCTCAGTTATGTTCCTACTATCTTGTTTTGAAGGCCTATATTGTCACTGTTTTGGGTTCTTTGCTATTGTTATTTGTCTTTTTTGTTTCTTATTTTTCTAGTAATTTGTTTTGTTTTGTTTTTCTCTCTAATGCAGAAAGGATAGATGTAGATATAGAGGCTTATACATGCCTAGAATTTCTCCTAAACAGTTTATGAGAATTGATTGTATTATGCGTTGTGATACAAACAGCTACTTTGAAGAAAAAAAGACATTATGGTATCCGTTGCTGATTTCCTGTCATGATGTTGTGAAATCCAGTAATGCTTTTATTCTTTGTTTAGAGTAGTTTTAGTCTGTTTTTTATGATTTACTTTCAACATACATGAAGCTATTTGGAAGAGAACAAGAGGCATTATATGGTACCCATTGTTGATTTTCCTGTTGTCTGGTTTTGAAGGACTATAATGCTTTCGTTTTTCTGTCTTGATCAGTTTTATACTCTTTTGTTTTATATGAATTCATTGTGTGTGAAGATATAGACAACTTTTTAGAAGAAAAAAGAGACATTATGGTAGCCACTGTAGATCTCCTGTTGTCTTGCTTTGAAATCCTGTGTCACTTACATTATTTTCTTCTGATCTGCTTTGTTCTGTTTTGTTACGGTTTGTCTTACCCTCTTTAAAATAAAAAAAGAAAATGAATGGCAGAGGAAGTAAGAAAATGAATTTTATGAGAACGGTGGCAGAAGAAGTAAGAAAATGAATCAATAAGTCTCGACAAAAACAAAATAATTAAAGAGTTGGCAACCATAATGAAGGAAATAACAAATATAGAGTAGATACAGATAAACAATAGAGCAGCTTAGAAAAGACATGCAATCCACAAATGTCCAACATAGAAAAGAGCTAGATTCCAAAAAACAAACTCAAATAGAAATCCAGGAGAATAAAAACATCTACTGAAAGAATACACAGCAGAGTCAACCAATGTGAAGACAGAATATCAGATCTGAAAGTCAGGCTTGAATTTAATGAGCATTAAATGAAATACTTTTTAAAAATTATAAGGGACCAAAAAAATCCATCCAACAGCTGCTAGATGATGCAAAGAAGAATAGTATAAAATTAATTGGAATCAATGAAGAATCAGAATACAGCACTAAAGGTATACAAAAACCTGTTCATAAAAGTATTATAGGCCTTCAAAACCAGAGGACTTTCCAAGCAAGGAAAAAACCAGAGGACTTTCCAAGCAAGGAAAAAAATACTCAGTTTCAGTCTGGCGTGATCATGTACACTAATAATCCCAGAATTTGCGAGGCTGAGGCAGGAAGATCATTGTGAATTTGAGGCCAGCCTGGGCTACAAAGTGAGTTCAAGGCCAGCCTGATCTGCATGGTGAAACCTTATCTCAAGGGGCAGGGAGAGGGGAGAAGAGGAGAGGGAGAGAAAAGGAAAAAAAAAGATTCAGATATGGATAAGTGAGGCTTATAGAACTCCAAATAGCCATGATCAGAAAAAAACTACACCAAGGCACACAACAGTCAAGATTTCAGAAATTCATCACAAGAAGAGAATATTAAAAGCTGCTAGATGCTGGGGCTGGTGGTGCATGCCTGTAATCCCAGCACTCTGGAGGATAAGGCACAAAGATCACTGTGAGTTCAGTGCCAGCCTGAGCTGGACAGTGAGTACAAGGTCACTCTGAACCAAGCAGAGAGAACCCATTTAAAAAAAGGTGGGGGGGTCTGTTAGAGAACAAATCACCTATAAAGGAAAACCCATCAGAATCACAGCAGACTTAACACAAATCCTTAAGTCAAGGAGAGATTGAAGTGAAGTATTTCAAGGACTAATAGAGAACAACCTACAACTCAGATTGATGTACCACTAAAATCACCCTCAAATTACGCAGAGTATAAGACATTCTCTCATTAACAAGAAGAAACAAAAAGATAATAGCACAACACTTTTTCAGTGAATTAACAGAAACTACTAAATGAAAAACTGGCATATATATTAAAATACTTTTGAAACAAAGGAATAGGTAACTTGGGAAATTATTTGAACTTCTCCCTATTTCCAATTTATGTATCTTCTATTTTGTCCTGTATTTTTTTGAAATGAGAAATTATGATATTTAATTTTGTGTCTGACTTATTTCACTTAATATTATATTCTCAAATTGCATCCATTTACCTATGAATATTTTAAGTATTTCTTTCTTTAGAACAGGGTAATACTTCTTTATGTATGAATACCACATTTTCCTCATCCATTCATCCACTGATAGACATGTGTGCTGTTTCCAAGATCTAGCTTTTATAAATTGTGCTGCTATAAACATGGGTATAGATGTACCCTGCTAATTTGGCTACTTTAGTTCTTTTAGGAAGATACTCAGAAGGGGGGTTGCCGGGTCAAACAGAATTTCTATTTTTAGTGGGTTTTTTTGAGGAATCTTGCACATTGATTTCCATAGTGGTTATAGTAGCTTACATTTCCACCAAATAGGTAGAGGATTTGTTTTCTTTATATCATGATCAACACTTGTTATTAGATTTTTTGAAGACAACCATTCTTTCTGGGGCAAGAAGGTATCTGAGTGTAGTTTGCATTTACACTTCTCAAATGGCTGAGATATTGAACACTTTTTTTCAGGTATTTATTGGTTGTCTGTACTTCTGAGAAGTGTCTACTCATCTCAGTTGCCCCTTTTTGATTGTCTTTAATTTAGGGTATCTAATTTTTTGATATTCTTGATGTTAGTCCTATGTGAGAAATAGCTGAAAAACTTTTCCCTATTCTGTAGTTTGTCTCTTAAATCTGTTGGCTGTTTCCTTTGCTGTGCAGAAGCTTCTTAATTTGATATAATCTCATTTGTGTGTTCTCTGCATGATGTCATGTGCCATCGCGTCTGCTCAGAAAGTCCTTGCCTATGCCTATGTCTTCAAGAGCTGTATCTATTTTATCTTCCAGTAGATTGTGGCTTTGTTTTAATATCTTTGACCCATCTTGATTTTAGTTTAGTACATGGTGAGATATATGGGTCTAGACTCAATCTTCTGCATGTGGATATCCAGTTTTCTTTTTAAAAATTTTTTTATTTTAAAGAGAATAAAACAAAAGAGAACAGGACAAAGCAAATCAGGACAGAACAATGCAAGAAACACAGAATTTCATCACAAGACAACCAGATATCAACAGTAGCTACCATGATGTCTTTTTTCTTTGAAATAGTTGAGTATACCTTCACACACAATAATATCAAACATAACAAAATAGTATAAAACCATTCAAGAGATTGAAAGAATTACAGGACATTCAAAACCAAACAACAGAAAATGAACAGTGGCTACTATAATATCTCATTTTGCTTAAAAAATTTGTTTATACTATCACACGTATTAAAATTCAACAAGACACAACATGATAGAACCAATGGAAACAGAAGAATAAAAGCATGGTAGAACTTCACAGTAGGATGATATTAAATCAGCAGTGGCTGCCATAATGTCTTGTTTTCTTCAAAGCAGCTGTTCATACTATCACACATAATAAAATCAAACAAAATAAAACCATTCCAACCAATGAATGAAAACATTACAACACTTCAATGCAATATAATGGGGAACCATGATTACCTAAAATCTTATGTACTCTTACCATTTCTTATACTAGGGAGACTATACGGTATTTATACATGTGAGTTTGATTTATTTCACTTATGAGTATAGTCTCAAGTTGCATCCACTTATTTATAAATATCTCCATGTGATAATTCTTTATAGCTGAGTAGTACTCCATTGTGTAAAAATACCAAGTCTTTTTTATCCATTCCTCAGCTGAGGCATTTAGGTTGTTTCCAAGATCTGGCTATTACAAATTGTGCTGCTATAAACATGGGTGCACATATATCACTGTGGTATGATGTTTTCAGTTCTTCTGGGAATATGCCCACGGTGGGTCAAATGGGACTTCTAGTACCAGCTTTTTGAGGAATCTCCAGACTAATCTCCATAGTGCTTGCACCAGTCTGCACTCCCACCAACAATGCAGAAGAGTTCCTTTTTCCCTGCAGCCTCTCCAGCATTTGTTGTTGGTAGTTTTCTTGATCCTGGCCATTCTTTCTAGAATGTTTTAATTTGCATTTCTCTAATGACTAATGATGTTGAACATTTTTTCATGTATCTATTTGCCATTTGTATTTCTTCATCTACAAATGGTGTATTCATCTCAGATGCCCGTTTTTGGATTGCGTTTTTGAATTTTTGGGGTCTGATTTTTTAAAATTCTTTTACATTCTAGACAGAAGTCCTTTGAGGGACGGTTCACTAAGATTTTTTCCCAATTTATGGGTTTTCTTTTCACTATTCTGGAGATTTCTTTCAACATGCAGAATCTCTTTAATAAGACGTGACCCTGGTTATTGATTCTGGGAAGTATTTCCCTTGTTCTTAAATTTTCTACCAACGCATATGTCTTCAAGATTTCTACCTACTTTGTCTTCCAGAATATTTAGTGTTTCTGTTCTAATATTTAGATCTTTGATCCACTTAGACTGTAGTTTAGTACATGATGATAGGCATGGGCCTAATTTTAGTTTTCGGAATATGGAGAGCCAATTTTTCTAGCACCATTTATTAACGAGACTATCTTTCTTCCAGTAAACTTGTTTGGCCTCTTTATCAGAGATAAGGTGGCTGAGTGTAGTTGTAGTTGTGTCTTCAAATCTATTCCATTGATCTTCAGGTCTGTTTTAATTTGAGTACCATGCTGATTTTATCACAGTAGCTTTGAAGTATAACTTCAAGTCAGGGATTGTGATGCCTCCTGCCTTGCCTTTGTTGCTTAGAATTGCCTTTGCCATTCTAGATCTCTTCTGGTTACAGATGAATTTTAGGAGTAATTTCTCTAAATCTATTAGGTATGCTAGTGGTATTTTGATTGGTATTGCATTAAATCTGTATAGCAATTTTGGGAGAATGGCTATTTTCATAATATTTATTCTTCCTATCCATGAACAAGGGATGTCTTCTCATTTTCTGAGGTCTTCTTTGATTTCTTTTTCAGTGTATTATAATTTTAACTGAATAGATCATTTACTTCTTTTGTTAGATTGATTCCTAAGTGTTTCATTTTTTTGGATGCATTGTGAAGGGTGTGGCTTCTCTTATTTCTCTCTCAGTGATTTTGTTGTTAGTGTATAGGATTGCTATTGAGTTTTGAGTGTTGACTTTGCACCGAGCTGCATTACTAAAGTTATTAATTATCTTTAGGAGTCTTTCAATTACATGTAGGAGTCTTTTGGGGGTCTCTTATGTAGAGTATCATGTCATCTGCAAATAATGATAATTTAACTTCTTTTCCTATCCTTACTCCTTTTATTTCTCTCTTGTCTAATTGCTCTGGTTAGTATTTCCAGAACTATATTGAATAGGAGTGGTGATAATGGACATCCTTGTCTTGTGCCTGATTTTAAGGTAAAGGCCTTCAGTTTTTGGTCACTTAATACAATGCTGGCTGTTGGTTTGTCACAGATGGCCTTTATCATATTGAGGTAAAGACCATTTATTTGAATTGTCTGTAAGGTTCTTATCATGAATAAGTGTTGAACCTTATGAAAAGCTTTTTCTGCATCTATAGACATGATCATGTGATTCTTATTTTTGGCTCTATTGATATGATGGATTACATTTATTTATTTACATATGTTGAGCCATCCCTGCCTTCCTGGGATGAATCATACTTGGTCATTTTGTTTAATCTTCTTGATGATTTGCTGAATTCTGTTTGCCGATATTTTATTGAGAATTTTTGCATCTATGTTCATTAGGGAGAGTGGCTTGTAGTTCTCTTTTTTAGTTGGGTCTTTGTCAGGTTTTGGTACTAGAAAAATATTTGCTTCCAGGAATGACTTAGGAAGAGTTGCTTCCCTTTCAACTTCACTGAAGAGTTTGAGGATTGTTGAAATTAAGTCTTCTTTGTATTTCTTAGAGAATTCCACAGTGAATCCATCTGGTCCTGGACTCTTCTTTGTTGGCAAGGTCTTAATTACATTTTCAATTTCATTAATAAAAATTGGGTTATTCAGCAGTTTTACATCTTCTTGATCCAGCTTTGGTCGTTCATATGTATCTAGGAATCTGTGTATTTCTTCTGTTTTATCAAACCTATGAGAGTAGAGGTTTTCGAAATAGGTGTTGATGAGCTTCTGTATTTCCACCAAGTCTGTAGTAATTTCACCTTTTTCATTCCTTATTGCATGAATTTGAGTTTTTCTTTCCTGTTTTTAATAAAGTTGGCTAGGAGCTTATAAATTTTATTTATTCTTTCAAAGAACCAACTCTTCGATTCATCGATTTTTTGTATTGTTTTCTTAGTCTCTATTGCATTGATTTCTGTTCTGATCTTTATAATTTCCTCCATTCTTTTTGCTTTGGGCTTGACTTGCTCTTCTTTTTCTAGATGTTGGAGGTGTAGCATCAGGTTTTTTATTTGTGTTTGTTCTGTTTTCCTGATGTGGGAATTCATTGCAATAAATTTTCCTCTGAGGACTGCTTTCATTGCATCCCAGAAATTCTGTTAAGTTGTATTTGTATTTTCATTTGCTTGTAGCTATTGTTTAATTTCTTCTTTAATTTCCCCTGTGACCCATTGATTGCTCAGAAGTGTATTATTCAATTTCCATGTGTTTGTGGAGTTTTTGCAGTTTCTTTTGTCATTAATTTCTAGTTTCATAGCACTATGATCTGATAACTTGTGTGGGATAATTTAAATTCTTTTGCACTTACTTAAGTATATTCTGTGGGGTATTATATGGTCTATTTTAGAGAATATCCCATGTACTTCTAAGAAGAATGTATATTCTGATGTTGTTGGTTGGGACACTGCATATGCCTATCAACTCCATTTTTTCACAGGTGTGATTCAGTTCTGTTATTTCTTTGCTGATTCTGTCTAATTGATCTGTCCCTTTGTGTCAATGGTGTGTTAAATTCTCCTGTTATAATCGTGTTATTGCTTATTTGATTTTTCATTTCTGTTAATACTTTTTATAGCTGGGTGCTCCTGAATTTGGTGCATATATATTCAAGATTGTTATCTCTTCCTCTTGAAGTTTTCCCCTAACTAGTATGTAGTGACTTTATCTCTTCAGATCATTCTTGGCTTGAAGATCACATTGTCTGCAAACAGAATAGCTACCCCTGCTATTTTTGGGGCTCCTATTGCATGAAGTATTGTTTTCCATCTTTTGACTTTGACTCTATGAGTTTCCTTTTAGGTTAATTGGGTATATTGTAGACAGCATATGGTTAGATGTTGTTTCTTGATCCATTTCACCAGTCTTTTTCTGTTAATTGGTGAATTGAGGCCATTTACATTAATGGTTATAACTGATATACATTGGTTTATTTTTGACATGTTATCTTTCTGCTGTTGCTGTTTTACTTTTCCCCTCTGGTTAATTGTCTGCCTTGCTTAGTTGTTTTTTCCTATGTGTGTCTAGAATGTCTTTCAATATTCTTTGCAGGGGTGGTTTGGTGGTCATGAAGTTCTTCAGCTGTTCTTTGTCATGGAAGTATCTTATTTCTCCATCCATTTTGAAGGACAGTTTTGCAGGGTACATCAGTCTGGGTTGGAAGTTGTTTTACTTTAGGATCTGAAATACTTCACTCCATGCTCTTCTTGACTTCATTGTTTGTGTTGAGAAATCTGCTGTGATTCTGGTAGGCTTTCCTTTATAGGTGATCTGTCTTTTCTCTCTAACAACTTTTAATACTCTGTTCTTATGTTGAATTTCTGGGATGTTGATTATTATATGTCTGAGCATAGTTTCATTTTGGTTGTGGCTATTTGGAGTTCTATATGCTTCACTGATCCATATATCAGTTGCCATTCTCATGTTTCCGCTATTACTTCTGTAAATAGCCTTTGATATCATTTGTGCTGTCTCCTTCTTTCTCATTTATCCCTATGAATCTTATATTATTTTTCTTTGCATCATCTTATAGCTGTTGAATTGTTATTTCCTGATTCCTTGTTATTTTTAAAAGATCTTTCCTTTCCTGTTCACTAACTGCAATCTTGTCTTTGAGGTCTGAAATCCTATTTTCACTTTTGTTGAGGGTGTTTTGCCAACATTCAATGGAATTTTTGATTTCCTGCATATCTCTTTGAATCTGCTTCATGCATTCTGTTTGTTTCTTATATGTTCATTCAGGGTTTCCATCTTTTTGCATTGTTCCTCTAACTTTTTAACTATGTCTTCTTTAGATGTGTTCAGCATTTCTTTCATTACTTTTATCATTTCTTCTTTTACCTGGGAGATTATTTCTTATTTGAGTTCTTTTATAGCTTCCTGGAGTTGTTTCTTTACTTCAGTTGTTATCATTTCAGGTGTATGGCTTATATTTTCTTCTATGTACATGGCTCTAGGCTTGCTTGGGATGGGCTGGAGTTTTAAGATTGCATTTTTGTCTTTTGTTTTGTTATTTTCCTATATTTCAGAGTTTTGAGGGATGCTTCAAAGCTTCCTTCAGGCCTTCTGGAAATCACCTTCTGTGCGTTCAGCCCCTGGGACCGAATGGAGGTCACTGGGCATGGCCCCGTCAGGCCTTTGGGATCTCCCATGTCTCTGGTGGTCTAGGAAGCTGGGCGAGGTTCTAACCACTGGGAGCAATAGTCCAAAGTTCTCCCTGAGTGCAAGTGCCCTGAAATCACCTGGAGCACCCTCAGCTCCCGGGGCTCAATGGAGGTGGCTAGGCATGGCCTAGTCAGGCCCGTGGGACCTCCCATGCCCCCTCCAGTCCCATGCCTCTGGTGGTCTAGGAAGCTGGGCGAGGTTCTAACCACTGGGAGCAATAGTCCAAAGTTCTCCCTGAGTGCAAGTGCCCTGAAATCACCTGGAGCACCCTCAGCTCCCAGGGCTCAATGGAGGTGGCTAGGCATGGCCTAGTCAGGCCTGTGGGACCTCCCATGCCCCCTCCAGTGGTTCAGAAAGCTGGGTGGGGTCCTAACCTCTGGGCATGATGGTCCAAAGCTCTCCCCGAGAGAAAGCACACTGGAAATCATCTCGTGCACCCTCAGTTTCCCAGACTGAAAGAAGGTCACTAGGCATGGTCCAGTGAGGCCTCAATATCATTTTCTTAGCACCATTTATTGAAGAGACTGTCTCTCCTTCAGTGCATGTATTGGCCCCTTTGGCAAAGATCATGTGCCTGGGACTGTTTTTGTTTCTGCCATTTCATTCCATTCCATTTTAATCCACTGTGGCTTTATAGCATAACATCAAGTCTGTATGATGCCTCCTGCTTTACTTTTATAACCCATGATTGTTTTTGCTTTTGTGAGTCTGTTCTTGTTCCACATAAATTTTAGGATTGTTTTCTCTAGATCTGTGATAAATATGGTAGATATTTTCATTAGGATTGCATTAAACCTGTGTATCAGTTTGTAAGTATAGTGACTTTGTAATAGTTGTGCCTATTCAGGAACAGGGATGTCTTTCCATTTTCTGACATCCTCTTTGATTTCCTTTTTCAGTCTGATGTAACTTTTATTGTAGAGTTCTTTCACTTCTTTGTCTAATTACTAAGCATTTCAGTTTTTTACACTTTTGAGAATGGCATTATTTTCTTAATTTCTGTTACAGTGATTTCATTATTACTGCATAGGAATGCTATTGAGTTTTATGGTTTTTTTTTTTTCATTTATCCTGCTACATGCTGTGTTTGGTTATTAATTCCAGGAATCTTTTGGTGGAGTTTTTTTGGTTTCATAAGTAAAGAATCATGTCATCTTTAAATAATGATACTCTGACTTTGTCTTTTTCTGTATGTATCCTTTTTCTTTCTCTTGCCTGATTGCTCTAATATTTTGAAGGCCATGTTGAACAGGAGTGGTGAAAACGGACATCTTTATCTTTTTTTTATTTCAGAAAGTTTCCAGTTGTTAATTTATTTATTGGTAGTAAGGTTCTTATAAATATCAATTATCAGATTGTGATAAAGTTCTTTTGTACCTATTTTCTTCAGGTTTCTTTTTTTTTCTATCATGAGTGGATGTTAGATTTCATCAAAGGCTTTTTCTCCATCTATTGACAGTAGCATATCTAGAGTTCATGCTGCTCAGGGCAGTCCTATTTGCTGCCCCTCCAACTTTTCTGAATATGTCAACCTATTTAAATAGAAAGTTACAATGATGTGTAGAGAAAAATATTCATATTTAGATGCACTGGAATCTTTGCTGTTAACATTGAGCAAACTGTTACAATATAAATTGTAACTGTTAGATTGTCTATGAT
The DNA here is from genome assembly GCA_004027295.1 of Dolichotis patagonum. NCBI lineage: Eukaryota > Metazoa > Chordata > Mammalia > Rodentia > Caviidae > Dolichotis > Dolichotis patagonum. Next base: position 63,010 of record PVJX010000909.1, read on the forward strand.
TCTGTTGGTTGGATCCTTGTCTGGTTTGAGGATCAGCATAATATTAGCTTCTAAAAGTGACTTTGGAAGTACTCCTTCCCTCTCAATTTCATTGAAGAATCTTAGGAGTACTGGTGTTAGATGCTCCCAGAAGTTCTTTTACAATTTTCCAATGAACCTATCAGGGCCAGGGCTTTTCTTGGCAGTGTTATTATTATTGCTTCAATTTCATTGCCTGCTATTGGATAGTTCAAGATTTTTTAAAGTCCTCTTGGTTTAGTTTAATAGTTCATATGTATCCAGTTTTCTAATTTTGGGGCATACATGTTGATGAAGTAATTGCTAAAAATTTTCTGGATTTTGGCAGTGTCCATTTTGATTTCATTAGTTTCATTTTTAATTGCATTTTTTGTCTTTTATTTCCTTTTGGGGGGTAACTGGCTACAGGTTTACCTATTTCATTTACTTTTTCAAAAAAACAGCTCAACTTATTCTTCGCATTTTTTTGTTTTCATTTCATTGATTTTGCTCTGAGCTTATAATTTTTCTTTATACAAGCTCTACATGTAGATTCTTCTTTTTGTGGGGCTTAAGATGCATGATTAGGTTATTTGGGGTTGTTCGTTTTTCTGATGTGGGCACTCACAGCTATACATTCCTTTGTAGGATTGCTTTCATTGTGTCCTGTAAGTTCTGGTATGTCATATTCACATTATTGCTTAATTCTAGGAAATGCCCTGTTTTTCCTTAATTTTCTCTGTGACCTATTTTTATTCAAGAGTGTGCTGTTTAATTTCCATACATTTGTATAGTTACTGTTGTTTCCTTTGCTATGGATTTCTAATTTCATTGTAGTGTCAACAAAACTATTTCTATTATTTATTGAAAGTCTACTAAAGAGCAACAAACTATGTGTTTTATGGAATACTCTTCCACTTTTAAAACTTTTGAGTTATAATCATTAAATAGTTGTGAAATCTGTATTTAACAAATTAAATAGAGCAGAATAAAATATCACCATGCCTTATAGGTAATATCATATATTTTGCTTTACACAGGTAGATGCATGTAAATGGATATGTGTGTAACAAGTTGCAATATGAAGTTGGTTTTTTTTTCTTTTCCTGTTTTGTTTTTTGGGTAGTGCTGGGTATCAAACCCCAGGCCTTGTGCACACTAAGAAAATGCTCTACCTCTAAATTACATCCTCAGCATTGAAAGGTATTTCTTTTAATGCTTATCGTAGTACAAAACCCTTAAAAGTCACTAAAGAATGTTTATTTCTTTCAAATTAGTAATTTGTCATGCTACAAAGAACATAAGTTTTGGTGATATAGACCTGAGTTCAAATTTTCACTCTATTTGTGTAAGTTGGTTAAATTTTTTAATGGCTTGATTCTCTATAAAACATATATATCTTACTTTAATATGTTTCTGCACAGGTTGAAATAAAAGATAAGTATTTGTAAAATACATTACAACATATGGTACATAGTTGTTGCAGTTATCATAATTAAGATTGGATTAAGAAAGTTTAAGTTACCACTAAAAGATGTCACATATTGGTCACAACTGTTTTATTTATTTAAAAAATATATGAATGAATCTCTCTACTAGCAAACAGATCACTGTAATGAAAAATAGGATTTATATTATTAAATAATATTATTTCTATTATTAAATAATAATAGAAGCAAATAAATAAGCAAGCAAGTTTAACAGAAAATAAGATAATTCATACTCACAGAACTAGTTTAATGTGAAATTTCAGTGTCAGCCTATATTGAAATAGTATATATCTATGAATGGAATAAAGAAAATATTGTGCATAGTTTTTGGCAAGATTTAAAAAGTCTGTGAAACACCATTTGAAATGAAGCTGTCTGGGGGGAACTTTATTATAATTGTAGAACAATGGTAACCTGCCAGATTTTTCCCTTAGTATTTTATTGGAATACCCTCTATGGAAGAAAAGTCTTCAACTAAATCAAAACATCAACTTTTTAGAACAGTGATATTAAATAGTTGTTGAAATACATGCTTTGTGTTCTCACATTTTATTGGTTTTGGAAAAAAAATTGGAAAAATAATCTGTGTTCATTAACATGGCAAAAGTACTGTTTTGTTTCAATAGACAGTTCATATTTCCAAAGTGATAAAGATTTTTATTAACGTCTGTGATCTCCATTTTGGAACATACAAATAAGAATTCATAAATTTAAAATCAGACACTTACTGAAAAGATTGAGAATTTTTTTCCCTAAATGAAAAAGATACAAAAATGAGTGAAGAAATCTGTAGCTTTTCAAAAACAGAAGAAACACCATACATTAGATATTTCCTGGAAGACTGTTTACTTGTCAGGAAATGAAAGCTGTTCAACTATATACATGTCTGTTCTGAAGGTTACAGTCATTTAAGAAGTCTGGACTTGTTACTCCTTCAGTAGCAATAAATCCATCTAGAAAGAAAAAATGGCAACTAAACACATTTGTGGAGAACAAAAAGAAAACTACCCTATCAGGTAACATAAAGATTATTTTCATGTGAATAATAAGAAAATCTTGTAATAGTAAGAAAATAGCATCTACACTGAAGCTGCAAAGCAATATGGTGGCATGCCATGCTGTTTTCTGTGGGAGTGTTCTTAGAAGACCATCTGTACTAAAGTGTTCACAACAACTCAGCACAATAATTTGACATGTATTGAGATCTACTATGTGCTAGATAATACTACCACAGAGATGACAAAGATCATCTCTTCAAGAAGCTTATAGTATTGTGGAGAAGGGAGAAAATAGTAAGAGGTGAGGTGAGGTGAGGTGAGGTGAGGTGAGGTGAGGTGAAGGGATGGTAATGATGGTACAAGCTTTCAGACAAAAAAGTATGAATAGAAGCACTGAGGCATGGATAGAATCTTATGGACAAAGAGCAATACTTTAGTATATTCCACATTTCATATACCAATAGCTTCATTTAAAAAATATGATTAGGGAATATCAAATAAATGGATTTCTAAATAAGCAATGCTTGATGATTTAAGTTCCAGATGTTAATACACTCACACACACAAATTAATGTTAGAATCTAGATAACCTGTTTTTTAATGAAATTATGAACAAATTAGGAATAAAAAAGATCTGAGGAAAAAGATCTGTGTGGTGGGAGCTAAGGGATGTCCCACGTATGGAGCATGTATTCAGTGTATGGCTTTTATAGTAACATTTTGATAGCTTTGAGGACTTATTATAATGCAAATTCTGTGTTGAATTTTTTGTAGTTTCTCAATAAAACAATCTATACCAGGAGTGGATATATGCCCTTAATGAGTAGTAGAGAGCATAAAAGCAATGAGGGATTACTGTGTTCTGCAGGGGCTAGAAAACTTGACTTGGGAAGAGGAGGCAGAGCTGTAACTGATTGAGTGTCTTGAAAGGCAGGTAAAATTTAAATGACAAAACCCTATTTCAGGAAAACAGGTTTCAAAATCAAGTGAATGGTAAAACTAAGTAACAGAGTGGGAAAATGAATTACGTGAGGTAACTTGTATTTCCATAAAATTGCCATTTACCTTAGTTTGTACACGTACCCATTTGTCACATGTCACTTAGTAATTACTTGGATTATTATTTGTTGTATTAATAATGGATTCCTTTGGCATTTGTCTTACTGCTTTATTAAATTTTAAATACTTGAGTTTCCCCTAGAAGTATCAGTGATATTTAGTTGTTTTAAAGTCCACTAGAAAATGGTCTACATATCAAAAGACCAGCTAAATACAGAACAGGCATAAAAAAATGAAATCATGGGAAATGCTGCACAGATTAAGAATATAGTAGCTAAAACAGTTTTTTTAAAAACAATCCTCTATATGTATAAACTTTCATAGAAGGGCAGCCAAAATCAATAAGGTTAAGATTTTAAAAATGAACAAGTTACTCTGTTAGGAATAATTGAAGCTAGGGTTTAAAAACCTGCTGAGTTTGAAAGAACAAAGCTAAGTATAATGCCAAAATAAATGTATGCCACACTTTGAAAATGAATGCAAAGACGTATATCATGTCAGGAATAAAAAATTTCAACACTCGGAAATATATTTCAGATTTAAATACAACCAAATGAACAGATAATTTTATAAACACAGAATATAACTAGTTTAATAATATAAGGATATGTGAATATTATGTAAGTAAGAAAGTGAATTTATACTTCTGAAGTTCATTTTTAGTTATTTTAGGTACTGCAGTTGATAAGCAAACTGTAGCTTCTATAATGCCCTTCATGGCCTGACAAATGAAGGCAGTTTTGACAAATTGAACAATCTCTCTTCACTAAAATGAGGTATAAAAGTTTTTTTGAAGTCTCATCTAAAATGCCCCAGTTTCTTGGGAATATCTGATTCTTTGCATTGTACATTCAAAATCATTTACTTTAGGAAAATACTAAAAAAAATCATATTTTATTGACTACAAACCTCAGATAAGGCTGGGAAGGAATTCTTAAACTTCTTGTTCTTTCAGAAATAGCAATAAGGGACCAAGGAATTGAATGTAACATTTAAATAGCCAGAGAACAGAGAAAACAGATGAAAAATACCAGGGCACTCTAAGCTGTACAGTTTTCATACACTTTATGATACTAAATTACATGGAATTATTTAGTCATATAACACATTATAGTGATGTAACATCTTTCTAGAGGCTGAAATTGACAATATAGTTACGAACAAATGAAACATATATTGGAAAGTAATGAAATCAAAGCAAACCTATCAACCTTTTGAATTCTAAAAGCCAGTTAAAAACTACTTTATGAACATTGTGAATAAAAATAAAAAACAAAAATCCTCAGTATCTTCTTATTTTTTTGTTACTGAAATAAACTTTATAAACTATGGTTTATACTATGATTTTGAGACAGAAGCAAACCATTTTAAGCCTTATATTCCAGAAATATTTTTCATATATTAAGAATAGGATTCCTCATAATAGATGAGGAACAATAACAAAGTAAAAAGTTCTATATATTATACTTCATCTATGGACAAAAAGTAGCAAAGAGGTTTATTTTTATTATGCCAAAAGAAACTTACTAATGAGTACAATCACAATAATTTCAGGCTCTAAGAAAAACAGTACTATAAAAAAAGGAGGTTATAGTTCCATAACACTAACATTCATTTTTAAAAAAATAAAAAAGCAAAGAAGGAACACATATATTTGGACTGATATGTAATAGATTGAAATTTCAGAAAGTAATACTAAGAATTTAGAAAATGTCATTTTATCTTAAAATAAAAGATAGGATCCTAGGACTCATATACCATTTAGTTTAACCTCAGTGTCTAAAAAGATACTAAATGCTTTTTTATTGGAAGCAGCCTAAAGTTTCACAGAGACCCAGTGACTTAGGAAATGGCTCAAACATTCAAACTAATACATAGTAATCACAATTTATCTAGTGGTTCTAGGCTATAATGGCACATAATAAAAAGTCATATGATTTAAATCTCTCTGAGACACATCAGGAAATGATACAAAGATTCATTTAGTCCTGAACTTCATGGAAAAATGAACAAAATAATGAAGTAAAAAACATAGACATTTGCTACAAGAATACAATCTCTAAACATTACAGCATGAAATTTTCACTATCAAATGTGTATCATATTATCAGGTTAAAGTATTTAGTAGAAAACAAGGATATCTACTGATCATATTTCACTATTCAATTACTTATCTTTTCTATTATTGCTGGTCTCTAAAAAGAGAGTTGGGATCAAGAGAGGAGGCAGGAAGGGAAGGGATAATAAAAAGGAATTGAAATGCATTATGCGTATGTGCCAACTCCACACAAAGAATGAAAACATAATGTACTGCAAATGTGTACAGAAAAAAAAAAAGGAATCAGGGATGAATGGGGAAGGAAGGAGAGAAAGGAAGGGAAAGAGGATTTAAAAAGTTAAAAAGTTATGAAGAGTGATCTGTACCAACTGTCCACAAGGAATGTAAATGTTGTGTAGTGCACACATGTACTAATAAACTGCCAAAAGCAAAAATTTGGGTATATAACATATACATAACTCAGTTTTTTCACAAAAAGTATAATATGAATTTAAAAGTATCACAGAAAAAAGTAATTTTCATTATAGGTTAATTTAAATGAATTAAATTTAGAAATGTGCTAGTCACTTTAAAACTCTTGTTTTGAAATTTTATTTGTGTTAAACAACAAAGCTGAAAGTGGTCAACAGTTTAATCGTATATATTTTACCTCATTTTATTTCATGAGTGTTGAATATGTAAGGAACAGCTAGCTGCCTGATCTTACGGAACTAAGAAATTCTGGCTGGCTGAAATTAATGATTTATCTCAGCTGGTTTGAAACACAATACAGAATTTCATAACTACTGTTAGGAAGAAATGTATTCAATTTTAAAAGTAAAGTATAACTTTTCCAGGATTCAAGTAACTATACCAAATACAGAACTGATATATAATATCTATGAGAAATTTGCACAATACAGAATTATGAAAACACATAAATATGTAAACAGTATTGTTGATTAGATATGATGTTAATTATCAGTGATTGGATATGACTGTAATTTACACAATCAACCATTCAATGATCATACACAAATGGTTCTGATAAAATGAATAATACATGTAAAACACTTAGAAGACATCATAAATATGTGGTAGGAACATATGGTAGGAAAAAAAAGCTGTGTCATGTCAGACATAATTAGTTTGATTTTGTGTGTGTGGGGGGGTACAGACCAAACCCATGGCTTTGCATATGCTCTAGTACTAAGCCTTCATGGTTTTTATTTGCAACATTCCAGAGATTTTCATTAGAAATTCTTTTCTTTCTCATCTACATTAAGAGATTTCAATGAAGTAATTAATATAGAGACAACAGAGTTAAACACTAAAAGACAAAATATGCAAAAGCCTATCAATCTGTGTGCCAAATTAATTCCTTAAAAGAGTGGTATGGATAATCAACAGGCATATTATACATACACACTTAATTCTATCTTAATGTTTGCAGAGTTTACAAGGAAAAAAATCTATTGTTACAAAGTATCTGAATGTTCCCAATAGTTATCAGATGCTGTGGTAGTTTGAAACTAAAGCAAAACTATTGCATAATCAAACTATTAATATTAAATACACAAAACAAAATATAAATATTGAAGATGTCACTTTAAGTGACACATTATAGGCAGTAATAAAGTAAAAGCAATGTATTTTCCTGACTATACATTTTTGATGGAGATCACATTGAAGACCAACTTGGAAAAATACTGGTGAATTATTGCATGTTCTTGTGTACACTTGTTACACCAGAAACTATTAGCAGAAGATCATTTATGTACTAAAAGACGCACTTAGAAAACTTGAGAATGTACAAGGGTTGGAAGGGCAATATCCCTACACATAAATAATGAAAGGACAAATTTTTGCTTGGTTATTACTTTACCTAAGTTGTGGGAAACATAAAAACTTTCAAGAATATTTCACTCATAGGTATATGACTTAATTTGAGCATCACTATACAAGTACTACTCACAGTGCTTGAGATTCTATTTAGCAAGTGCAGTATTAACACAGTAGTCATGAATGTTTTAAATTTTAGAAAACATTCAAAAGCATATTTTAGGGACATTTAGACCATTACATACCTTCGCTTACTGTTTTATAAAAGAAAAACTCTCTTAAGAATAAAAAATGTGAGAATCATAAAACAAAAATATACTTTCCCAAGATAAAAATGGCAATTTTACACTTTATCTCCTAAGCCCCACAAACAGAAATTTCCCCCCTTTTTCCCTTCTTCCTCTTCAGTGAAAACCAAATAAAAGCTTTACTATATGTCAAACAATTGCTATTCTGGAATTCCTAGACTATCTTCCATTTATACTTTGGGAATATCCAAGAATGCAGTTTATCAGTCATGGCAGAAATCATAGTTTCTCTATATTGCAGAACCTAAATTTACATATATTAATATTATGGCATACATGACAAAATACACTGAATTAAGAGGTAGTAGACCTGGTATCTAGTTCTAGATCCACTATTAATTGAAGTATGTAATTTTGTTAATGTATTTAAATCTCTTTGATTTCAGGTTCATTTGCAAAATAAAATCTAAGATTTATTTAGACTCTGTAAATAAAAACTCATGATAAGAATAACATGCTATTCTTTCTGTATAAATCTTTTTCTTAATAAAGCTGTTAAAATACCTAGTCCAAAACACTGAAAAATACTGGCTGAGTTTCTTTAAAAAAGTTAGATAGCAACTCAAAATAAATACCTAGTGTCAAAAAATTTTAATAGATTCAATACATACAAGCTAAAATAAATTCCTTCTGACATCTCCACTCCCTGCTTTTTAACAGGAAATAACTGAGAATTGAGGGATATCACTGTTCAACAACCAAAAAGACATATCATCAAACTCTATCAAGCCACTGTGGAAATATTCTTGGGATATGGGTGTCTTTTTCCTTACCTTTTGAAACATTTTTCATAAGGATTGTACCTTTGTGTCCTGGTTTTGATTTCTGGATTTATACTTTGTTTAGAGGCAAACACTATTTTTTATTTTGCATTTCTTGTCAACTCCACACATTATGATCTAATATTCTCAGTTTCCACAAGTCCTAAACTGTCACAAAAGACTTATGGCTTGATTTTACATGGAAATATGTCAACCTTTTTGAAGTCTTACATCATTTTGTTTACTACTTAACCACTGAAACATTATAAAGACTTAACCAGCCTATTATCCATGTCTGTTCACTATCAGGAAACTTTGTCACTGGCTTCTGTCACACCTTGTATCTGATTAACACACTGTAGGATAACACAGAACTATGTAGATCTGCTTTGTGTTCTAACATCAGTGATGGAAAACAGATTTTCCTTTCTCTTTTAATGTGGCAGACCCCGAATTGAGACTGTAACATGGTTTAATATAATTAAAATACGTCTAGAGTAATTTTAGCAGCCCATTAAGATTAAGGCCATAGTTCCTAAAGAAGTTTTTTATGTCTTGGAAAATATTTCTCCCAATAATATGTATATATATATATATATATATATATATATATATATACACAATCACAAACACAGTGTTGTTGGCTTTTAAGCATATACTATCTATTTCTAAACAGAATAGTCCCATGTGCCGACCCTTAGTCCTCACCAAGGCATATTCTAACCAGAGCTCTAAGTGCAATTTCCTCCTCAGGCAATCTCTGCTTAAAGCACCAGGGATGCCAAGCTGTGCAGGATCATTTAAAGTATGCTAAAGCAGACCACGAAGCTAAAGAACTAAATAAAATTTATTTTAAGTAACAAACATCAGGATTTTTCTCTTTCATACTATTCTTGGGTTCATTCAAGTGTTGCCAATTAAAAAAAAGTAACATGAGTAAGAAATGAGTAAGAGATACACTTATCCATCCCAGTATATATAAATTTTTGTGTTTGAATTCTAACAAGCTAAAAATATCCTAAATTTCTGACTTTTTGTTTATGCAACATAAAAATGAGCTACAAAATAGAGCTAACCAAAAATATCTCATTAAATCCAATTTAATTGTATTACATTGAGACATTAAAAAAATAAACATTGAGAAAATTTAGTAGGCCTACAAAACAAACAATAATGACCTCTTGATCTTGAAAGAGAAGCTTTTAGATGTTTTTGTCAACAACTCGCTTGAAAATCCCTGCTGTGTCCACATCCAATCTGCATACTTATTAAAAGTGACTACATGTTTTACTCCATTTCTACCTATCCCTTGACTTTTGAAGGCCCAAGTTCTAATCCTAATCTTAATCCTTGATCCTACAAAATGCTATAAAATTTTCCCCTAACCTCTTTTGGGGTGTTATGAAATGTTTTTTAAAGTGCCCTCGCTTGCTTGTAAGATTAGTAATAAACCCAGTTTTTCTGCCTGACATGGGCTTTCCTGGAAATTATTGTGAGGACTCTAATGACTAATGAAGTATAGGCTATATTTAAGCATCTTTTATTGCATTTTAACCAATCAGCCTTATTAAATATATTTTTTCTGTTCTTAAACAAAACAATATATTACTTTTGCAAGTTTAAAAAGTAGATGAGGCATTAATTTGAAGTTATTAAAACACATATAATCTGCCCATGATCATTAAGAATTATTAAACAGGAAGTTACTATTTAAAATCTCAGTAACGCAAACCAGTGCTGGTATCAAATGACATACTGGCCTGTTGCTGGCTAGAAAGATAAGAGATCTCTGTGTATCCCTTTTCTCGTAAACAGTCTGTAGGTACAGTATGTCATTAGCACAGGTCATTTATTGATAGGGCTAGTGGTTTTCTTCGTGAAGACTAGTTCACACATGATAGATGAGAATCCTGGTATTGTCTTGAGTGTAGATTAAATCTTTCATCTTCAAGGAGTTTTGTGTTGTTGAAGTTTGTATTCATAGTGTCTATCTTAGTTTTGTCACATAGCGTGTGCTTAATAAACCAATGCCTGACCAACCCAGAAATGTCAGGGCAGGGATTTTTTTCTTGCCAGTTTGGTTGGAACTTTTGAGGCTCTCAAACACTTAACCAAGGTTGAGGAAATACAGAAGAATCAACGTTCAGTTGTGTCACTAGAAGTTCTCTAGATCAGATGTGCAGCTTCTAACCTTCCTTTCATGTTTCTCAAGGCTTGGAAGAGAAGAATGCATGGCCCATTGCCGAACAATCTTTCACAAGACCAAAGAGCTGAGGCTCTCCCTCTTGCTTCTCTGTCCCTCTCTCTTCACAGCTCCCTGCACTCCCAAGCTTTAATAAATCTAGTGACAAAGGCAATGATATACTGATAAGAGCCCTTATCATGTAATACGAGTAATATAATTCTCCCTGGTACACAAAACGGTACCATCACACATCTGTTTCAATTTGTCAGTTCAGGACTTGAGGAGAACCACATTAAACTACTGCAATATTTACATCATTTTGAGGACAAGTCCTCTACTAAAGGAAGCATATTTCCCTAAGATTCACAGGCATCTAATTTTTCTTAGAGTATTCCACACTATCTGTGAACAGCAAAGAAGTTTGTTTCCTTAAAGAACAATTCCTTCAAGCTACAAAGATTCCCATTTCCCCAAATACTTTAGATTTCTTATCCATAGACATGCTGAGAACACAGAAAATCGAAACTTAGCATTGTCTTAAAGAAATCATTTACCATCCACTCCTATCCTAGGAAAGGTTTTTTTTTTTGGTGATGTACTCATACCCAAGGCCTCACACATGCTAACTAAACACTCTATCAATGAACTGCATTTCCAGTGCATTCCTAAAACTATTTTAAAATTTTGTTATATAGACATTACCACTGCTAATTGGACAGAGATTTTACATCCTCCCTTGATGATCCTGTTTTAGTGTTTCACCATCTTTGTTGTAGCTAATTGAATTTTTTCTTACTTTCAAGTACATGAATTTTATCATTTTGTTCTGGGAAAACGATCTAGGACAAGCTGAGCTCCCTCACTCGTGATCAGTAACGTAGCCTGGATGCAAAGAATCAAACACTGGTAGGTATTTCTCAGGTGTCTCTGTAGGATGCATTAAAACAGTTTACTCCTCAGCAAGAAAAGTGGGTAGCTTTGGTCTGAGATTGATTTTCAAATTGAGTCTAAATCCAAATAAGTCACCATAGATTCAGGACATGGATCATTTACCAAATAAGATTATTTCCACAGTAGAATATTTACTACTTAAAGGTTCTGATAAAGACCTTCCAGTTAATTCAGTTAATTGCTCTGATAAGATGGTTAAAAATGCCAAATTCAGCCATTTTCCAAGAAACTTTTAAAATATGAACTATAAAGAGTAATATGTCTGGTCAAGATACATACTCCAAAATTTTTTTCACGGTTAAATTCCAAATGGTAGACCAATTATCTTCCCATGTCATTTAAGAATAATTAAAATGAAAAGAAAATCATATACATGTTTAATTGTCTCAAGAAAAGGAAGTGTTGGTCCAGATATTTAATCTACATGTAAGTTCTCAGCCAGGACTAAATTTTGATCTACTTTAAACAAAAAACATATGGAGTGATTATTATAGCCATGATAGGTGTAGCATATATATTTTTCTCATCTTTATATTGTTTCCAGTCTTATAAACTCAATATTCATAAAGCTAAGTGAGCTGCCTGAGACCATGAGGTGGGAGTCGGTTATATTCTAGATGTAATAGTCTATTGGAATAAGTTGCTACTTTGTTATATTACCAGTTTCATTTTGCTGTTTCTTTTTCTTTGAAGTCCTCAAAACAATAAAACTCTTTATGAAAATAATGTAAAGGATGCAGTGTGATGGAAAAATACAGGGAATGCTTAATTTAAAAAAATACTGCAGTAAAAGACACATTATCATGCATCTTCCTCAAAGTATCTTGATTTGAAAATTTATCCCATTGTTTTTGTCTCTTTCTAAGCTATTCTGAAGTCCTTTTTTGTAAAAGTTTCTACTTGTACTGTGGTAGCTTCCCCGACATTCTGAAAGGACTCATAATCTTTACTTCCATGGCCATTTTGACACCAGGGGAACAGCCAGAAGCTGCTCTGTGCCAGATCCAGTGAATAAGACAGATGAGGACACAGGGCAATGTTTTTACAAGCACGCTTTTCTACGGGAAGGCACTCGGCAACATTCACAGACGTTTTGATCATACCTTGTGCAGACAATTACTTACAGGGGCTTCCAGAAATGCTTCAGAAAGTGGCAAGAATGAAGGGAAAAATGTGTTTGAAGTAAGGAGTATTCTGAGGAGGATTAATGGCAATGTGTCTTTTACTGTCATAAAATTTAAATAATTAAAAAATTTACATAACTATATTTTTATTAACCCACATATATTTCTTTGGGATTTTATATTTTAATGCTGACAAGGATTTTTAATTTTCAATGAAAATGAGATCACAAAGTAGAAAAAGCTTGAAAATACTCACCAGATTTAGAAATCTGTAGGTCAGTGTTACGTTAGTAAGCACCATTTTAAAGAAGCCACGGAGGCAGAAGGCAGAGTTAGCACAGGTTGAAAGGCTGATAGGGGAATAAGGAAATGAAGTAAAACATAGCCGAAGTTTTCAAAACGTTGGTTCTACAGAGGAAAGACAATAGCCAAAAGAGAAAGGAGACATGGGATGGGAATGACTCCAGGTTAAAATGAGCGATTTGAACCTAGAGTTTAGAAGTAATTAGACTAAGAAATTTTTATTGTGTCATAAAATATGCAAATTTTATACCAGTTTTTAAATATTAAAGTTGAACTAGAACTATCCTTAATTTACATAACATAAATGTAAACACATTATCTTCTCTCCATGTCTCCCCAGAAGAAGGCAGAGTAGATGAAGACTATGCTAAAGAGAATCTGTAACAGAATAACAATGCTCTTCTTTCCTCAGTAAAGTAAGATTATCACATGGTGCAACTGTAAGTCTCTTATATGTACTTTACATAGAAAAACACAGTGACCTGTCAGAAAATAGTACATGAACCATGGAAGTGTTCGATTGGAGATTAAATATTCTATATTCACACATCCTGTGATCTCAGGGTTACAGGCATGAAATACCTTGGTAGAGCATATATTCAACATGTGCAGGTCTCTTTATTTGACGTAAGAGCTCAAAACTAAATGTCATGTCTTCATTATTTCTAAATTGGAAATGAGGTGGTGAAATCGGGAAGGCAGATGCATTTCTGAAGTAAAATGTAGGAAATTGACAAGAAAGGCTTTGATGGTGACTGTCCAGTTTCATAATGAAATCACTAGCAGAAGACAAACAATGTGTTTCCAATGAAGTTGTTAACTATTTTTTAAAATGTTATTCTGATCTATGCAAAACGCTCAAGGTAAAAATTTAAAATTCTGAATAGGCTTTAACCAAGAAACTTTCTAAAAAATGAGCCAAAATCCTATTTAAAGCAGGAAGCAGGCAAGTTATATGTAATGGCATATGCAGTAGGCAAAAATAATCTTCGAAATAACGCAGTATTTGGCATATCTCTGGTATAAGACCCAAGTCCCAGAAGAAGACACTGGAGCGGCACAGATACTAAAGAAAGTCTGCAGGGTCAGCAAGTTGCTAGCACAACACTTACATCCACACTATGGTCACAACCCTCCAGGGATAAGTGACCTTAAAAATCCTCCAAGGTCATGAGTAATTAAGATGTTTGTATTTTTCATTGTTCTGAAGCAACTTGCAAAGTCTATATGTATAATTTAAATTATGAAAGAACTGAAAAAATCAGTTGACACAAACACAAAAAGAATTATGTAAGATTTTAAAATAATTTAACCGGGAGTGATGTTGCATGTGTGTAACCCTACCACCCAAGGCCCTGAGGCAGGAGGATTGCTGCAAGTTTGAGGTCAGCCCGGGCTATGTAGTGAGTTCAAGGTTAGAATGGACTATGAGGTGAGCTGTGCCTCAGACATCACACACACACACACACACACACACACACACACACACACTTTAACGCCCAAACCACAAAACTGATTGCATGAGTTTTGCCAGAAATTATTATCAAAGATCCTACTCTCATATAACTTCTCTGCAAAACAAGTGATTCCAAAATAACACGTAGATCATACTTAAACTGAGTTATGTATACAACTTTAAAGAAAGAAGGCTAATACTAAAAGTTGAAAGCTAAAGACTTAATATTTGAAAGGAAATATAGTATAGAATTTCCTAAACCTCACCAAGATACACATTTTTGTTATCACAGAATATATAGTTTAAATTAGATTTACAATGTCTTTCCCCACAAAATGAATTCTATTATACTTGTGTAGAAAGAATAATAACTTATTACCATAATGGCTAGTGTATAATCACAGCTTTCAGAGTTCATGATTTTTAACATGCTTCAGATCTATGTGTTGGAGCTTCTGAGTAACAATGGTTAATGATGCAAACTGTCATTGAGATTGTGACTCTTTAATTATATTGGAAAATCCCACATTTCTTTAAGTGCTAACCTGAAATCTAACTTAAAACTTAAAATCACTAATGCAAGATAACTAGACAAATTTAGTATTTCATTTGTTAAAATAATGATGATGGGTACATAAGAGAAAAGTTTTGGTAAACATGGAAAATGAGTAAGGAAAACAAAATGAAGCTCAGAAAGTACAAAGACAGTTTTAAAAGTATGAAGATAACTGAAGAGTGAGCTCTAGAACTATGCCATTATAAACAGTTTCTTAATGTAGTCTGTATTTCTAAAAGTTCAGGGAAATTTCTTTCAAACATAAAAGAACAACAGAAAAGAATCCCAGTCAAATCTCATAATTAGTATAAGGAATACAAAAGAAACCATAGTAAGGCATTGTCACATTAGATAAAACCCAGCATTTAAAAGACGATAATAGAGGAAAATCATAAAATATTTATGAACAGGATAAATCATAAAGCCCAGAGAAACAAAACAATTTAAGAAAGAACCCAAAAAACAAAGTAGAAATGATCAACTGTAAATATGCAAAAAATTTAACACCAGAGAAAATACATTAGATAAAATTGTAAGAGAAATTGAAAGAATGAAGAAAATTTATAAAATCAAAAAAATAAAAAGGTAAGAAAAATAAGATATTAAAGATAAAACAAACAATAGAAATCCCAAAGAAAACAAAAAACAAAAAAGAACAAAACAACTACTGAAAATGATTAATTCAAGAAAATGTTCCTGAAATTAAAACAACATAAAAGACTTAAATTTACAAATGGGCAAAGTACATTTGCACCAGTGGAAAAAAATCTGCCAAGAATAAAAATTCAAGTGAAATTCTAATAAAATGAATTGATGTTAAAGAAAATGGATATTTTTTTGGTTTTCCTGGGGAAAAAAAAAACCCAAGTTGAAATCATTTCTCTTATTCAACTACTAACCAGGTCAGCCCCTGCTTAGTTTCCAAAGTCAGACAAAATCCAATGGATGACTGAGGGTGGCATGCCATAAACTAACTTCAAGTCTTTTTTAAGGGGAAGGAAATTAAATTATCTTCAGACTTTAAGACAGATATAATTAGATTGACTACAGACTTTCCACTGATAGCAATGAAGGCTAGGAGATAGTGGAAAATGCCTTTAAATTACTCAGGGAAATACAATACTCTAATTGTCAATTTAGGATTCTGCATTCTGTCTTGCACACATGTGCACACACACACACACATCTCTGTAAGATGAACTGCAAACAGGGTTGTCTTTCAAAGAAGTAATCTAGGGACTCTACACTATCATTTGACTATTTTCAGTAGAGGTTTCTGTAGACACTTAGGTTTTAAATATTCTTCTCATAAAATATCTTCTTAGGGACTCAATCAAGTAAAAGGATACTAAATGTTTTGAGAAGACCCAACAGCATAAACCCTGTTTAACTCAGTGCTTCTCAAGCTAATTTATAACAGAAATCTTTTTTCTTCTTTAAGCAAATATTAATGCTCAAGAAACATGTTTCATAGAATACAGTTGGGAAAAAGTTAATTCATTCCATTGACTTTAACATTGTTCAAGAATGTATTTGGAATTTATTTTCCTGGGAATGTCCATCAAAAACCATATTTAAATTATTTATTACTTTATGATAAAGGATGATTGCTCTAATGTAAAGTTTTGGGAAAATGGTATTTGTATTTTGATAGCCCACATCAGAATGAATTTGTCATTTGTCAGGCTTCAGAAATTAATCTTTCCTTTAAAAGCAAGGCTGTTTTTCTCTAATGATAATACATATGGTGTAGACTGATGGCTTTTAATGTAACAATGAAGGAATTTCATTTAAAAATAAAACATCTCTCAGGTATTATTTTTAAAGGACATTAATCAGTTAGGTGCATACATTCACTGACTATACATGTAGTATATGTCAAGTACTATGTTAACTTTTGGGTATAAAGATAAGATAAAGCCAGTCCTTGAGTTTGAGGATCTCAAAATCATTTGAAAGAGACAGACATATAAATCAGATAACAAATAATTTTCAGACTTAAAAAGAAAACTACTTATACTGGGAAGAAAAGAGGCACAAGATTTAGAAAGGCTTAATTAACAAAGGAGATGATATATAAATTTGTATTTGATTAATACGAGACTGTCAGGTTAAGCAAAGGACAGAATGCATCTGGTTAATGAGTCCAAAAAAAGCAGTAAGTTATGACAAGGTAGTTCACATCTGGAGATGAGAAATTGGATGTTCTAAAAGAAAATTGTAGCATTAGATTAAAAGGGGAACGTATCACTTCAAATAAGTTAAGGTCAGATTATTCAGAATTATTCAGGGTAAGCAAAAATAGATTATCCACATGGGTAATGAAGGATTTTATGCTATTAAGTTCAAAGCAGATTAAAAATATGTGTGTATACACACACACACACACACACACACACACACACAATAAACCACTACAATTAAAAAAAATACAAAAATCAGCTTAAATATTACTTCTATTGTTATGTGTCCATGTCCTTATGACACTGATCACTCTGGATTATAATTTTATATTTCTTACTTACTTGCTTATCTCTTGACTAGACAAAGACTTGACTACTGCATAAACATAGATACCTAGTGCTTTCTTTGGCAGCACACGTATGACATCAGCAACTGTTAAATGGTGAAAGTCTGATATGTGCAGAATAAATGATTGCTTATGCATACTAAGAGATAAGAGATACTAAAATATCAGCTTAAGAGACTGTGAGGATGACACTGTTATTATCCACAACCAGTAAAAAAGATAGAACCATTTTGTTTTCAGGGGATGATACTAACTACAGTGCCTTTAGGATGTAGTAATGGTAAACTACTACTTACCGAGTGCGGTGTTTGGAACTACATGTGCTTTAAATTCACTAGTATTTTAACAAGCCTACAAAGTAGGATGTCTTATTTAGTATTATAGCTATTTTATAGATGTAAGTATGGTGCTAAGGAGGCTATGAGACTTTTATGAAGTCTTTTCAGTAATTGGCAAAAGGTAATTTTAAATTAGGACCATTTGAGTTTGAAGATATAGCTCAGTGGTACAGCACTGGCCTAATATGCAAAGCTCCTAAAAGAAAAAACGTATTAAGGTTGATTATAATGCTCTAGTTTACACATGCTACATTCTTTGAGGTGAAAGGCATCTAGGGAGAAGGTAGCACCAAATGTCTGAGGCTCAAGAAATTTTGCAGATATTACATACTTGGTAGCTGAAGGCACGTGCTTTCCAATATTGTTCTAATAAAATTAGAAGACCGAAGACAGTCCTCAAATCTCAAAACATTTAAATTACGTTAACATAGAAGGAAATTTGGATATGTTTAAGCTTCTTAGAAATCAAAACCTGACCAGTTAATACAATTGTTCTCATTATATTCTACCTATATAAAGATTGAGTAATTGGGTATTCCTCATAAGAGTTTCAGACTTCTTTTTTACTTCAGAACATTTGCTTACACATAATGTGTTCTTGGGTATGGGACCCAAATCTAAATGTGACGTTCACTTACATGTAATACATGACTGATATACATAGCATGGAGGTAATATTATTCAGTATTTTTAGTGTACCTGTGTTTTGACCATGACCTGTTAGATGAGGTGGAATTTTCCACTGTGGTGTCATGTCAAAAAGTATCAGCTTTTGGAGCATTCTGGGTTTCAGATTTTTGGATTAAGGATGCTAAACCTGTACAGATTTATGGTAAATAGCTTTCATGGAAAATAGCTAGTCTTACAAATTTATTTCAAAATGTGGTATTTGCTATAGCATTTGAACATTTGTAAGAAAAACCACCAAAAATGCCTATTTTCTGAATATGTGAAATGTCATTATCTATCATAAACAGTGAAAGCATACACATTTCCTTGATAATGACATCTTGCATGTTTTGGTGGAAAACCATTAGGTAGTCTAGTTGTATTTTGTCTCTATAATGCTGGTTTCACATAAGATAAACAATTCTTGAAGAAGATCATATCTTCTAAATTCTGAGATATTGGTAGAAAATGAATAATTATACGTGGTATTTCTCTTTGTTAAATAATCACAAAATTTAACTTTATGTATTGTCATATAGTAAGTATTTTAACTTCAGTCTAATTACATTGTAAGAAGACTTCTATATAATTATAAAAGGAAATAGTAAATATTTGATATTACGCAAAGAATATTTCAGTAGAATAGCTGATAGTCACTAACATAGTACTTAAAAGTATAACTAAATATATATATATATCTAATTTTAGGTCCTGATTATGAAATTTGATTTACTAATAGTGTGGCTTGCTATAAATTCAACAGTTTGAGTTATGTTACATTTTCTAGTCAATATAGAATCTAACTAGATGTGTGCAGTAAACTGTGGGGACCTTAAAGTCAGGTCTACTCTAAATGGTCTCTCTTACTATCTTCCTAAAACCATTTAGGCTGAAAATCTTACTATTATTGTCTTGTACACAGTGCTCCTCTACTCACATAATCCTAACTGTATTTTAAATATTAAAAATTGAAATATTGCTTATTATACAGCCTCAGGATTTGGTCAACTAACATCAGAGAACATCAAAACACAGTAAAATATTCTGGGTTCTGCTAGCTCATTTTACACATATCTCCACTCTTTCAAATCACGGTGGGCAACTCCTAAGATTCACACTATTTCGCTTTATCTTTCTCTCATTCTCCATGAAATCTCACTCTGTCAGTTACACTTTACTCAAATTTTACCTCCAAACCACCTATTGTCTCTTTTAATTATTTCTAATACTATACTACTTCTACATGGGACATAATAAACCAGATTCTATTCCACTTGCATAAAGGTCAAACCCAAGAAAAACTAATATATCAATAATAAAAAAAGAAACTTCTTTGGAGAAGGTGGAAATGATTGGGAGGAGAGAAGATGTATTTCTAGGGTTCTTGTAGTATTTTATTTCCTTATGTAGCTAATGTAACATGGGTATGCTCATTTTGAAAAATTCATTAAGGTCTCTACAATTTACATAGTTTATATTTCAAATAACGCTACTAAAATTAATATAAACCACATACATATCATACCTGGTATAGGAAGGACTGAGACTTAGGGAAAAAGGCTGTGCATCTTTAGGTGTCACACAGGAGCATGTAAAATTTTTATATTATTAGCTACTTTTAATGTGTAAGATGCTAGGAAATCTGGCCCTAATAAAATACTTGATTCAGATAAATTTTATATGCAATATAGGGTACAGTGGGCCCAGGCCACTAAGAGTGACACAAATGTAATGGGAAGACTGTAGGCCTACACTATCCAACACTGTAGCCTTAAGTCACTCTAGCTAATTTATGTTAAATTAAAAATTCAGGTTCTCAATCTGACAGCCACATTTCAAATATTCAGCAAACTACATATGTCGGTCAGCACAAATACAGAACATTTTCATCACTGTAGGAATTTCAGAGGATAGTATTTCTGGATCTAGAAGAGAATCTGTCTAGAACTGGCTTCCAAATGAACTTTCCTATTAGAATCAAAGTGTAAAATGTAAGGTTTGTTCATGAGAGGAAACTGTATTCAAACCAACACAAAACTGTACAGAAAAAAGAAATGATAGGATATTAATTGTTCAAGGTTGGCGAGAGGAAGCTTGTACCTGGAAAACTGATGCTAAATTGTTTTACTGTAACATTTTGCAAAGTAAAGCTGTTTGATACTATTCTATCTAATCCTGGTTCCCAGTATTTTAACTCATTTTTTAAACTATGTAGTTTAAGTTGCTATGATTAATACAAGTTTCATGCTGCCAACTCTTCATTCTATATTTAGAATTTGAGGCAATAATCTATTTAGACATTAGCATGAAAATAAATTGATAGTTACCATTTAGTAATTCAACAAAGAGAGAGATTTTCCTGGATTTAACTAGCAATACCACACAAGAGTCATTCTTGGATACAGTTCCTATCATTACAGCCACTTCTTTTTTTTTTTTTGGTACCGGGGATTGAACTCATGACCTTGTGCTTGCCAGGCAGGCGCTTAAGCCACTAAGCTAAATCCCCAGCCCCATTACAGCCACTTCTGAAGCAAGGTAATTTTCTACAGCACCTAGGAAAGTCTAATCAGAAAAATTTCACCAAAATGTCCTGATATTTATAATATCAAAACTCCAATACATGGCTTTCATGGTTTATATCGGTGGCCCCCAAGCCTCATGTATTTGCATTGTACATTTGTGACTGGTTCATTGTCTAGTGCTTGGATTGATGGTGTCAGTGCTACACCCTCCTAGGGGGTGGAGCCAGGATGTGATGTAATGGCAGGAAGAAGGTGTTTTGCTCTCTCTTTTGTTGGTTTCTGCCTTGCTGTTTGCTGCCGCCAAGAACTGCGGCCCGCCATGCCTCCCTGCGTTGGAGCCAACTGAGTATGGACTGAAACCTCCAAAAACTGTAAGAAATAAGCCTTTCCTTTTCCAACTTTGGGCATCAGGTATTTTGTCTCAGCGATGAGTAAAAAGTAACTAAGACAATGGCAGAGATATTGAAAGCTATTATATCAGTTTCAATGGATCTATGACATATTTATAAATTTGTCCTTTTTCTAAAATTTCTGTGTTTGTTGATGACAGTTTGTGGTAGTGGGGCAGCAGAAAAGTAGAAATATATCTATGAAGGTAAAACTGAATGAATGATAATGTAGATAGAAAATAAAAGATTTATTTAAATGCCTCAAAAATTGTGTGTCTGTGTGAGACTAAATAAAGAAGGGGATGGTATTTGATAACTAAAAAAAGACAAGATTAAACAGACTATAAAACAACAAAAACTGTATGAAGGGGAAGAGAAACTACTACATTAGGAAAACATATTATCAGCAAAAGATAAATCAGACATCTAAGAATGTACCTTGTGACCATCCTTCTAGAAGAACAGAACAAAACATGCTATAGCAGCCTTACTCACAAGAGAAAAGAATAACTTAGTAATTATGGAGAAGTAAGATGCTTAGCACAGACCTGGTTTTAGTTTATCCTTGAGGTATGGAACCAACTTGTACTTTCAAAGAACCAGTTCCCATTCCAAGTCTGGAAGGGTCAAATGTGCTACAATTCCAAAACATTTGATACAAAACTCTTCATTATTAGGGATCCGGGCTGCGAGGTCCCCAACATAACCCTGATAAAACAATTATAGTTTATCACTAAAATATTATTTATGAGAAGACCAACCTAATAATGTAAGTGATAGGAAGAAAAATAAATACCAAGTGTGATTCTCTTGTTTTATTAATCTTGCATTAAATTGTTAAGGGAGCCTGTGGTGAGCTGGTTTAAGGCAAGAAGATTACAGTAGGTGTCGGGGGCTTGGGGACAGAGATGATAAAACAAAAACAACATCACGATGAAAAAGTAGACTGAGATTTCTAAATAATAACCTTACAGAGAAGTTTTTTTAACAGGGGAGCCAATTTGGGTCATGAATAAGTATTTGATGAGAGCTTAGTAAGAGTTATAAGCCCATTTATAACAGCAATTCATAGTCTATTGTAATAGACAGAAAGCCAAAAATCATACTTATAAACAGATTTTTGGTTGGCCCAACATGCTGGGAAATATTTTTAATCATTTTCATCAGCAATAGATCCTTGAGTTTCAGCCTTTTCATGAGTATCTTCAGCCCAATTCCTAGAAGAGAAAACAGAAAATTTCCTCATTAACACTAAGGCTACTTCAAGTTTCATGGTTTTATGAGTTATTACAAAACATTTAGGTCCAGCAAAATGCACAACCTTAGGTGTACAACTTGATTATCGTAGATGTATATATCTGCACAATCCATACTACACATCAAGAGAGAGTATCTCCATTCATTCTAGAAAGCCACCTCCTCAGTCATTCATATTCCTCAGATATAATCATTTTTCTTTCTTTCTTCTTTTCCTATTTTATCCTCTTTTCAAACACAGATTAGTTGTGCATGATCCAGATCTTCATATGAATAGACCCACTATGTGCTCTCTGTGTCTGCATTATTCATTACAAATTTTTTAAAAAATCATGAACACTTTTGTTCGAAATATATTCATTTATACGAACATTCAAAGAGCATCTTCATTAACTAGCAAAAAGCACAGGGCTAGTATTACCAAAAAAACCCCAAATATCCTAAACTATGTTATCTTAGACTGGACATTGAAAATGATATAATGCAATCTACATTTCAACACAAAACTGGAAAGCTGTTTAACAACTGAATTAGTAATTAACTACTAGATGCTCAGCATTACATATAAACTTCTAAGTACTGTGCAGTGTAAAAGAGAAACATTAGATAAAAGCTCAAATCACTTGCAAGCTGAGCATTCCAAGTAAAGAAAATAGTTTATACAAAGGACACAATACAGAAAAGGACACAATACAGAAAAGGACACAATACAGAAAAGAACACAAGTGTTCCGAAAATCTGAAAAAGAGCATGAGTAGAGACTGAGAAATGTCAGAGAAATAAGAAGCTGAAGACCAGATCATGTAGCATCTTGAAACACAAGTTAAAGATTTGAGTCTTCATTCTAAGGATAATTGGCAACTACTAAACACGTCTAAGTAAGAAAGTATCAGGGTAAGATTTTTAATTCGAGTTTTTCCAAAGATGGTGCACCAGTAGGTCCGGAGAGGGACTCTCTCTGAGAGAGACAGCTTAAATGCCAGAATAGAACACCCTGGAGAGACTCAAACAGAGTCAACCCAGGAAGAAACTAAAGTAAAAAAAACTGCTTGAATAGGAGATCCTGGGGCTACCATAAGAGAAGCTAAGATCAGCGAGCACGGCGCCGTCCGCGAGTGGCCTGAATTCCTGCCCGAGAGCGACCTGACGGACTGAACTGCGCCGATGCGACTGGCTTGAGTGGCTGGAGTGTGGAGCTGAACCGCCCTGTGCATGGCTTGCCCAGACCCGGCCCGGCATGCGACCTACCCAGAGGCACCCTGAATTCGCACTGCAGCCGTGCTGAAGTCAGAGGTCGGGGAGCCCAGCAGTTCTAGGGGACCAGCATCAACACGTGGTGAGAGATGGGAATAAGACCCTCCCATGGGAAAGGGGCAACTGACTGGACGACATGTTGGATTTGGTCAGGAGAGCCCTAACTCCATAAGGAAGAGGCTTCAGTTGGTTGCTCCCCTCGCCGAGCGGATTGGTGGGATCTGCTTGGACTGGGCTGTGCCCCTGGCCGGAACCCAGTGAGTTGCTACAAATTAATTCCCTGAGCTCAGCACACACTGATGCAGTGAAGGCCTGCAAAGGTTGACTGGACTGGAGGGGAGGAGCCGGCACATACTGCCCTTGTTTGAACTTTAATCTCTGATAGCCAACTGAAGAGGGCAAAAGCTCCTAGCCTGCGCCCTCTAGAGGAACTTTAACCAACAAGAAAAGGGGCTGGGAATTGCACTATACACTTGTATGGAAGGAACCAAAAACATGACAAGAGGGAGAAATAAGAAAAAACCCCCAGACCCCAACCCTGAGAACACTGATCCAGGAGACGTAAATACAAAAGAGATTGAGGGCAGCAAACATGCAACATCAAACACAGCGTTAGCGGACATAAAGAGATATCTTCAGGACCTTGTAAGCGAGATCAAAACTGAAATATTAATTCAAATTAAACAAGAGATAAGTAGATTAATGAAAGAAAGGCTGGGTACCTCTCAAGAAGACACAGACAGAAGAATGGAGGAACATAAAAGGAGAGAAACGTTTAATGAAGAATACCAAAAATGCCTCAAATTTGTGAAGCAGATTCAAAGAGATTATCAGGAAACTAAAGACTCCATAGAAAGCTGGCAAAACTGCTTGAAAGAAACCAAAGATAGACTATCAAAAATTGAACACAGGCTTGCAATGTGTGATCATGAAAGGGAGGATCTCTTAAAAATAACAAGGGAGCAGGCAGTAACTATACAAAGACTAGAAGATGACAAGAGGATCTATAACTTAAGAATAAAGCATGTGAATGAAGAAGCAGGAGTCAAAACAGAGGAATTGCAAAGGCTATTCACAGAAATTATTAAGGAAAATTTCCCAAGCATAGAAAAAGGAAATGATATGAAGATATATGAAGCATACAGAATTCCAGCCACCTACAACCCAAACAGAGCTACACCTAGACACATAATAATCAAGATCCCAGAAATTCAATATAAGAACAGAATATTAAAAGCCATCAGAGAAAAGAAACAGATCACCTATAAAGGAAAACCCATCAAAATCACAGCAGACTTCTCGACACAGACCATCAGGTCAAGAAGAGCTTGGAGGGAAGTAATTCAAGCCTTGAAGGAGAACAACCTCCAGCCCAGATTGATGTATCCTGCAAAACTCTCTCTAGAAATTAATGTAGAAAACAAGATGCTTCCATGACAAAGAGGAACTTGGAGAATTTGTGACCACCAATCCAACCCTACAAAAAATACTGAAGGACATTTTAGAAGAAGAGAAAAAGAATACGAGCATTTCAGGAACAGTGGCAGAGAGGCCTCAATGAACAGGGCAGACAGTGGAGTGGAACAGAAAAACAGACAGCCACTGGCAGAAAAACAGAATAGCAGAAATAAGGCAGAGAAGATTGGCTGTAATCTCTAGTATAGATGGCCTTGAACTATTAACAGAGAGAAACACAGGCAGAGTAGATCAGGAGATAGGGTCCATTGAGATGCTCTATATAGGGAGGCAGTGGGACCCAAAACAAGCAGTGCACCCTATGGGAGTGAAAGGGGAGGAATTGTCTAAAAAAGGGAGGCAGAGGGTATTGTTAATGGGGTAACAAGATTTAAAATTTACATTATTCTCACCACTCTGCTTGGATGGGTTATGTGCTGTTCCAGTTTGTCTACTTACACTAGACTTGAGGACATGGTCAGCCATCCCAAAAATAAGAGGACATATTATGGTAATCATCCCTAATTTTCCTATCAACTTAGTCTGAAGCCCTTTATAACTTGTACTGTCTTATTATGACTGATCTTATTTGAATCTGGTTTGTTAGATTGCTACTTTGTATTGACTGATTTTATTTAAATCTGTTATGATGGATAGCATCAAGTCTAAGTGTATAGGCAACTACACTGAAGATGACAAGATTCACTAAGATACTCACTCTGGTTTGATTATTACTTGCTTTTGAAGCATGTCTCCAATGCTTCATTTTTATTAATGTTGTTATATACTGCTGAGACATCATGGTAACCATTGTAGATCACCTTGTATTGCGGTTTTTTGCTTCATGCTTTTCTAGGAATTGTTTTGTTTTATCTTGCTTTGTTTTGTTTTTCCTGCTAATACAGAAAGGATAGATATACATGTAGAGACTCATGCATGTGTAGAGCTTATAAACAGTTTACGAGAACCAACTATATAACACATGTTGAAATGAACAACTACTTTGAAGAAAAAGAGACACTATAGTACCCAGTGTTGATTCCATAATGTCATGATGTGAAGTCCAGCAAAACTATCACTCTTTGTTCAAAGTGATTTTAGCTTGTTTTGTTTTGTTTAAGTTCAACACACATGGACAGCTGTTTGGAGGAGAATGAGAGACACTAAGACAGCCATTCTTGGCTTCCCTATTGTCTGGTCTTGAAGACCTGAAATGCCTTCCTCGTCCTGCTCAGATCAATTCCATACTAGGTTGTTTCATGTGAATTCCCTGTATGTGACAATATGGACAAGTATTTGGAAGAAAACAAGAGTCAATATGACAGAGAGTGAATATCTCCTATTGTCTAGTTTTGAAATTTATGTCTCTTACATTGCTTTCTTGTGATCCCTGTTGTTCTGTTTTGTTGTGTTTAATTTTACCCTTTTGATATAATTGAATGTATATTTGCGTGGGTAAGATGGATGACCATATTGCTGTTTTTGTCAGATCATGAAGCAGAACTGTTAACAGTCTCACTGTTTGAATGTCTACTTTACATGTTTTAACTTTGTAATTTGAACAACTATTTCCAAGAAGTCAGTATGTAATTTGTCAAGTAATAATTTCTTAGGTTTTTTTTGTTGATGTTGTTCTTTTCCTTTTTTCCTTGGAATTCTGTATTGTTGCTATCCTTTATTCTGTTTTATTTCTCTTTAAATAAAATTTAAATAAAAAGATTTTTAATTCCCAAAAGATTCAGCCAGTGTAAAGCACAGATCAAATCATGGCATAGCAGCACGTGGGAAGCCATCTAGGAGGCTACAGGAAAAATGTACGTGAGATGACAGCTGCCTAGACTTGTAGGATAATGAGGATTGATATAAAAGGGCTGATTGGAGATAGGTTTAGGAAACAGAATCAAACTGGGATTTGATACTAACTAGATGTTGGGGTTAAGGAAGAGGAAAACTCAAAGACAACTCTCAGGATCTTGTACTGACCTGTACAAGATGCTGGTACTGACATACAAGCAGAAAAGGAAATTAAAGTTGGAGAGGGCTGGGGGTGTAACTCAGTGGTAGCATGAGACTCTGAGTTCAATCTCTAGTACTGCCAAAAAGGAAACAGACAAAACAAAACCCCCCGAAAAAACCCAAGAGGACAAATCCATAAATGGAAGATAGTAATTTTGGGTCTAGATCTGTTGAATTTAAATTGCCTATGACAGTCTAGAGCAGAACAATCAGTTGAAAGTCATAAATATAGGCCTGACAATAAATGTCTAGACTGGAGGCATAATGTTTGGAATTGTCAAATCTGATTACTAACTGAGGCCATAGGCTAAATTCAGTAACTTGGGCATAGGTATAAAATGAAAAGAACTCTAATGATAAAGGAGTGTGAGAAACAGCAGACAAAAAACTAAGAAGAAAAAGGTTATCTACTAGGCCAGGCAGCAGTAATCTAGAATTATCACGGAGAGACACCACTGCTATAATAAAAGAGAAAATCTTTATGCAAAGTTTAGAGAAGCTTGTATTAGTAGAAAATAAGCAAATTAACAAAGTAAATTATGTAAAGATATTGTTTCTCTAAATCCAAATTGCTAACATGTGGAAGTTATCCCTAAGAGTTAGAACCTCAAAATTTTATCTCAGAGCAATACCTTTACAGAACAGCAGGCCTTCCTGAATCATGCATATTGCCTTATATATAGTAAGTGGATAATAAATATCATTTATTTTAGACTCTATTCTGTTGTCTTGTTTTGATTGCTTTCTATGCTATTTCTGGATAACCTCTGAATTTGGAAAAGGATATAAGGTTAATATACAAAATCAACTATATTGTCTATGTAGTAGCAATGAACCATAGGAAACCACATAAATATCATTCCAATTGTTAAGCATAATTCCTATAAAATGTGCTAATCTATATCCTAATCTATATCTATGTCATGTTCTCCCCTAGAGGGTAGTTTTTTAACCCTGTTGCCAGTAAGGAATCTCTGGATAGAGAAACATTAATAATAATGCTGTAGAATAAAAAGACTCCATGGCAAAAATATCTTCATTTATTATGCATATATATTTATCAACCACTGTTGTATTTGTACTTACAAATACAATCATTAATAAAAATTAAATTATAAATTAGTGAAAGTGTAAGTGAAATCTAATGTAAGTGAAATCTAATGTAGTTAGTATGTTTTTCATATCACAATTTAGGATATACTATAGAATTTTTCTGAATTTTACTGAGAAATCTTTTTTAAAACTTATTTATTTATTTTTGTTATTTTTTTGAAACAGGGTTTCACAATGCAGTTCAGGATGGCCTTGAACTTAATTTGCAGCCCATGAGAAACCTTTTTCATAAAGAAAATGGATTAAAGAAATGCTGTAACAAGGCAAAATAGTTATTGCTAGCATAAATTATTTATATCAAGTTAGCCTTTATAGTATGCCAACTGCCCTGAAAACTGATTTTTAAAAAATTTTTCATGTTAAATCTCATGTAGTAGTAACTATGGGCTACATTTTAAACTTAAAAACAATCAACTTTCACCCTCAAAACCATAAGAAATTAAGACTAAATATGAATGGAATGTATCATAGTATAGATTTACTTTTTCATAGTAAGAAAGAGAAACATTTCAGTTTTAATTAAAGCATTCAAATTTAAAAACAAGTTCGTTGAAATTCCAAGTGCAACAGTGAAACACTGCCTTTGATTACTACCCATCATACCTCAAAAGTAAGTGAAACTGCCAGCAACTAGGAAACTTGATTTGCTCTGTTTTAACTATGAAACTTGATTTGCTCTGTTTTAACTATGTCTGCTGTCATCTTTTACTAATTTCACAGGAAAACACTAAAAGGGCTTCAGCTTGGGCAGTGAAGATGCAATAGTGTTCAATCAGCCAAGTCCCGTATTGGGTATCAGATGCCAAAGACCCAGGACTGAAATCACTGTGTCTAGACTCTCTGGCACCTGCCTTCACTTATTTACCACTGACCAGAGGCCACCCCCCCCAGCTCTCAGCATTCCGGTACACCTCCACCACCCCCACTGCACGGCCCCAACATCTTTGAATGATTATGCCAGAACTTCGCAGGCCTCCGGAATCTCCTCCGACTGGCTACTCCCTCACTCTCTTGTTTGAAGTGATGCTCTGGTTTCTGAACTTCAGCAGATAATGGCAGAGAGCAAAGGGGGCTGTCAGAAAGGACGTTTACCAGCATTCAGCTAAAAAAAAAGCTTATAGATCAAAGAGAGGCCAAATAGGACAACTGTGGTGGAAGGCATGTGCATCTCTATGAAGGCTCCCGCACACTGTTCTAGGGTAAAATATTAAATAACACCATGACATCACTACCCAGCCATGTACTTTGATCGGCTGTTCTACTGCCAGTAAATATTCCTATAAGCATCTGGACGGCATTTGCACCTATTTAAACAAAACATACAGAGGTCTAAATAACAATGAACTGTTAATGTGTACTTTTAACTATTACTAGAATACAATCATTAACTCCTGGTTATCCCAAATATGCTTACCTGAAATAATCTACCCACTGAGACCATTACAACCATGTACAAAGCAAGACAACCTGGTTCCCAAATTGTACAGAATAGGGACAAATGAGAGAAGAAAATTAGAATAATTAGAGAAAATAAAATACAAAGAAAGCAAAGTAGTATAATTTTGGGAAAGACTGAAAGGCCTATATTATGTATTATCACCTACTCTCGATGTTAAGTATTTAGAAAAATTAAATCATTAGAGATTTATCTTAGAAAACACCTGAAAGAAAGGCAATATTTAGACTATGAGTGAATTAAAAATGAGAAAGATTTGACATTTTACTAAGAGTACCTTACTTTTGTATAGTGCTTTACAATCTATAAATAATATTTGATGTAATTAAAAAATGTAAACTATATTCTACATTCATTTTGAACATTTAATTTAAAAAAACTAAGTATATTCCACGTTCTTTTTGATCAGTAAATGAATGTGAATTACAACTGAACCACTGTTTTCCTTTAAAGTTATTTTAGGCTTTTTTTTAAAATATGCATGTACAATACCTGATGATGTTTACTAAACAACTATTAATATGCATAATTCAAAGAAAAGATGACATTGCATTCATGCTCAAACAACTCAAACTTGATAAAAACCCAAACTAGCAATTATTAATAGTACCTCTGAAGGGAATGTCTAATTCCTGCAGGAAATTTAAAAATTTCACTTAATTTCTTATTTTCTTTTCATCGCTCTGAAATTTGGCAATGAACTTGGCACTAGACAGCAACAAAATCACGCCAACATTTTCCTAAATACTATGCCGAAACTGGGCATCCTGAAGTACAAGTTAAAGGGTGGAGGGCATTTCAGGTATAAATATTCTAGGCTAGCATTTTCTTTTCTCAAAGTGCTGTCTCATACTAAAACGGTTTAGGATATTTACAACGTAATTTGGCATATAACCTCAGTATTCCAATAAAATCTGAAATTAAAACCTTTAAGTAAACCTTGAGCCTGGAATCTGATGAGTTTTGGGAAATTGCATGCATGAAGTGCAGATTATGAATGTTCTGAAAACTCCACTGAGACATGTTTGATGCTAGGAAATTGGCAAGAAAATGTGGAGGAATACTGTTCTGAAAAAGGTATGGGAACTTTGTATATGCAAAGTTTTAAACTGCAATAAAAACAAAGTCTGAAAAGTAGTCTACTCAGGCTATTTTTATTTATTCATTTGTGACAAAGCTTTCAAATTTATATTTGAGATTACACATTCTAAAAGAGTGGGATAATTCCAAATTCAAAACTCAGTGTGGTTTTCTACCCCTTCTTAGTTTGCATTTCTTTCTCTTTTATTTAATATTTTCTTAAAATTAAAATATAACTGTGATACAAATGGTTAATCTGTGCAAGAATCTTATTTCTTTTTGGCTGCTTTCCAGTTCATATCCTGTAGTCAGTGAAGTTCTGACACTAAATGAGATCGGAAATGGAGCCGAAACCACAAAGCCGAACAGATGGAGTGAGACTAGTAAATCACCTGTAATCTCCCCTTGACATGGCTACTCTTTCATTGAAACCTTGTTTGACAAAGAGTTTGGTCACACTTCTACTGGCTATAGTCTGACACTTGTTATTAGAATAAGAGGACCTGTCTTGTTATGTAAAGTATTCTTTACAGGATGTTTGCATCCTACGAACAATCATAGTTAGTTATTTCTATGATATGAAAGGTTTAGACAGTATACATGAGAGTTTATCAATTTTATTTATTTATTATTTATTTGGTACCAGGGGATTGAACTCATGACCTTGCACTTACCAGGCAAGACCTCGAGCCACTGAGCTAAATCCCTGGCCCAAGTTTATCAATTTTTTAACTGCATATAGATAAAGTTTTAAAATTCTGGAATAGCAGATTCAATCTTAATATTGTCTTACTAACTTGGAATAAAAAAGGATGGTCAACTAGAAATAATGTAAAGGGAAATTATATATATCAGTTACTTTAACATGAATGTAATATTCTTTTTATTAGGACAGTAAGAAATTGCCCAGTAGGAATACAAAGAGGAATTATTTTATTAAGTATGACTTAGTTATATTCTTTTAAAGTGTGTTATTTTTACTATACATTATATTTATTAAAATTTTTCCTTTTCCATTTTAGAAAACTATGTCATAAAAAATATAATGTTAAAAATCAGACTGGCCAGTTGAGCTTAGTTTACTAATGATTAATGACACAAAGGTGATTCCATAAAAGTAAGTACCCTTTAGGGTACTATCGCATAGATATGGAATCTCTAACCTCATAACCAAGTCTATGTAAAAAATGTCAGTAGATTTCTCCAAAGCCAATAGAGTTAACATGTGAACTATATCAAGCAAGAGTAGACATGGTAGTGCATGCCTACAATCTCAGCTCCTCAGGAGGCTGAAGCAGGAGGGTTACAAGTTTAAGGCCTACCTGGGCAACTTATAGAGGTCCTGACTCAAACAGTAAAAAGGACTAGGGGTTAGTTCAGTGGTAGAGCACTTGCTTAGTAGGCGTAAAGCCATAGGTTCAATCACTAGTACAAAAACAAAGAGGGCGAGGAGTAGGACAGAGATGAAGAGGAGGAGTAGGAGGAGAGATGAAAGGGAGGAGAGGAAAGAAGGGGGAGGAGGGTTGAGGTGAGAACAGTGCTATTAAAACAACAGAATTTCCCCATCAGAGTTAAAAGGCAAATGACAGTTAGGAAATACTGTACAGCATTTGTAAAATGTAAATAAACAGAAAATATCATGTTTTGAGAGAAACAACAACCACTATTGTCAAAGGTGAGATGCTAGTTGGATATATAAATTTATTCCTTCTTAGAACTTAATTTGATTAAAATGTGTCAAAGACACAAGTGTTCTTATATTTTAACCTAGTGGTCTACTTCTAGGAACTTAAAGAAAAAACTACAGATATGGTAAACATTTAAGATTATGATGTATAATTTTCATTATGTGTGCTTACATATGTTTTTATGTGATAAACTGGAAAAAACTAAACAACAATATTTAAATGGTCAAAAACCAGAATATTATATACCTATTAGAAATAATTTTTGAAGAATTTGCAATGACAAGAATATACTCATGATCTACTTTAATGCAATAGATAAAAATTATATGTACCATAGAATCTCAATATACTATTATTTAAGTCCTTAGAAGAAATTGTAACAAAATCTGAACTCATTATCTCTAGGTCTGGAATAACAACAGAAAGTTATTCTCACTTTCATGCAGTCTTGTACTTTATTTTATTGAAGTGCTGAAGATCGAACCCAGGACCTTTGGCTCGCTCTACCAGAGCTGAGGATATAGCCCCAGTTCTACACTTTCTAAAATGTATTTTCCAAAATAAATTTATATTTCTAATAACAATAATTTTTAATGAAAATAAGATCTTACAAGTCAAGCAAAGAATGTAAAACAAAATATCTATTTTAAGTGTTGAAATACTTTACCACTTACCTGTGGTATACAATCAGTGTATGCAAACTTTGACTTAAGCTGATAATCCATGCTTATGTAGGTAAAGCACACACACAGCTATTTGTTTGTAGTTTTCGTTGCCTAAGAATAAAATAAGATAATAGATATTGTGAAGAGTACACACACACACACACACACACAGTCTATACCTACAATAAAACTTTTAAGGTACTGAGCAAAATCCTTATACTTTAATGTGGAAAATGTTTTGAGTTATCTAATTTAAATCCAAAACCTAGATCATACTCATGTTTTCTGGGATACATATTTGGAAACATTTTCAGGATAGAATATCTACTTTGCAAAGTACATTTTGGAAAAAAATTAAACACAACCCTAAAAACATACCATTTTTTTAATAGCCCAAAGTGAGGTCGTTGGCCTTCTCATCCTCACTGTTGTATCAAAATACATGGTTAATACAATCACTGGACAGTGATTTTGTATAAGATACAGTACACCAAAATGCATATGATTCATATGAATTGAAAACTGGAGATATCCAAGTGATAAAAGAAGTGGAAATCATTTGTAACATAAAAATATATAAGACTATAAAATGCTAAAAGCTATAAACTATATATAATCTAAAGACTACCTCAGAACTTCTCAGGTTAGATTGCTATGAGCTAGAGATGTAGCTCAGGACACAGTGCTTGCCTACCTACAGAGTTTAAAATGTATGAGAGAAAAATCGTATTTAAAATCTTAAGATGAATATTAGTAAGAGGGGCGATAGAAGATATATTATTTATACTCATTATTTGAAGGTGAGAATTTTATAAACTTTGTAATACAAAAAGTGTGAAATTCTTCCAAATAAGAGTAGTGACAAATGAGGCACTTTATCCGCAACATTTTATTCTTGAGATCTCAGCAATTTAAATACAAGATTCACAGATACTGTTACATTTTCAGAAGTCATATGTTTACCCTGTTGCAGGCATTCATTTATACTTATTTAAAAGTAAGCATACTTTTAAAAGTATACTTTTAAAACTCAGTGCAGAGTTGTCATAGGAAAATATATTTACACAGGTTTTCATTATGTAAAGATGAAAACTGAAAAAATCCTACTTTCTTCGTCAATGAGACAGGTCTCTTAGGTTTTCGTCAAATTGTACATCACAGTATTGTTTTTTTCCTCAAAATGTGTTATAAAATCTTTTCCAATGTGCAAATGGTAATGGTTCTGGTGGTGATGGGCTACCAAATGCTGAAAGAACGGAGAATTCTGAAAACACTAAAGAAAAAACTCATAATTAGCAATCATGCTTCCAATAACACATAAGTATCCTTTTGTGTTTGTTTTAAATACAGCTGGATTTTTTTTTTAAAAAGACTATAAACAGTGCTACACCAAGACATACTGTTTTCCTTTAGGGAAGGGTGTAACAAAAAAAGAGGTCATGACAGATCTAATGGACCATAATATTATATTCAAAGATTTATCTAAGCCAAGTTGCTGTCTGGATAAAGGTTCTTTTGGAATTTAACAACTAATTTACAGATATGTGCACAATTAACTTTCCCATTTAGTATTTACTTAGGGAATGAAAAACGGTACAAACTGGCATTTGCCTCTTCATTTAAAAAAAATGTAAATATTTTACAAACGCTCTTGTTGCCCGGATGTTACTTTCCTGATTTTAGTTCAGATCTTGCTGTTACAAAGCACACTATTTCCTTTCCCTTTTAGGAAAGTGCAACATATGAACAAAGATTATAGTATATAAATCACAGGTAGCTTGTTCATTATATCATAGAAGATATATGTTATTAATTTCTTGATACAAATTCAGGCTACAACTTTATAGCATCTAATATGTAGCTGATAGCTATAACGAAACGACAAAGCATTTTAGGACAAAACTGAGGATGTGGAGTGGGGCGATGTCTGGAAATACAACTGATTTCATCTTTATTCAAACCCAGCCACACATGAAAAATCTTGTTGGCAGTCGACAATTATTATTATTACTTAAATGCTGATCTACAGATCACATAGCAATAAACAGCCATTAGAGAGATTACATGGTCCAAATAAAAGTAAGAGCTTATCCTTTACGATGAGCTAATAAATATTCTTCACCCACTGGAAAAAAGGCTGAGTTCTCAAAAAAATAAACCTCAAGAAAAACCATTACATACACTTACATAAATTCCTACAAGAACCAGGGTTGGAGGGTATGATTTTCTCATAAGAATTTAGTACTAGAAACCATAAACTACAGCTAGCCAGCTGTGATTCCTCCACATTGTACAGTGGGCAGCATTTCAAAAAGGTCTCCTTTAAGACTCATAGACACCGGTTATTCCCAAAACAGCACCCCAAGTAAAAACAGGCCGCCAACGAGGGGTATGCTGGCATGGCACCAAAGGCTCTGTGACTTGTGGGCAGCTCAATGAAAAGATTGGATATTTTGAGAACTAGGTTCTTAATGACTGGAGGTGGATTAGTCAAATCTGTTCAAATAATAGGGGCAGGACAGAAAAAAAGGCCCAGCCATTATGCTTCCTTTGGTATTTTTACGGTAATAAATATAAATCCATCATTGGGCATTAAATACAGAGGTCATAAGTACTTCAATAGTATTTCCACAGGAATTCACCTTTAATTAGCTAGGTCATTATTTGGAACTGTTACTGAATATCTTAGCATTTATGCAGCCATTCCCTTCCAAATTGGTCACTCCCAGCTGAGTGCAGTTAGGGTATTACTTTAACAAATGGTCATTAACTCCAGTAACTGACTTTGTGGGCATTATTGCACTTAGCATAAAGTACATTCCATAGTTTATAAGAAACATTGCCCCTCTTTTTTCTTTTTAAAGAAATTTACAGCTGCAGTTTAGCTGGAACAGTTGAAGGAGAAAAATAAATCAGCTTTCTGGGTCGCTCTCATGATTGATTTCTCTGCTAATTAAAAGTCAAAACACATGTTGATGGGTTTTGAATTTTAAAATGTCTTCAGTTTTTTCATCTCTGCACTGATTAGTAAAAACATCACTCAGCTTCTAATCTTGTAAGACACTTGAGATTTTCTATTCAAAGTTATGTCAAACAGAAATGCAAGTTTTGAACACCAGAACTCCAGACCAAATTTCTGCTTTTGAAGCAGCCTGGCAAAATGCCTTCTCACTGTGAAAACAGTGAGACAAGTTGTGGGCCACATTGTTAGCCAGATTCTCATTCCCTTTTACCCAATGTCTTCATTCAGAGTAGATTAGTCCTTTTGAAGTCACAAAGCCTTCATGCAAAGAAAAGAGAAGTGGGAATGTAAGTGCACCTATACTAAATGAGAGCAGCATTAAGGTGATAGATTACCCTGGAAAATCTATATGAATACAACATATTTTAAGTATCACATGTGTCTTCAAATTTGCTATGGCATTAGAGGCCTTAAAACTATCAATACAGTACAATGAAAGAACCACAGGATAAAAATATCACTTAAAAATAAATGCAACAATTATTGAATGCAAAAAGTATCTATATCAAAATATACTAAACTATGCTGAAGGTATATTACAACATCTCTGATATGTTTTCACATAATGGAACTTACTTTAGGAGCACCTATACTGCAGACAAAGACTCAGTTAATTAGATAGCTTTAAAGTCTACTTGGACAGATCAGTTTTTAAGATAACAACTATATGGGTAGTTTTCCATTTAAAAAAAATTAAAAGATAAAAACCAACTGTTATTAACTAAGGTAAGTGATAAAAAAGAATCTGCAAATTAAATGATTAATAAGAAAACAAGTATAGAGATTTTGTGATGAAGAATTTTTGTATTCAATTATTTCACACAATGAGACACAAACTAAATCTACCATTAAGCTAACTAGCTCTTTATAGCAATAACTAGTCACAAAATGAGTATCCTAACATCCAGAATTTTTGATGAATTTTCATGCTTTTTTATTATATACAATGGGCTATGTTATTTTTCAAGATGTCTTCAATTATTTTATTATCTTGTCCACATAATTCTTTCATTACATCCAGAAAATACTATGACAGTTTATTTGTAAGCAACCCCACAAACTATGCAGACCTGTGGCACAAATGATAGGGATGAAAATAAAGCCCTTAACACTAACTGCTTTTAGATTATAGGTCCGCACCACTGACTCAATGTGCTATGGCCAAATTTACCACCTAGAAATGGAGACATCACAGGAAATATTCACACACAGTATTGGAACTGCTGATGAAAGAAGACTCTTAAGAAACAAGGCTTCTTGATTAAACTGGGAAAACAGGAGGAAGCACAAATTTTACTGGGATTAGTAACTGCAACAATCTTGATATGACTCTATCTCGCTTTGATGGTGAGACCTGTGCTTTTTGTTCATGTTTGCCCACTGAGTCCTATTGCTTTTTCACTTGATCGGGCGAGAAAATGTAGGTTTAATTATAGGATAGACAAGGCCTAATAAAATTAAAAAATAATGCAATAGTCTATGAAGATTACTCCAAAACATTTATGTGAAATTCCCTAAGTTTGGGAACAAACAGGTCAAACAAAGTTATTTTTAAAAAATATAATTTCTTTTTTCTTTATTTTTTGGTACTGGGGATCAAACTCATGCCAGGCAGGCACTTGTGCCATTGAGTATAATCCTCAGCCCTTAAAAATATAATTTCTTAAAGAAACCATTATAAGAGTTATTTCATTTCAAAAAAAAGGACAATACTTCTATATGTAAAATATACTGGCCATTTCTAAATAGTTTTTAATGAACAGGTCTGAAAAGGTCACTTATAAAATACTGCTCTTTTAAAAGTTAAAGACAAATTTTATCTCTTAATTTTATGAGGCTGTTGATTAAATAGTAAGTCATTAATATATAATAGAAAAGTGAATTTAATATAATGAGAAAACTTTAAAGGTGTTCAAAACTTAGCATTGTCAATTTTCACTTAAGGACATATGACAGATGGTCAAAGGAAATAACCCTCAATTTCTATGTGATCAAAGTTAAGAGTTTAATAGTATCTGCTCTGGTGATCTCCAACACTAAGGGAAGTCAGATCTGTCTAAACTGGAAAAACATCAAACATTTATCACTTAACACTTGACCTAGACTGACTCTACATACTGATGAAATCTTTCTATAGCTCTGTTAAGTGACTGAAAATCCCGATTACCTAAATGTAATCTAGGCAAAAATAAATCAGGTACCATTATTACTCTCAAAACCAATTCTGGGTCTATTCACACAATATTAAAACACTTATATCAATTTGGGGCTAACTTAGAAACTAATTTGTCTTTAAATGAAGACAATATAGTATAACAGTTATTCAGTAAAAATTTGTGTCCTTTTCAGATGACTCACACGACACTGTCAAACAGGCTTGATGTGAGCTACTGAATCTAGGAATCAACATTTTTCTGCCAGAACTAATAAAGTTAGTTTCTGTACAAACCAGCTGTGCAAATTAACACTTACATACCTACAACCCTTAAAGTTGGAAAAATAAAAGTTTATATAGTGATTTGAATCAAGATTTAAATTATGGCTCAAGCTTTCACACTAGTAGTATTCAGTAGTGTATCACTGCCCCACATGGCTTTAGTGATTAAAGGAAAATGTATCCCAGCTAGTTAACTTTTTACTTATATACTGGTTCATTAATTATATGACAAAAATGCTTAGAAAGAGTCAAGCATTAGGATATTTATTATGATTTATAGTTATTACAATTATAAATATAAAAAGTTTAGAGACATCAGCACATAAAAGTATTAATTCCTCAACTGTTAAGGAAAACATTTATCTCTGGTTATAAATGACTTTAGATGGTATCCCGAAGAAAACTTGTGATACTGGGTTCCACACTGAATGAACTTCTGAATACCTTTTTTAAACTTTTGAATACCTTTAAGAAACAGTTAGCTTATCTAGGATTGAGCCTCTCATTTCATCTATTTGAGCAGTCCTTCTCAAACTACCTTCCAGGGGGGCCAGGTTTTATTTTTCTTCCAATATGTTAAGGACCAATACTTTAGATAAGTAACATAAAAATGAAATTAAACAAAAGGTGTTCAAAATAGGAGTCCAAAATTATTATTTAAGGAAACAATCTCATTTGTGAAAATGCTGCATATGTCTAAACACTTTTCAATTTCTGGACTGACTCATTTCAGAGAGGAGGCTATGATTACGTATCTTTATATCTGGGTATCATTGGTATAGACAGAGTATTTAAGTGGAACTGATGAGGCCACCAAGGAACTAAGTACAGAGAAAAAGTCCAAGGACTATGCCCTCGGATGTATTCTAAACGCTTATCAAATGGGGAGATAAGGTGGAAGCAAATGATGAGAGTGAGGAGAACTGGCGCTTAGTCAGGATAAACACCCTAAAAGTTCTGTGCCCTTGAAAACAAATGAAAACAGTGAAAGATGGAGGAACTGTAGCAAGTGCCACGGAAAGGTGAGGTAGTATGAGTGCTAGGAACTGACCACTGGATTTACCAATGTGGAGGTCACTAGAACTTGACCAGCATAAACGATGGGATGTATGTGTGGGAGGCATAAGACAGAGGTGAAAGCTTGATATGAAAAGATGCAAAAGTCTGTAGAACAGTAAGGGAAGAAAAAAAAAAAAAGAGACACACAGGCAGACGTAGGGTTAGGTGATTTAAGAATGCATACGAAAGGAAAGAGAGAAACTGATACGGGAAATGAAAGTGATTCTTTAGAGGCGTCACAATATACAGAAGAGAATCATATGACAGCTGCAAGGTAAAAAAAATGAGAGTCAACAATCATCTTTGTTAAGATGGAAGAAAGCCCAGCATGTCTGGATGATGATGCAAGGATCCACTGGAGAGAAAAGTCAGTGCAGGACAGAAGGGGAACTGTTGAGCAAGCAATCTGGATAAGAGGGAATGGACAGGAGGGAGTGCTGGCCTATGGTAAGAGCACCGCCCATTTGTTCAAAACAATGGAAGAGAAGCCAGTTGCAGATGCATGTGGGAGGGTAATTAGTCAGCAGGAACTTGTGGGAGTTGTTTCAGTAAAATAGGAAGCAAAGTCCTGTGCTGAGAATGAGGAAAAGAACAGATGTATCTAATTACTGACTAGGCGCTAGAGGAATGAAATTCTCACTTATGAGAAGAGGATAATAACCAAACTAACAAAAATTTATGACCATTAAGCAGCATTAAAATTACTTTATTATTTTAATGTTTAATGTCTGATGTTAACCTTCTGAACAGGCTTTTCCATTTCCATTCTTCCAAAGGATCCTGTATCTCTCCCAATTCCTTCATAAAGCACTAAACTGGGAAACATAATTCTCACTAAAATGTAAGTGGTTGAACACTCACATGCCCAAAAAGTAGGGCAAGTGATATAACTAAATGTTTACAAATAAAAGAAAGTTACCTGGAGGAAGGACAAGGGTTGGGTCCCGCCTAAATATCAAAATATAAAATTAAGAAAGTATATATTGGCCAAACCAAACATGTCTTCTAGCTGGATTTGAGCTGTTGATTTGAGACTGCTTAATATTGTTATCACTAGAACTATTTGCATTTAATAGCAATTAAAAGTCTTAAAGGAATACACTAGTACACTGGCTTTCTATCTGTGGTCTTAGAGCCCAGGAAGAGGTCTACAAGGTCACAGCATTTTTATAATGATACCAATACAATACATTTTTATTTCATTTACAAATATTTCCTCCTATTCTCTCATTGGTATACAGTTTAGTTATCAAGAAGTTATATGACATATAACAGCACCACAGATTAGGGAGCTGTGAGAGCCAGCTGTAGTCCAATGAGCTTGACTAAAGTGGCTTATAAAATACAGAACAATGCCATTGCTGTATTATTTTTCATAACAAGATTATGCTAATATGCAAGATGTTATTTAAAATGATTAAATAAAAATTTTCAGTTTTAATTTTAAATATTATGAATATCTATAAATATAACACTAGATAAACAAAACTTCTTTAAGGTTCTCAAGAATTCCTAAGGTTAAAGGGTCCCAAGATTAAAACATTTTACACTGATGTTCTAACTACTGAATTCCTACAATCAACTAACAGACACGGAAGACATACAGGAAAGAGGAACTGTGGAAAGCAGTGGTTGCCTGTAATTTACAGGTAGCTGCTTAATCTGCCTAACCATTAGGTTGGCTGTATCTGCTCTATTTTCAATGAATGCAAAAATTCACATATGTAGGATGGGACTTAATTAGTCTATTCTATTGTGTTTAACTTCCTTTAAAAACCAAGTTAATATTTTAAAAGTTGATGTGAAAAATCAGAACATTACCCAACTTATAATGTATTCCAGTATATTCACAATGTAAAAAAAAAACCAGTGTAAAAAATACTCATAATTGGCCAAAAGAATAAAGTGGTGAAATATGTCAGTATTTTTCTAAATCAAGCATGTTTTCTATAAAACACTGCCTCTGCATTACACGAGGCTCAGGCTTCACACAAGAACCAGTGTCAGGATGAATTAGACTCTTTCTTCAATTGGGCATTTATTCTTGCTTCTGTGCTGACATTATTCTCAACCACATCTAATATTTAGTTCACGAAACACCTAAGTCAAAGCAGTATCTGCCTGGAGCATCAAAGAACTAATAAAATTTCATTCTCGAGTTGTTTTTCAACACTACCAGCACATTCTCCAGAGTACTGAAGACTACATTATGACAAGGGATTTCCTTGCTATCTTTCAATTTAAGATATTTTGGCATAAGGAAACACTCTTTGAGACACATCAAAGTCAAATGACTTGAGGATTCTTACAAGGGAGTTGTTCAGATAATTTACTTTTTAGATGAGTCTATCCCCTAAAAAAGTTTTTATCTTTAAAAATTAACACCATGTCAAACTTGAATAGATTGTATCTAACAAATTATATATAAAGCTAAGCTTTCAAGTCTAACTCAATTTACATGTAATCACATTTGCTGAAAGCATTGGGTATGCAAGGTCTCCCAGAAGGTAACCTAAAGTTGACAGAGAAACTGTGTGCCAAAATTTGGTTATGACAACACTAGAAAGGCTTACGATTGCTATGGAACTAAGCAGAAATAAGCTTAGGATCCTAAAGTTTCAGGAAAATAACATACCAAATATGAAACAAAAAGCAAATAATTTTGATATTCAGTAAAGAAAAATAAAGGAATGTTTAGATATAAGGTTTTCCATGGAGTCAATTAAAAAATTTGAGACCACTGAAAGAGATAATGTCTTTTTTCAATGCTTAAGGAAAGACAACACTACTCAAATGAATTAATTTCAGGGTGGATCAAATAGAAAAATTTAAGTAATGGTCTCTAATATTCATTATTAATTTATATGTAAAAAAAATTAAAAATTCCTAAATGAAATGCTTTATATGATGAAACAATATTAAAACAATTTTTGATTCTGCTCATTTCTTGGATCCCTGAGACATACAAGGCAACAGATCTGAACTGTAACAAAACTCTTCTGCCTTTAATAATTATTCAAATTATCAAATATTATATATATTGTTTACTTTCCAAATCAACTTCGGAAAATATTACTCAGCAATTAACACCAATCTCTAATTATATATTTCAAAAAACAGACCAGAGGATTAACTATTCATATTACATAGGTCCTCTGCAGCCCAAAAGAGTCATAATTCATTGTACTCTAGTTAAAATAATCTACCACTAACCATAAAAAAACTTTTTCAATTATGGGGTCCCCGAGTAATAAAAGGAAAATCTACTTAAAACTGAGAATTTCTAGGGGAAATAGCATAAAAGTCATTTCTAAAAAAACTATGAAGTGTAGCTCTGCAAAAGTATTTCTGTATTTTTAAAAAATACCTAAGTTTTGTCTACATAATGGATAATTATTTGATTCAATCATCTGTCAACTTGAACATATAATAAATATTTCATTTATCTGAAAAAAAGAACAGATCACTCATGTTCTACTAAATGGTCTTTAATTTGTTCTTCTATAACGTCAATAAAGAAAATGCATCTGTAATTTTTTAAGTGCTGGATTTATGGAAAGATTTTTCTACTTTTCTTTAAGTGTCAATTTAATGGAATCATTCTGTGAATTAGATAACGTACTGCTCAACCCACTGAAAATCAATTAAAGATCAAATAAAGCATAAGAAAGTGGTATTTCTAAAGGTTAAAAAAAAGAAGTCTCAAGTTCAATGCTTTGAACTGACATTAGATCAATTAAAGACAAAATGAGCATATGATAGCTATTAAGACAAGGACTAGAATAAAACACAAATTATCGGGCCTGGGGATTTAGCTCAGTGGCATAAGCGCTTGCTGGCAAGTGTGAAGTCATGAGTTTGATTCCTGGTACCACCCCCCCAAAAAAAAACCAAAGCCAAAAACAACAAAACAAAGTATCTGCTGTACACAAAATGGTTAAATACTGTTTTCTGAACATTTTTGTTTATATATGTTGACAAAGTATGTAATACATTCCATAAATTATATAATATATATTCATACACATACACATGCATGTCTATCTACACTATATCACATTTGCACTCAAATGCTCAAGTGTTAGACTGCGATGTGAAATATATTTTAGTATGGATTAGGGCAATAAAACTACTTTAAATGAATATCTCCTAACTCTTTATTTATTGTTATTATTATTATTCTTATTGTTGTTGTTTTGGGCAGGGGTTCACTATATAGTTTAGGCTACCTCTGAACTCATTTTGTAGACCAGGTTGGACCTGAACTCTCAGTCCTCCTGTCTCAGCCTCTCAAACGCTGGCGTGAGAAGACATTCTCCACCATGCCTGGCTACTTTTTAACCCTTTAAAATCCATAGTCTCTGTCCTGCTTCTTTGCCATATCTTTTTTATAAGCTTAGAGGCATCAGATATGTATCACTGAAATCTCAACTGAGAAGTACAGCTTATTGTGTTAGGAGTTGATGATTTAATTTTCTAAACAGGTAACACGCAAATAAACAAATGTAATACTGGAAAATCAATTAGAGAATAAATACACTTTTTTTTT
This sequence comes from Dolichotis patagonum, assembly GCA_004027295.1. Taxonomy (NCBI): domain Eukaryota; kingdom Metazoa; phylum Chordata; class Mammalia; order Rodentia; family Caviidae; genus Dolichotis; species Dolichotis patagonum. The sequence continues at coordinate 107,580 of PVJX010000909.1, forward strand.
CAACATACAGTGACAATTAAGCAAAACAGATTGCTTCACAGTAACAACTGTTGTAAGTTTCATTCCGAAGTCTCAAGAGCATCGCTAAGAAGAAAATCCTTAGGGCATGCATTTGGAATTCATTTAAAAAAACATACAATTCAAATAAGTTCAGTTGTCAGTTCTTAAAACCACAGGAGATTAGAAGTGTATCATTAAAGGAAAAGAAAACTGTTGCAATGTAAATGCTGCTAGTAGTATAAAAGAAATGAGAAGTGAAAGCCAGTGACAGGTGCTAGAGTAGAAAAACAGAAAATTATATATAGAAATTATAACTACAGAGTGTTCTGGGACCCTTCAGTAAGAGTAAATCCAGTAAATTCCGCAAGGCACAATAATAATCTTCACAGTTTTGTCTAATAAATTATTTTCATAATTGTAAACTTGAATAAATGATAATAAAAACAATAGCTACATACATAAAGCATCTGAACAGTCACTTTGGCTCCAAAATCCACGTTTCTAATCACCACATATACTATTTCTCAATAAAACTTAAATTACATTCAGGGCATTAAATTCAAGAAAATATTTCAGAAAATAAAGATGTAAGTGATTTTGACTTTCTGATATGGAATAAATGCTTATAGATGTTTAAACTTGATGCTCAGTGGATGGTATTTGGCATCTTTGGGAGGTAAATATATTGGATCATGAAGGCAAAGCCCTGTGTATGGGATTAACTTCGTTATACAAGAAACGAGAGGCAGAGCAAAATGGAAGCAGAATAAGGCCATCTAATGACAGTCTCCCCAGAGAAAAATTTGTTTGAACAACTACTCATGCATGAAACTACCTTTACAAGAAGTCAAGAAACCCAAGTAAAAGATCATAATACCTGGTCATAACAAAATAATAAGAAAAGAAGCATTAAAGAAGGCAGAAAGGAAAGGCATCCATGTCACCACTCCCCCAACTACAAGCATCACAGTATTTAGAGACACACTTCTCTAAAGAGAGGTTTAAGTCTCTTAAGACCTGTAACCCAGTACCAGGATGACCACAGTGAAACTCGGTATAGCCACCAGGGCAGTGTCTGTGGACAGAGCATCTGAACAGTGCGGGGGGGGGGGGGCAATTACTCCTACCACGCCCTCTGCAGTCTTACATAGCACAGCCTGGAAAGATTCCATTTGCTGGGCTGCGGGATTGGGAATTGAGTGCAGGGCTTTGCCTTGGAGTTCAGCGCTAAGCCAGTGAAATTCACTAGCAGATCATAAGGCCCCTATCCTCAGACCAATACCTGTGGACAGAGCCTCTGGACCCACCCTGCAGCCAGGTGGAGACTCAAGTGGCGGAGAACTGTGTTCCACTCATGTGTCAATTGCGGCAGCCTACAGTGGTCTCAAGCTGTAAGTACACCAGCACAGCAGGCACGCCGCAGCACATTGGCCTTTATCCTGCCCCTGCGCTGAGGTGCTGTCATCGGGCTGGGTGGGCTCTGGATGCAACCCAGCCTTGTGATGTCTGTGCACAAGACTGCTTACATCTCTCCCCTGAACCCAAACAGCACAGCGCGGAGAGTCATTGGCCACTAGGGGAAAGAAGAGGGAGAGAGGTACCGAATTGTTGCTTAGGACTTGAGGGCTGGACATGAAGGCAAAGCCCCGAACAGTTAAAATCTTCCCAAAGCCCTTGAGTCTAAACTCCACACAGGATCCAGCAAAACTGAACACAGCCCAGTGACTATGGTGAAGCATTAGGGTTGGCTGAACTAATCTTCTTAGGCACCCCCCACCCCCAACAATACCCCACTTCCGGTTTGGTGTAAACTTGGGCTTTGGCTTCCCCTAGAGCAGAAATAATGACAACACACCGAGTGGACTTGCGGCAAACTTGGACCTGTGGTGCCACCTAGAGGTAAAACAGCACCAGTGACCACAGCCGAGTAGAGCTGTCTGCTTAGAATTTTTGGAACGACAGGCACACAAACAAAAATGCAAATTACCCAAAATGGAACACCTCATCCTTGAATGTGCATGTATCAAGGTTGCCAACTGATATTACAACCCTTAGAGACCCTTGAATTCCCCTAAGGGACAAAGTAAGGGGCAAGAAATGTAACAATATATGAACTCTCAAGTAAGGAATTTAAAATATTTTTGGACAATTTAAGGAAATATTTAAAAAGAGAAACAATGGAATTTTTTTATTTTATGAAAAAAATTTCATAATCAAATAATAAAAGAATAACAAGAGTCATTACACTGTGAATCAGTATCTTCAAAGTAGTTAAAGACATAAACCAAAGATTCATATAAAAAGAAACAAATCTTCCTGTTCAATGAACTAAAATGAAGCCATATAGCATATGTAAAAATATTTTAAAACAATGAAAGCAATTTGGAAAAGTATTTGAACTTCTCCCTCCTTTCTATTTATCTGTCTTCTGTTTTGCCCATTTATCTACATATCTCTATCTGTCTATCTACCTATCTATCTATCCCTATATGTCATATAGGAAACATGAAAGACTTGAGGTTGCATGTCTGACTTATTTCACTTAACACTATGTTCTCAAGTTGTATCCTTTTACCTGTGAATGTCTCAAGTGTATCGTTATGGCAGTGCAGCATTCCACTGTGAGTAAATACATTTCCGCTCCCCTTATTACACACCTCTGTGGATGGACATATACGCTGTTTTCATGATCCAGCTATTATACATTTTGCTGTCATAAATCTGGGTATGCATGGATCCCTATAATATGATTTTAACTGTTGTGGGAAGATATCTACAAGGAGGATAGCTGGATCAAGTGGAACTTGAATATTTAGTGTTTTGGGGAGTCTCCATGCTGATTTCCATAGTGTTTGCATTATCTTACATTCCCAGCAAGGTAGAAGAGTCACTTTTTCCCTATAACGTCAACAGGGCTTGTCATTGTTAGATTTTTATTTTTGATGCTAACCATTTTTTCTTGGATAAGATAGTATCTCAGTGTAGTTTTAATTTGCATTTCTCTGATGGTAACCAATGATGAACATTTTCTCATGTACTTATTAGTGATTTTACTTCTTCTGAGAAGTATATGTTCATTTCAGTTGCTCATTTTCATGGGGTGTTTTATTTGGGATTATCTGATTTTTTGGGTTATTTTATATTCTTGGTGTTAGTCTTCTGTCCGATAAATAGCTGGCAAAACTTTTTCTCATCTGTAGGTTGTCTCTTCACTCTGTTGGCTGTTTAGGTTGCTGTACTAAAGCTTCTGAATTTGATATGATTTCATTTGTTGGTTTTCTATATTATTCTTGTGTCACTACAGTTCCATTCAGAAAGTCCTTGCCTACACTTATGCCCTTAGAAGTTGTATCTATTGTTATCTTCCAGTCATTTTTTGAATATTTATGTCACTGATCCATTTTTAGTTTAGCACATGGTAAGATATACGGGTCTAGACTCAATCTTATATATGTGAACATCTAATTTTTCTAGACCATTTATTAAGGAGGTTTTCTCCAGTGTATGTTTTTGGCCCCTTTGTCAAAGATCAAATAACTGTATGTGCCTGCGGTTGTTCCTGCTTCTTCTAATCTTGTTCCATTGATTTCTATGCCTTTTCTTTGTGTGCCAGTACTATGCTGTTTCAATCAATATAGCTTTATAACTGTGATGTCAACTGTTTTGCTTTTGTGACCCAGGACTGCTTTTGCTATTCTGGGTTTCTTCGGATTCCATATAAATTTTAGGATGTTTTTTCTAGGTCTGTGAGAAATGACTTTGGTATTTTGATTGGGACTGTATTAAATCTGTATATGAGTTAGAGAAGTTTAGTGATCTTGATTATGTTTTGCCAACCCAGGAACAGGGGATATCTTTCCATTTTCTGTTGTCCACTTTGATTTTCTTTTTCAGTATAATGTAATTTTAATTGTAGAGGTCTTTCACTTCCTTAGTTAGGTTAATTCCTAAGTATTTAACTGCTTTTTAATGCAATTGTGAATGGTATTATTTTCCTAATTTTTTTCAGTGATTTCATTATTAGTGTATAGGGATGCTATTATTTTTGTGTTTATTTTGTGTCTTGCGAAACTGGTGAATTTGTTTATCAATTCTGGGAGTCTTTCGGTATTTGGGGGGGTATTGTTAAGTGTCTTAGTTACTTTTCTCTTGTTGCTGAGACAAAATACATGACACGGAAAGTTAAAGGAGGGAAGGTTTATTTAGTTCAGTTTGTAGAGGTTTCAGTCCATAATTGGTTGGCTGTAAGGCAGGGTGGCACATGGCAGAGGGATAACAGTTCATCTTGGTGGAAGACAGCAAAAGCAACAAAAGAGGACAGACAAGACTCTTTCTGACCCTCATATTGTGTGTGGGGATTACCTTAAAAGTTTTAAAAGTATGTTTGAGACATCTTCAAATTTTCATAAATCCTAGATTAAAGATAATGTGGAATATCCTTAAGACTGTCACAAAAACATTGACAAGCCTGTTCCCATGTCCAATGGCCTCTCCATGTGAAATAGGGTTTTCTTCAGTAACAGCAACCAAAATGAGATTACAAAGTAGATTGGACATAGGCATCACTTTAGGCATCCTTATCTCCCATATCCGCTAGATGTGACCATCTAGTTTCAGAAAAACAAACTCAAGGCTTTCCCCGATTCTTCATTAAAGTAAGTGTATATAATTATTTCATTATCTATTACAAGGTTATAATAATAGACACAAAATATACAATAAATGTAATGTGCTTGAATTATCCCAAATTATCCTCCACTCATGGTCCCTGGTACCAAAATGGTTGAGTGACAATTATTTTAAGTCAATTCCCTTAAATATGCCAAAAGAACTAAAAGAATCCAGGACAAAGACTAAAGGAAGCCAGAAAAATGTGTGAACAAATAAATAATATTGATAAAAATAAAATAAAAGAATTCAGATGATACTAGAACTGAAAAGTATAGTAACTGAAATAAAAATAACAGGAAACAAAAGTGAGTTGACTAGACAGAAGAAAGCATCAACTTGATACATCAAATGAAGTTAGCTAGTATGAGACACAGAAAATTACAATAAAAAAGCACAGCCAAAGAGACTTACAGAACACCATCAAGCATACTACTATATACATAAAAAGAGTCTTGATAAGAAAGGAGAGAGACAGGGTAAGAGACTACTGGAAAAATATGGTCAAAAGTTTCTAAATTTGATACAAGATATCAATTTACATATTCAAGAATGAAATCCAAAATAAGAGAAACTCAAAAATGAAAACCACAATGAGACACAATCAAAGTGTTGAAAGTCAAACAAAATCTTGCAAGGTGAAACAGAGAGGTGACTCATCACACATAAGGGCACTTGATATAATTAATAGCCAATCTCAACAAAGCTATGGAAGTTAGGATGGCATATTTAAAGTGCTCAGTGAGATTGGCCCCACAGTGGCAGGACTTCTGAGAAGGGTGAGTCTTCGCTCTGCATTTCCTCCATTGCCCCTGGGATGGTGGTCCCTGCAAGAAGAATGTAAGCATACATGCCTTTGGCAAGTGGACTGACCTGAAGCTCAAGACCCAAGACAACAGCTGGGCCCTGGGCACATGGATGCTGCCTTTGGAGGGTAGAGTAATCAATGAGACCAGCAACGTGGAAGCATCTGAAGCAGCTTTGAGGAGCCAGTAGTTGGGCTCTGGAGAATCCACCACCAGAAGAACAGTTCCAGCCCCCACATCCAGAGGCCAAGATCCTCCATACCCAGCACAATAAAGTGCTGAATGAAGAAAATGTCAACCAGAAATTTTATATCTAGAGAAACTATCTTTAAGAATTAGGAAAAATGAACAAATTCCAAGATAAACATTAGTTATAAACTTGTCCTACAAGAAATACTACAGGGAATCTTTTAGCCTAAAGTGAAAGAACAGTATGTAGTAAACTGAGGAAATGAAGAAATAAAAAACTCTGATAAAAGTAACTACATAGGTAAATATAAAGCCAGTACTTAAGCATTTTGGGTTTGCAATGTGTCTTTTTCCCTATATGAGTTAAAGGAAAAATGCATAAAGAATTATGTCTATCTTAATAGTCACACAATATAAAAACACTCAATATCTTATAATGATGATACAAAGAAGAAGAGAGGGAGAGATACAGGAGTAATGTTTTATATATCATTGAAGCTAAGTTGGTACTCAGAAAAAACTGATACAACTTAGGATGTTAAATGTTAAAGAAATTATTAAAATATACACAAAAATGAAATTCAAAAAAGTACACAATAAAAAAATCAATAAAAACACAAAAGGCTATAAAAGAGGAACTTTTAGAACATAAAATATGACATAAAAAACAAATATAAAAGTGAAAGATTAAGTTCTTAGTAACTTTAAATATAGATGGATTAAAAGGAAATGACTGGCAGAATTGTAATTAAGAAATGATCCATCTGGATGTCATAGACATGAAACTCAATTTTAAAATTTTTTTATTTTAATGTGGTGCAATCAGATATTAATTAACAAAAGATTAAAAATACTTCCATGGGGAAAAAACAAATTTCATAGAGAATAATAGTTCTTAATATACTGTGTAAGGAGACTCACTTAAGATTAAAAGACAAAAATAGGTTCAAAATAAAAAGATGGAAAAAGATACATCATGTAGTGAGTTTGCCCCTTCAAATAAATTGGAGCAGCCACACAAATATCACACAAAATAGACTTTAAGCTAAAAATTATTACAAGAAACAAGAACATTGTTCATTGGCAAATGGTAAACTCATTCAGAAGATCTGAATTATGAACATTACAATAGCCTCAAAATATACGAAGCAAAAATTAACAGTTGAAAGGAAAAATAAGCAGTTCTATAATAATAGCAGACTTCGGTAGCATAACTTGAATGATAAAGTTACATATACAACCAAGAATAGTATAAAAATTTGAATAGGATAAGCCAATTAAACCTATAAAACACAAAGAAATAGAATATATAGAATATATACGGATTATATATTCTTCTCAAGTGTACATGAACATTCTCATACATAGATCTTATGTTACACAATTAAACTATGTAGTCACAAATTTTAATAGATTGAAATTATATAGAGTATTTTCTCCAACCACAAATAAATGAAACTAGAATCAGTAACATTAAAAAACTACAAAATTCACATGTATCTGAAAACTAAACATACAACTAAAAACTTACAGGATTTAACAAGAAATTACAAGAGTAATGGGGAATCATTTTGAAATGAATATAAATAACAACACACCAAAACTTATGAGATGGTACAAAAGTAGTGCTCAAAGGAAAAATTAAAGCTACAAATGCCTACATTAAAAAGGAACAAAAATTCTGAATCAATAACTTAACTTTACACCATAAGGAACTAGAAAAAGAGCAAAAATTAAATTCTCTTATGGATAGATCTAAAATGTCCTTCAAAATTCTCATGTATGTGGAAACTGATAGGACTGTGGGGTACTATACGCATTGAAGGATTCATCCATTGATAAATCCTGCAGTTGAATGTGCTTACTAGTAGGGACAGGGTTGGATGGGTCCCTGGGCTGTAATCTGAGAGCTGAGTTCTTGTCCTGGCTCCTCCCTTTTCTCTCTCAACTTTCTGACTGCCCTAGTTTGAAGAGCTTTTCTCCTCTACTCTCTCTACAATGCCATTTCTGCCTTGAAGCCAGCTGATCATGAACTGAAATTGTGAGCTGCTCTCCTTTTAATTGTGGGTGTTGAGTATTTTGTTCCAGCAATGGGAAAGTAACTAAGACAGATTTTGGTACCAGAGGGTTGTTGCTGTGACTAAACCTGACCATGTTGTTTAGAAGCCTTTGGAACTGGTTTGCAGTAGGAGTTTGGGAAGATTTGAAACTACAGAAGTCCTAGAATTATGTAAGATAAGCTTGATAGGAGATTCTCACTGGAGCTCAGAAGACTAGCAATTCTAATAGGAATGCGGATAGTAAAAGCCAGGCTGATGAGGTCTCAGTTGGGAGCAAGATTGCACTGATAGTTCGACTAGAGACCATTTGTATCATATCCTGGCAGAAAACTTTTCTTTATTTTGCCCCAAATCTGAGACTTTTCAGGAGGCTGAGATTAAGGGCAATGGACTGATTATCTGGCAGACAATGTTTAAAAGCAGCCTAGCATTCAAATTGTGGCATGATCACTGTTGGCAGCTTTTAGCCAGATCTAGAGTGAGACTCAGGAACATGAAGCATATATGAAAAGTTTACAGTTTCATTAGAAAGTAATCACCTGCAAAATTGGGGTGAAGGAGGCCATGGTTGTTGAAAAATAGCATTATCATGTAGGAAAAGATAGATCTTGAGATTATAACATTAAGTAAAATAAATCAGTCACAGAAGGTTAAATATCAGATGGTTTCTCTAATACGAGGGACCCAAAATATAATTAATTTGAAAAGCAAAATAAAACATAGATGCTAAGAAACAAAGTAGACTTCAGCCATTGGAATGGAGTAAGTAGTAAAGGGAGGTGTAGTGGGGGCAGGAAAGTAAAAATGATCAAGATTCTACACATTTACATATCAATCCCCCAAGCTGAATGTAATGATTATGCACCACAAACATATACTAACGAAAGTTTTTTAAAAAGAAGCTAGGCAGTTTGTATCAAGGCAATAGGACTGATAACTTGAAGGCATATGAGGAATCAGCAAGACCCCCACTTTTCACAGGCTCAAAACTGCAAAACGGTAAAGCTTTCATTTGAGCAAAGTCCCTGAGATAGCTGCTCCAGAATGGCTACCTAGGGAGCTGGTTCCTTGAGGTTCATTTTATGGTGCTCAGCTAGGCAGGTACTCAGAGGCCTCCACATTCACGACCCAAGGGGTCCTGTGGCTGCTGCTTGAGGTGGCACTGACCTTGACATCATCCTGTGGTGCTGGTTTTATAGAGATGCAGAATGTAAATGTTACAGGGTCATGGAGGCTTCTACCTAGATTTCAGAAGGAGACCTGGAAGGCAAGGCAACATGCCCTGAGAGCAGAAGGTGGGAAACTGTGAATGAAGATGAAAGAGTAGAAAAGACCACAGGAAGCTGGTGATACCAAGAACATGGAAGGACTGCTGAAGATAGTCACATGCAGTGAGTGGAGCCACTTCAGGAAAGGGGCCATGAGGGCTGCAACAGGCAATGCCATAGGGACTGGGATACCCAAGCCCTTGAAGCTCACATCTCATCACTACTTGTGCTGTGAGCTATCTGGAGCTACAGGATCTAATGTTTGCACTGCTGGATTTTGTCCTCTCTTTGGTCCTATCCCTTTATATCCCCTCATGTCTCTTCTTTTTGAAATGGGAATGTTTACTCCATGCCACTGTATTCCATTTAAGTATTTAATTTTCTTTTTGTTTACAGGGAACCACAGCTAGGATTTTGCCTTGAGCCTCAGAGAAGACTCTGGGCTTAATTTTTTCAACAATGCTGTACCTGTTAAGTCTTTGGTGACTCTTAGAGATGGACTAAATGCATTTTGCATAATGAACCTGATATATGCCGAAAGACTGAATGTTATGGTTTAGATATGTTTTCCCAGATTTTCATGTGTGTGGAAGTTAATTGGATCATGGAGGTATTATATTAATTAGTGGATTCATTCACTGATGAGGTCAGCAGTTGAATGTGTATTTAGGAAGTGGGGCCTAGTTACAGGTGAGTCACTAGGGGTATGACCTGGAAGGATGTATTCTTGTCCCTAGCTCCTCTTTTCTCTCTCCATCTTTCTGTCATGGATTGAACCACTTTCTTCTGCCATGTCCTTCTTCCATGTTATATCTGCCTTGAAGCCAGCTGACAATGGACTCAAACTGTAGGTGAAAATAAACTTCTCCTCCTTTAAGTTGTAAGTATTGGATATTTTGTCTCAGAGATGGAAAAATGATTAAGGCAAACTCCAAGATAATACAGGAAATAGCAAAGAATAGAGATAGCAGAAATAAAATAGAGAAAACTGAGTAAATAATAGTTGATTTTTTGAAAATATCAAAATTGGCAAACAGAATGACTATGAAAAAAAGATTCCAATAACTAGGATGAGAAATGAAAGGATACTGCCTTATAAAAATAAACATACTATAAAGGAATAATATGAACAATTTCATATTGTGTTACTTTTTTCATTGCTGAGACAAAATACCCAACATTCATTCAGAGGTAAGGGAGTAAAGTTTATTTTGGCTCACAGTTTGTAGAGATTTCAGTCCATAGTCAGCTGATTCCAAGGCAGGGTGGCTCAGCAGAAGGGCATCAAGGAGGAAAACAGTCCATGGCAAATCGGCAGGCAGAAGGCAGTAAGCAGAAAGCAACAATAATAGCAAGCAACAGTACCAGTCTTCCTTCTGCTCCTTATATTCCATCCAGGATATGCAACCTCAGGGTAGCATTCACACCCAAGGTGGGGAACCCTTAATCCCAGCATCACATACTTAATTTCAGTATCATATACCCTAGATCCAGCTACCTTCAAAAAATCCCATCTTTGACCACATGAGACTTTAGGTGGGATATCTAGATAGAAGCCACAACACACACCAACATATTATACAACCTAGATGAAAAGTGCAAATGCTTAGAAACACAAATTACCAAGACTGACTAAAAACTAAAATAATATTATGCTAATTACAACTAGTGTAGCAACTGAATAATCAAAAGTCTGTCAGAAAGAAAAAGTCTAGGATCAAATAGTTTCACTGGATTGTACCCCGGGGGCTCTGCCGGCCCCAGTTCTCCAGGCCCAGCTTCTGCATCTCAATCAAGAGAGGCAAGAATCTGCAGAGAGGTGAAGATTGTCTGAGGTGAGTTCCGGTGACCTGGGGAAAGTTAAGGACCTACATTCCGGCTTTTGAGCTACCAGGTTCTCTGGCCCCAGTTCTCCACACCCTGCTTCCGCCTCTCAATTTAGGGGGCCAAGTACCTGCAGAGGAGCTGAGACTGCTCCAGTAGCTGAGGGTGCAGGAGGAGATTTGCAACACACCCAGAGGAAGCTTTGGAACACCACTCAAACCAAAGAAATAAAGAAAAATGACAAAAGGAAAGACCAAAAGGCAGGCTCAAATCACCAGCCCATCCCAAGAAAGCCTGGCAGCATGTACATAGAAGAAAACAGAAGCCATACACCTGAAATAACTGAAATGATATCAACTGAAATAAAGAAACAACTATGGGAAACTATGGAGAAATTCAAATTAGAAATAATTGTCCAGGTAAAAGAAGAAATGATAAAAGTAGTGAAAGAAATAGTGAACACATCTAGTGAAGACACACCTAAAAAATTAGAGGAATAAGCAACCAGAGAGAATCCCTTAATGAACACTATAAGAAACAAACAGAATGCATAAAGCAGATTCAAAGAGATATACAGGAAATCAAAAATTCTATTGAAGGCTGTAAAAACCACCTCAATGGAAGTGAAGATAGAATTTCAGACCTTGAAGATAAGATCGCAGCAAGTGAACAGGAAAGGAAAGATTTTTTAAAAATAACAAAGAATCAGGAAATAACAATTCAACAGCTGCAAGATGATGCAAAGAAAAATAACATAAGATTAACAGGGATAAATGAAAAAGAAAGGAACAGCCCAAATGATATCAAGAGGATATTTACAGAAGTAATAGCTGAAAACTTCCCAAACATGAGAAGGGAAACTGACATTTGGATTAGTGAAGCATATAGAACTCCAAATAGCCATAACCAAAATAAAACTACACCCAGACACATAATAATCATCATCCCAGAAACCCACCATAAGAACAGAATACTAAAAGCTGTTAGAGAGAAAAGACAGATCACCTATAAAGAAAACCTATCAGAATCACAGCAGACTTCTCAACACAAACAATGAAGTCAAGAAGAGCATGGATTGAAGTATTTCACATCTTAAAGGAAAACCACTTCCAACCCAGACTGACGCACCCTGCAAAACTGTCCTTCAAAATGGATGGAGAAATAAGATACTTCCATGACAAAGAACAGCTGAAAAATTTCATGACCACAAAACCAACCCTACAAGGAATACTGAAAGATATTCTAGATACACATAGGATAAACCCACCAAGCAAGGTAGACAATTCAATAGAATGGAAAGCTAAAGATACAACAGCAGAAAGATAACATGTCAACAATAAACCAATATATAACAGTTATAACCATTAATGTAAATGGCTTCAACTCACCAATCAAAAGAAACAGACTGGGAGAATGGATCAAGAAACAACGTCCAACCACATGCTGTTTACAAGAAACCCATCTTACCCAAAAGGAAATGCATAGACTGAAAGTCAAAGGATGAAAAACAGTACTTCACGCAACAGGTAACCAAAGAAAAGCAGGAGTAGCAATCCTCTTTGCAGACAATGTGAACTTCAAACCAAGAATGATCCAAAGACAAAACGAAGGTCACTACATACTAGTTAGGGGAAAACTTCAAGAAGAAGAGATAACAATCTTAAATAAGTATGCACCAAACTCCAGAGCACCCAGCTATACAATGCAAATATTAACGGAAATGAAAAGTCAAATAAGCAATAACACAATTATAACAGGAGACTTTAACATGCCATTGACACAGAGGGACAGATCAACTAGACAGAAAATCATCAAAGAAATAACAGAACTGAATCATAACTGTGAACAAATGGACTTGATAGATGTATATAGAGTTTTCCATCCAACAACATCAGAATATACATTCTTCTCAGCAGTACATGGGACTCTCTAAAATAGACCATATACTAGCACACAGAACATATTTAAGTAAATGCAAAAGAATTGAAATTATTCCATGCATGGTATCGGATCATAGTGCCATGAAATTAGAAATTAATGATAAAAGCAACTGCAAAAAACTCACAAACACATGAAAACTGAGTAATACACTCTTGAGCCATCAGTGGGACACAGAGGAAATTAAAGAAGAAATTAAACAATATCTAGAAGCAAATGAAAATACAAACACAACTTACCGGAATATGTGGGATGCAATGAAAGCAGTCCTCAGAGGAAAATTTATTGCACTGAGTTCCCACATCAGGAAGACAGAATGAACACAAATAAATAACCTGATGCTACAACTCAAACATCTAGAAAAAGAAGAGCAAGCCAATCCCAAAGCCAAAAGAAGGGAGGAAATTATAAGGATTAGAGCAGAAATTAATGCAATAGAGACTAAGAAAACAGTACAAAGGATCAATGAATCAAAGAGTTGGTTCTTTGAAAGAATAAATAAAATTGATAAGCCCCTAGCCAACCTTATTAAAAACAGAAAAGAGAAAACTCAAATTCATGCAATAAGTAATGAAAAAGGTGAAATTACCACAGAGTCTGTGGAAATACAGAAGATCATCAACACCTATTTTGAAAACCTCTACTCTCATAGGTTTGATAACACTGAAGAAATAGACAGATTCCTAGATACATATGAACTACCAAAGGTGGATCAGGAAGATG